>CM040187.1:10360195-10802695 GCA_022606455.1 Callitettix versicolor
AAAGTTGCACGTTCGAGATCCTAGTAAATGCTTTAATATTTACCTTTTCTTTAATGACAATCACTCGTCTAACTGGCATAAAATATGGACATTAAAAAAAAACAATCTTCTGACGTTTCTTCGTTTTTTTATGACTGAGGGAAAACTTAAGGGAAATTTTAAAAAGTGGTTCTAAAAAGCACCGAAATACCTTGTCCCATTCAATATAAACGGACCCGACGTACATTCACGATTGTAAAAGGTGTGCTCGATATCATCGGCTAAAGTCCAAGTAATTCGACTATCTGCCACTACGAACGCTGCAAGTTGCAAGGACATGGCCTGGATACATTTAAGAAAATAGACAGTACTATTATCTATTTAATTGTAGTTGAACACTTTGCCGGAAGATGCCCCCAACAGCAAGCACTCACATATCTCTCGTAAAGATTATCACAGTAATACGTTCATATTAAATGCCTGTATGCAACGTCAGTCAATATGTTTAAGCACCAATAGCCTAAAAACATATAACCTAAAAACAAAACCAGACATTAAAAGCGTTGTAAGACGAAGAGTTTTAAGTTAAAATTAGTAAGCATTAAATGTAAGCGTGTTAATTACAAGTAATAAAAAGTAATATCTAAGTCGTTTAAAACACATTAACCCGCACTCGAAGCAAATTGTACTTGCCTGACTGATGTGTGAAAATAAAACGCCTGTTAAATTTAATGCGGAAATATTAGCTTCAAAGTAAGATGGTTGAGCTCGGTTTATTGCTTCTCTTAGACAACTGAGCTCATTCGTTACACACTGCACTGACTTTCTCAACGCAGATTGTTCCAAATTTTTACGTTTAAATTGTTTTGATAGATTATTCATCCAACAAATAAAATTATTGTGGAGCGCTGACTTGACGCAACTAACAACGGCATTACATAAACGAATATTTCAGTACCAGAATATATAATTTGTTTTTAATATATCTACATTATATACAACTGTATACCACTAATTATAAGAAATAATCTGCTTTTGGATGAAATTCCCTACGGATGTTAATTATTCTTGGATTCCTTTATGTGTTGTATGAGAAAACTTTATGTATTTCATAATTATTGTAATATTTTTTTAAATATCGTTCACCCCATATTAATTTAGACATTATAAAACTTTGTGTTGTCAATCGTTAAAAAGAAACACAACTTTTCGGTCTCTAACTTAATGTATTTTGTACAAGTGTTACTTTTAGATTTTCCTGATAGCTTACATCTTTACAAAGTTAAAATTGATAACTTTTAAAAAAATATTTCATGATTGGCTTCTTGAATTCGGAAGGGATGTTGTGGATTGCAACACTACATCTACCTGACCTTATTGACCGCGTTTACAACTCGACCGTTCGGTATTTGTGTTGTGTTTGTTTTGCAACTCATTAACCTATTGTTTCGAAATTTGGTACGAAGGTACCCGAAAGAGCTATGTGTATGATTTTTTCTGATTCAATTCCTTTTTAAGATGGCTGCCTTTGATTTACAGCAAAGATTGTACGCACCTTTAAGCAAACGCATTGATCGATTGCTTTGTAGTTTGATACGAAGATACCTTGTGTGAAACCCAAATGACTTTTGTAAGATTTTTCGAAATATTTCCGTTTCAAGATGTCGGTTTCTGATTTAACAGTAAAGAATGTACGTAGTCTTAGCCAAACGCATTAACTGAATGCTTTGAAATTTGGTGCGAAGGTACCTTGTATTAAGCTCGTACGGTATATGTGTAAGATTTTGTCCACTTGTGTTTCAAGATAATGGCTTTTGATTTACAATAAACATTTGCGCAGTTTTAGCCAAACGCATTGACCTTGAACAAAACACAAAGTAAGTACACTAGTATCTTGTATTAAGCCCTTACGATATATGCGTAAGATTTTTTTTTCCAATTAATTCATTTTCAAAATGGCGGCTTATGATTTGCAAAGACGAGTTTACGCAACATAAGCCAAACATATTATCAATTGTTTTAAAATTTAGTACGAAAGTAATCTATATAAAGTCTAAACCATATACGAGTACATACAAGATAGTTTCCCATTCACTTCGTTTCAAAATAGCGGTCTCTTTTCTAACGTGGACGATTGTAGTTGTTTGGTATTTCCTGTAATATTAACTGAACGGTCAGACTAGTCATCAATTTTTACTTTTA
The DNA here is from genome assembly GCA_022606455.1 of Callitettix versicolor. Lineage (NCBI taxonomy): Eukaryota > Metazoa > Arthropoda > Insecta > Hemiptera > Cercopidae > Callitettix > Callitettix versicolor. The sequence continues at coordinate 10,362,377 of CM040187.1, forward strand.
AGAGAAAAAAGCATAAAATTTCTAATAATTTTGGTCAGTTACAGCTTTTCCAAAAAATATTACAGTTACCGGTTAAATTGACGAAACATTTACTAACGTGATAGAGAGCAGTCGTAGAGCGGAGGCCAGGCTGCTCTCCGCTCATAAATAATAATAATAATAATAAACCAACATCTAAAACCAACATCTAAATGTTGGTTCCAAGAAAAACCAACATCTAAAAGGGGCGGGGCAGTCTCGGATGAAAGAAGGAAGGCAGCCTCGGATAGAATGAAGCAGTATTGGATACAGCGGAGGGCAGCTAACGCACATCAAAGTAATTGATTTGGCGTACCCCAAAGTGGGTGATCCGGATGAAAGAAGAATAATAATAATAATAATAATAATAATAATAATAATAATAATAATAACATAAATAATATATTGCGAGCTCTGATTTTCTTTAAATTAAATACGAGTTATAATGTTTATTTTGTGTTGTATGTGTTATTATACTTCTTTCAATCATATGCAAACGTCAATAAATGTTTTTAATGTTGCTTTTATATGTATTTTTTATGCCATTTAGAGTAATGAGGACGATGGATCAGCATCAACGTAGTAACTGCGGCTCGAATATTAAAGTGTGCAGTTCAGTTTATATGTTTGTGCAAATATATGTATATTTGTATATTATACTTATGTTTATGTACGTATATATGTTTTTCCTTTTTTCTCGGTTTAAATTTATGTTTTCTTTTAATAGTTAATAATTATGTAGTACTTCACTACTCATGGCACTCACAGTCAAAATATTTATGTATATTTTATTTGTGTATTTTTAGGAAATAAATAAAGAAATAAAATACATGAGGTAGGATAAAAAGTTTCCGCAAATAGTCCATAAAAATTTATTGAAAGTATTTGTAAGTTTAATTTTATTTTCCTTCAAAATACTCTCCTCCTGCATCTGTACACTTCTTCCATCGTTCCATCGTTCTTCAATTATTATAAGCATTCTTGAAAACCATTTTTTGGAAATTTCATTTAGCCATTCGTCGCATTTCCCATAACCTCTTGCGAACAGCAAAACTATGCTTTTATGTCATTTTCAGCCTTGGAAACAGGCAAAAATCCGATTGTGCAAAATCAGGAGAATAGGGAGGGTTCCAAAGTGTGTTCCATTGTTCATGGCAGGGTATTGTTTCACCATCAGCGTCGATGTGACGGGTATTGTCATACAACAAAAACCAATCGTTACTTGTCCATTTTTCAGATAGTTTTCATCTCGTAGCACTTTCAGGATCTTCTTGTACAGTTCTGTTAACTATTCTCCTCTCAGGAATACATTCGTTGTGAATCAATCCCTAGAAATAAAAAACATCCCCAACATTACTTTAGTTGCTTCTGCCCCAAGCAAATGTTTTCTTTTTCGGAATGTTTTTGATTAGCACTCAGCAGAAAGACGTTTCTCTGAGGGTCGTAAAGGAAACATTGTGTTTTAACCACTGGATTTCTACCTATTTCCACGAATGAAAATGACAGTGAAATAACATAGTTCTTTTTTGATTCGCAAATTAAATTTCCAAAAATGGCTCTCAGGAGTGTTTCCAACATTTGTACGAACGGTAGAAGAAGTGTGTACTTACAGACGGAGTGAATTTACAGGCAAAATAATGTTCAAATATTACAAGTCCTTTCAATTAATTTTCATTGACCAATCCCGGGAACGTGTGTGTGTGTGTGTGTGTGTGTGTGTGTAAAACATATATATATAACAACTTAAACGTCGCTTCCTAAAATGGTCTAAAGTTCAGAATTGACCGCTTAAACAGCACATTTCCCGATGGTAATTCGCTAATAACCGAAACAAATTTTCACCAAATTCTTCGTGAAACCTAAGGCTTGGGATTTGTAAAGAAAAACAGAATACCATCAGAAGCCGACAACACTCGCTGACAGATTGGAAAGAATCGGAAAGGGAGGAAATATGTCTCAAGACAAATAAAAGCAAATATTTGTGGAATCGCGGAGTTTTAGATTTATGGTTGCGATAAATCAACGCCTCTCGACACCGAACCGGATTGCATTGCAGCAGAACTTTCACTGTGCTTTAGCAAATATGTAGCAAGGCATTGACGGATACCGTAAGAGGCATATTACAGTATCTTAGAAACGTCAAATTTCTTAAATGAAAGATCTATGATGAAAAAAATTTAACGGTTCTTCTGATGAACTGAGCCTTTTATCAAATTTTGATGAATCTTTGACATGTTTTAATTTTTGACAAAAATTTTCAAAATACTTGTATATATAACATCTAACTTTTATCATTTTTGTTTGTGTCAATTTGTTCCTTCCGTTCATTTCGTTGCATACATTTTAAAACAATGGTGAAATTAATTGTAATGGACTTTTGAAGCAATAAAAACATTGACTCTACAACATGAAAAACAATTATTTATGGAGTATACACACTAATGTTTACAAAAACCGTGTTTTGAAATACACTCATTCTTAAATATCGTCTATTTGAATCACGATCTTCCAAATGCAATTCTTTAATAATAGTTGCATTTACACCTAGTATTATTCTCCTTTGTATCCATGGTCAAATGCAAAATGTATTTCTCTTGTTCTTCCCTTTTTCTTTAGTATCGCCATAAGCGCTTAATGCAGCAGTAAAACAAGTCAACATTATTCGATCCATTAGAGTTACTGCACGTGAGTGAACATAACCCCAAAATATATCAAGTTAATAACCCAGTTGATCAAAGAAATATAACGAATGTAATATATTTTCTTTGATAAATCTTTGACAAATATTTGAAAAGATACATGATCAAAGTTTTATCAAATATTTAACAAATGTTTGACATATCTTGGATAGTGTAATATACCCTTAAGGAAGGTGGGCTGTTCTTACCGGAATCATTTCACTTTAAAAATGCTTACATCTGAGTTCTGAATGATTTCATTTTTCGTGAAAAATTCACGGATCTATAAGTACGTACGTTTTTAACATGTGCTATATTGTGAGACAAACCTAATGAGTTCTCTAGTTTAATGAGCCTTTACGTTTAAATCTTAAGTCTACAATATATTGTTATCTCACTGTATAAGAAATTGTGTGTATCTACCATACAGATAGCATGGGGGAAATGAACCACGTACTTTTTGGGGTTAAACCTTAAGTCTACAATATATTGTTATCTCACTGTATAAGAAATTGTGTGTATCTACCATACAGATAGCATGGGGGAAATGAACCACGTACTTTTTGGGGTTAAACCTTAAGTCTACAATATATTGTTATCTCACTGTATAAGAAATTGTGTGTATCTACCATACAGATAGCATGGGGGAAATGAACCACGTACATTTAGGGGTTAAACCTTAACTCTCCAATATATTGTTATCTCACTGTATAAGAAATTGTGTGTATCTACCACACAGATAGCATGGGGGAAATGAACCACGTACTTTTAGGGGTTAAACCTTAACTCTACAATATATTGTTATCTCACTGTATAAGAAATTGTGTGTATCTACCACACAGATAGCATGGGGGAAATGAACCACGTACTTTTAGGGGTTAAACCTTAAGTCTACAATATATTGTTATCTCACTGTATAAGAAATTGTGTGTATCTACCATACAGATAGCATGGGGGAAATGAACCACGTACTTTTTGGGGTTAAACCTTAAGTCTACAATATATTGTTATCTCACTGTATAAGAAATTGTGTGTATCTACCATACAGATATCATGGGGGAAATGAACCACGTACTTTTTGGGGTTAAACCTTAAGTCTACAATATATTGTTATCTCACTGTATAAGACATTGTGTGTATCTACCACACAGATAGCATGGGGGAAATGAACCACGTACTTTTAGGGGTTAAACCTTAAGTCTGCAATATATTGTTATCTCACTGTATAAGAAATTGTGTGTATCTACCATACAGATGGCATGGGGGAAATGAACCACGTACTTTTTGGGGTTAAACCTTAAGTCTACAATATATTGTTATCTCACTGTATAAGACATTGTGTGTATCTACCACACAGATAGCATGGGGGAAATGAACCACGTACTTTTTGGGGTTAAACCTTAAGTCTACAATATATTGTTATCTCACTGTATAAGACATTGTGTGTATCTACCATACAGATAGCATGGGGGACATTAACCACGTACTTTTAGGTTATATTTTGATACTTCATTAGGTTATTGATTAATATATGAATCACTTATGATATTAATTGACATTTTAATCGAGTGTAAGATAATTCCCTTTACTGCAGCAATTTATAAACTCGAAGATGGGTAGGTAGTTGGAAAACAAGTTCAGAACGCTTTGATGTCGGGTTTTGGTACTACTTGTAGACTTAAGGTTTAACCCCTAAAAGTACGTGGTTCATTTCCCCCATGCTATCTGTATGGTAGATACACACAATTTCTTATATAGTGAGATAACAATATATTGTAGACTTAAGGTTTAACCCCTAAAAGTACGTGGTTCATTTCCCCCATGCTATCTGTGTGGTAGATACACACAATTTCTTATACAGTGAGATAACAATATATTGTAGAGTTAAGGTTTAACCCCTAAAAGTACGTGGTTCATTTCCCCCATGCTATCTGTGTGGTAGATACACACAATTTCTTATACAGTGAGATAACAATATATTGGAGAGTTAAGGTTTAACCCCTAAATGTACGTGGTTCATTTCCCCCATGCTATCTGTATGGTAGATACACACAATTTCTTATACAGTGAGATAACAATATATTGGAGAGTTAAGGTTTAACCCCTAAATGTACGTGGTTCATTTCCCCCATGCTATCTGTGTGGTAGATACACACAATTTCTTATACAGTGAGATAACAATATATTGCAGACTTAAGGTTTAACCCCTAAAAGTACGTGGTTCATTTCCCCCATGCTATCTGTGTGGTAGATACACACAATTTCTTATACAGTGAGATAACAATATATTGGAGAGTTAAGGTTTAACCCCTAAAAGTACGTCGTTCATTTCCCCCATGCTATCTGTGTGGTAGATACACACAATTTCTTATACAGTGAGATAACAATATATTGTAGACTTAAGGTTTAACCCCAAAAAGTACGTGGTTCATTTCCCCCATGCTATCTGTATGGTAGATACACACAATTTCTTATACAGTGAGATAACAATATATTGTAGAGTTAAGGTTTAACCCCTAAATGTACGTGGTTCATTTCCCCCATGCTATCTGTATGGTAGATACACACAATTTCTTATACAGTGAGATAACAATATATTGGAGAGTTAAGGTTTAACCCCTAAAAGTACGTGGTTCATTTCCCCCATGCTATCTGTATGGTAGATACACACAATTTTTTATACAGTGAGATAAAAATATATTGGAGAGTTAAGGTTTAACCCCTAAAAGTACGTGGTTCATTTCCCCCATGCTATCTGTGTGGTAGATACACACAATGTCTTATACAGTGAGATAACAATATATTGTAGACTTAAGGTTTAACCCCAAAAAGTATGTGGTTCATTTCCCCCATGCTATCTGTATGGTAGATACACACAATTTCTTATACAGTGAGATAACAATATATTGGAGAGTTAAGGTTTAACCCCTAAAAGTACGTGGTTCATTTCCCCCATGCTATCTGTATGGTAGATACACACAATTTCTTATACAGTGAGATAACAATATATTGGAGAGTTAAGGTTTAACCCCTAAAAGTACATGGTTCATTTCCCCCATGCTATCTGTATGGTAGATACACACAATTTCTTATACAGTGAGATAACAATATATTGAGAGTTAAGGTTTAACCCCTAAAAGTACGTGGTTCATTTCCCCCATGCTATCTGTATGGTAGATACACACAAGTTATTTTACAGTGAGATAACAATATATTGCAGACTTAGGTTTAACCTTTCACAGAAAGACACGGTAACCTTTCAAAAATCGTGAATTTACTTCAGGATAACGTTCAACTTATACGGGTAAAACCACAGTCCTATGCCTTCTAAAACTCGATTTTCAGCTGCTGGACCACCCTCCATATAGTCCAGACCTGGCTTCAAGCGATTTTCATCTCTTCGGCCCGGCCCATTATAAGAGCAGTTTCAAGAAAACATTATTGATTTGATGAAGAGGCCATACAAGCGATGCAAAATTTTCTGAACACCAGGCCGAAATCATTTAGAGTTTAAATTTGTTTCTTTAAGTACTATGTAAAAGTGTACTTACGTTCCATTCAGGTATCCTGATTTTAACATTGAGTGGATGCTCTATGTATTATAGGCTCAAGGGTTTACCGAAACATACATTCAAATTAAATTTTCTCCATAAGGTTATCATGGGATCTTTAAAAAGAAATGGGGTGAAGCTTAAGGTGGAAAATGATAGTTTAAATTAACAGTTCTCCAATTATGGGTGGCGGGAACAATTCGGGTAGGTTGTAGGAGGATAAACGGCTTCAAAAAATGTCAGTGTTTTCTCGATTGCAAAAAATTAGAAAGTTGTATTATCTCAAGAAATATATTCCATAATTCCACAAAAACTGCTTTACTTTTAACTGCAAAGTTAGACACAAAAAAGATATTGTTTAAATAAAGTGAGCAGGGCGGTAGGAAAATGCAGCCGAAAATGACCATTTATTTCTTTGATAGCAAAATGGTCACACTGTGTCGCGCGTCTGTCGCCTTCTGTCTGGCCGTCATAGATCGTGGGAAACCTGGTGAAGGAGGGCAAGTTTACTCGCTATGCTCGCGCTATCACTAGAACTACGACATAAATCTAGCTAGTTGTATGACTTAGAAAAATAAAATGAAATAAAAAAACTCTTCGTATTTTTGTATAAGAGGTTTACGTATTTTTTTCATAAAAAGTACAAATAGTCGAATACAGATTTTTTTCAATGTACCATATTTCTTTAATTACTTTTACACTATTTTCACTTTTCTTATGATGATGTATTACTCTCTTTATTTGTTTCACCCAACTTTGGGGTACACTAAATCAATCACTTTTTAATGTTCTGTGCCTTCCTCGTAGCCCAGAATTGCTTCATACGTTGTGATCTTGCTTTTCTTTCTTCGTCAGAGATTTGGATCGTTTGCTTGGATTTGACTTTGCCTTGGAACCGTTGTTTTTTGTCCTTGGTTATTGTTTTGGCTGTTTTGTCCATGAGCATAGTGTCAGTGATTTGTAGTTCTGTTATGTCTTTCTCTGTTTAAACCAAAGTGGTTTGGCTCTTTTATTGCGAAAGTAGTCAAATATTTTTTGGTTAGTCTATTTTTGTCCATTCGGAGGATGTGCCCATAAAAATCAATTCTCCTTTTTCTTATTGTGTCTGATAGTGTTTCAGTTTTTTGGTAAAGAGTTTCATTCCTGATGTGGAGTAATTGGTTGTTACGGAATTTGGGGCCCAAGATTTTTCGTAATATCTTTCTTTCTTTGATCTCCAGCCTTTCAAGTGGGCCCTGGGTTGTGAGAGATAATGATTTATTACTATTACACAAAAATATAAAAAGTTCTTTATTTCATTTTATTGTTTGTGGACGTGTTTTCCCAATTTTTATTTAAAGTTAGTCGCGAAAAAAATTTAGGCTGTAGGTGGGTCCTAGGCAAAAAACGTTTGGGATCCGCAGGTCTAAATGACTGATCACTACCTGGACATAACTAATGCTAAAAATAAATTGAGCAAATCAGTTGGATTGTACGGCTATACTTAAGTTAGCTTTCGTCAATTTTATTTAATTTTTCGTATGAAATTATTCATACAAACTTTTTAATTTTAATTTTTAAACCTCTTAATTTTTATTAAATTTAAAGTGTTTTTTTCATTATTTCCCTTTTCAAAAACAGTAGTTTTTAATATTATAACCCAACACAACAGAATTTCCAGCTTCTGCAAGTCATTATAGGAAATTTGGAAAAACTATTTACGGCTTATAAGACTATATCCGTTATCCGGTTTGTTTTCCTGAACTTTAGTTTTTTAATTCCAAAATTTAATTTACTGAGTTGAGTTACAGATATTTATAGTTAACTAATACTGTGCATAACCCAATAAAACGGTGCTAAATTTCTTTTTTCTTTTTTTTTGCGAGGAGTTAATTAAACTTGATAGACTTTGTATAATGATTCGCATATTTGTTTTTTACGTTTCATTTGTCAACTTTTGTGCTTGCTATTGACTATGTCAATTATAAAAAATGACAGAAAAAATTTAATGTGAATATACACTACAAAAACTTTAAACTACACTGGATAACAATTAAGTTTTTACTTCAAAACGCCATAATTTTATAAAACGAATTTGATTTATTAACCACTCAAATATGTCGCCCTATATTGCTAAACCACTGTATTAGCATAATAGAGCAAATTTTTAGTTAAAAATTAATTCCTAGCAAGAGCGCCATTGTGCATTTCTGATTACCGCCTGCTGTCACTCAATTTGCCAGCAAACAAGAGTTTGAAACACCCTTCAATTTAATAGAGTACCTCGTTAATGGCCTGACTTAGTTCAAAATATATATAGACTTTTATTCGTTGTTTCTCTTGGACAATTTAACATCTGCAAGCAAACGTCTCAACGTTCACTGTACTTATAGTGAAAATTTCGTGTACTTATAGTGTACTTAATGTTCGTTGAAAATATTTTTTCATTGTCAGCTAATTGTGATTGTGTTTAAAAGACTGTGTAGAATGAGTTCTTCTTTATCTGATTGCACCAAGGAAGAAAAGCGAGCAGTGATACGTTTCCTCAATTCAGAAATTGTGAAACCAACCGAAATTGTTCATCGAATGCAGCATTAATATGGAGAGAGTGGTTTGAGTAAAAAAATAGCTTTAACAGTGGTAGGATTTCTCTATGTGATGAACAGCGGCCTGGTATGCCTTCTGCTTTAAAGACTAATGACAATATTGAAGCGATTAAACAATTGATTCACGATAATCGACTAATTACAGTTGATAATATTGCAAGTTAGTTTAATGTAAGCGTTGGCTCAGCATATTCAATCATTCACGATTCTTTAAATTTTAAAACGTAAATCCAAAAGACACGGTAACCTTTCAAAAAGCGTGAATTCGCTTCAGGATAACGTTCACCTTATACGGGTAAAAACACAGTCCTATGCCTTCTAAAACTCGATTTTCAGCTGCTGGACCACCCTCCATATAGTCCATACCTGGCTTCAAGCGAATTTCATCTCTTCGGCCCGGCCCATTAAAAGAGCAGTTTCAAGAAAAACATTATTGATTTGATGAAGGGGCCATACAAGCGATGCAAAATTTTCTGAACACCAGGCCGAAAACCTTCTTCCAGGAAGGAATTCAAACGCTGGTTAAAAGAACGCAAACGCTGTGTGTGTGTGTGTGTGCGCGCGCGCGCGCGCGTGTGTGTGTCTATGTGAATGTGTGCGTGCGCGCGTGTATGCATGTGCGTGCACGAGCGCGCGCTTGTATGCATGTGCGTGCACGAGCGCGCGCTTGTATGCATGTGCGTGCGCGCGCGCGCGCGTGTGTGTGTTTTAGCACGCTCCCGTTTAAAATTTCCGTCTGATTTGATTCAAAATTTGGCACAAAAATCGAGTTCCGTTATTATGTACTTTGACAGTTAAAATGCAGATTTCATTGCCGATTAGAATATGAAATTATAATTTCGAAAAATGGTGAGATGAACCAATATTTTTTAGGAATTAGCTTTCAGCACGTCAACGAGACAGTTGAGTGCAGTAATTATTTGAAAATTAAATTAATGAAAACACTAGAATCTGTGAAAATTTTGGCGAAACAAAACATTAACCACCCATGAATGATCGACGGCAGTTCGGAGATTATTCATGAAGAAATGACCGCTTAGGCCGTGCGGTCACTAAATGCGGAGAAGAGCTGCACGGAGTTGAGAGGAGCGTAGCAGAGCTGAGCGGAATGAAGTTGAGCGGCAAACAGAAGCGGAGTTTGAAGAAAGGGTTTTTATTTTTTAGGCTAAAACGAAAAATTTTGGCCTACTTTAACGGATACTAGGAATTATTAATTTTAAAACCGTAACCTAAGCAACGGTAACATAGGTAATGAGAAATAATAATAGGTAAGTTTATAATAACAATAAGAGTCAGCTTGAAAAACAATAAGGCAGAGTGAAAGCTGCGTGTAGCGGAACTCAGCGTCACCGCTTGACTCCGCTCAGCTAGGTTACACTTTTAGTGGCCGTACTTACATTAAAAACAATAGGTTGGGTTTTAAATGCGTAATCCGCTCCGCTCAGCACAAGGTCTGCATTTGGTGGCTATCGTGCTTTGGTGGCCTTGTAGAGGAGAGGCATTAGAGTTTAAAACGAATGTTACTTTTAGAACAAACAGACAATTGTTTTTAACTGTTTTAATTCAACTTAAGGAAATGCCCCAAATGGTGTGTGATAAAACACACACACACACACACACACACACACACACACACACACACACACACACACACACACACACACACACACACACACACACACACACACACACACACACACACACACACACACACACACACATACACACACACACACACACACACACACACACACACACACACACACACACACACACACACACACACACACACACACACACACACACACACACACACACACACACACACACACACACACACACACACACACACACACACACACACACACACACACACACACACACACACACACACACACACACACACACACACACACACACACACACACACACACACACACACACACACACACACACACACACACACACACACACACACACACATTGGGCCACACACACACACACACACACACACACACACACACACACACACACACACACACACACACACACACACACACACACACACACCTCTTAACTTGAGTTTGAACTTGAGTCCCACACTCAAGTTTTTGGCATCGCAAAAACCCACAAAATTGTTGATTAACAATAAGTTGATTTTGTGATTGCGAATTCAATAGTATGTACAAAATATACAAACTTTAACAATATAAATATTGGCTACACATCCATGGTTGTTGAGCGCTCTTTGATTAATGCCGCGTATATAAGTGATACAACTCAAGGTATATATACGTTACTGAATAACTAAATTTCATTCAAACTCGTAGCCTACATGTCACCCTTAAGGGTGGTCGCTCCATTGAATCTAGTGACTCTAACAAACGCAACCCATTTATCTGAACTCCACCGAGCAAAAACCTGACGCAAATTGAAAACGTTTTATCTTGATTTATCTAGGACGGAAAATCTCACACAGCGATCAGCGAGCATGCTTAGAGGAATAGCTAATGCGCAGTTCAGTTAATTGTTCGTCTGTGTGTGTGTGTGTGTGTGTACACATTGCTGGAGATGACAAGCACATTAAACAGCCCGAGTAAACTACATAGTTATTCCATATCTCTGAATAATTTTTAAATTTGTCAAACGTGCCTTTTGTAAAGAAAATAATAAAAATCGATTATAAATATTTTGATGAACTTTTACTTTTCAAGACACAAATGAAACTTATCGGTTGCATTCTTCCAACAAAACTTTCGGTTCGAGAAAATGTCGAAGAAACATTCCAAAAATATTAGCTTTATTTTTTAAAACAGATTTTTATCACGATTTATTAAAATTTTGATTAATGTTATTACGATTGGTATATATAGACTTATCAGCCTACGAAGCAAATTTGAAATAATATAAAACGTATTGTTCGATATCAAATCAAAGGAAGATTGCATTCGACTGCTTTTAAAGATTATTTTTACTTTTTTTACTCCCTAAACGGTATTTTTCTGTTTTTTCGTATACATTTACTTCAATTATGGCTTCGTAAGTATAAAGTTAAGGATTAGGCCGATTTTGTTATTTACTTTTGAGTAATAATATTTTCAAAAAAAAGTTATTAATATTTTAAGATTGTACAAAACTATAAATATTTTATTGGATTAATAATTATTCAATCTATTTATCAAAATAAAATTTGTGCCGTTTGATTTTCACTTATCAAAATGATAATTTCATATTATTGGTTTTTGAAAGTTTGTTTTCATTATTTAGAAATCACCTTGGATATTACTTTATAACTTACATTTTCTTTAATTGTTGTAGGCTATATACACAGTACCATAAATAATGTATTTTATAAAATGTTATTTATATATGACGTTTTACGTAATTATGTCATTACTAGAGATACTGGTAAATTATTTTTTTTTAATTTATATAAGTTACTTTATACACCCAATTTACAAAAAATTTCGACAATAATTGCCAATAAAAAGATTTTAGTACGTAAATGTTTTTTGTAAATAAATTTGGCAACACCGGACATTCAGCCGTTGATTTATTGCGTCCAGCGCCCCTAGTGGTGTTATCTGTAATTTCCCTCTAATACAGTAATATATAACCCTTGTAACCTTTATTAATGGGATCAGATACATCAGTGTTTCCAGTAAATTGATTCCTCGACGCAGCGTAAACTTTATTGCCCAATAAATAATTTACTTTCTAAAGTTTTATCGAAACTGATCGGCAGGCACAGGTTTACCAAGAAACTGTTGTGTTTATGTCGAATGAAAAGAAAATTTAGTTTCTTTGAGCTGTTGGGTTTTTAGTTAGGTTAGATTACGTATTGTTTAATTGAACAGTTACCAAATGAAATTGATTGGTAAAGAAGATTAATCACATATTTTATAGTTTCATATTTACATTCGTCGTACAATGTATTTCATACAGTACATTTGAGTTAGTGTCCAATCGAATCTAGTACAATCGATACAAATTAGGAAAATTTAATACCGGCAGACTAATTACCTCAACTTTTTTAGCGTTCTTCATTCAAATTTATATATATATATATATATATATATATATATATATATATATATATATATCAGTGAACTAAATTTGAAGTGAAAGAAAGTACTTTTTCAATGTTTGAAAACCTGTTTTTAAACTGTTCGAAATAGCAGTCTTTCAAATTCTTTTAAAAAATCATTAACTTTTTGTCTTAAAATTTCTAAAAATATTATTTCAACTTCGAAACCAATGTAAAAAATCTTCAAAATTAATAAGTTTAATGGAGGCTAGGGTTAGTATTTAAAATTTCACTCCGAAATATAAAAATATCAACATATTAAAGTAATATTCAATTTTGTTACTTCTAAGATATTCCCTAACGAAACAGCTACATGACCACTAGTATTATTTAGCTAATCAGCCATTCACATAATGTTATTGAATATTGTATTCTTAGCATATTTGTACAAGTATTCACTAACACACTGCACGTTACTGGAGGTTTTGAAGATATCTTGGAATTGCAAATTAAGTGTAGCATATGCGACAACATGGGCTGCCCACAAGGGATATGTAGATTAGGTCCTGCATGTGTAAGTTAAACTTGAAGTCAGCTCTGTTTGGTTGCTGGCTCAAGAATATGGAACGAACTTTCACGCGTTTTATTTGAAACGTTTAAAATCACGTATTTGGCTAATAATTAATAACCTCGCTGACGTGATCAAAGCGACTTTAAAAAAACCTTAAAACTCACAAATTACACTTTTCTTGAACTAATTTCACCAACACAATAAGCTAAAGGAGTTGAAATTTTGAATTAATGTAAATTTCAACGCTAATTACGCTAGTAATATCAGATTTTCTAAAAGGTTTAGTATGAAAAAATTAGAATTTTTTAAAGTTAAAACTTTTAATATTAACTTTGGCGAGAGGAGTTAATAGTTAAAAAAGTGCCCCAAACCTTTTTATTGTAACGGAAATATGAAACGGAAACGAGCAAACGAATTTCGCCTCTATTTCTGTCTCTTCCGTTTTCCTTTCTCTCAACGCGTATTATATGAAATGTGTTGCTTTGCTTTCGGTATTTTTCCTTAGTTACCGAAGAACACATTGATCTTTTACTATAAGTAGATCTACAGTAAATAATATCTAAGCTAGATTTACGTATTTATTTATTTAAACAAAACAAGATATTTGTAAACATATCTTCAAACTAATTGTGCATTCAGCAAAAATATCACTAACAAAAGTTCCGCTTCTGTCGGTTGGTAACTCTCCGAATTCCATACGTGTTTCACTTTCTTTAAGTGAAAATTTATTTTGGCACACCTGACTAAAATTTTGGTGGAGAAAAACTCTGAACTCGCGTCAGGTAAAAATTTCAAGCTGATTTCTGCTTTTGGAACTAAAAGATGCGAGTTTGAAATCTGCTTACGATTTTTTTTACATTAAAAATTTATTTTTTTTAAATTTTTTAAAACGAAAAACACATTGAGGTTATTATCGCCTCCCTAAGTGTAAGTGTGAGTGTAAAGTGTTAAAGTCGTAAGTGTATTGTTGCAAGTGTAAGTGTATGTTAGACTCGGGTACCGCGATGGATGTCTAAATCCTCTCAATAGGTGCAGCTAGTCACGGGAAGTATTACAGCTAGAAATTTTGATTTTTTTCAAACAGATAATTTACTGTAATTTAAAAAGAAGTGTTAATATGTTTTTTTGTTAGACCAATGGCGGCGCCCGCGGTGGTGCGGCAATTCGATAACTTGGATTTTTGAACAATGTACCAACTCGTGTAACATATCAATTAATTAGAACTACCCTAATTAAAACAACCAATCATGACAATTGCACTAGACTTGAAACGTAATGTCATGCAAAATGAATTCTTACAACTTAGGTTTGTAATGATAGCAACATTTCTAATTTAAAATTTTCGTAACCTTATATAAATTGAGAAGATTTTCTGTTAATTTTCTGCCACCCGCACTTTGTGGTTTTCCTTTTGTTCAATACCACTCTTGATAAGATCTACTACAGTTTATTGATAAATCTACAAACTGAAATAAAGGAGTTATCAAAGACATTAGTAGTAGTGAATTAACAGAAATAACCTAAATATTGACTGTTAGCATGAAGAAATCCCAAATCCAAAATGGCGTTGTGAACGTTTAAAAGGAGGCACTAGTGAATCATTGTTCGGCTGCAATTAACGTCTGGAAACAAAGGCGGAACAAATACGCGACCTGTTAATGCAGAACCTATTGTATTGTGGTAAAGGCTTAATTTCGAACTGGAGTTAAAACAGTGCTTTGTTTCGCCTCGCGGAGAGTAGAGAAAACGTTGGTTAGTTTTCGTAATTTTATTTTAAACATATTTACTCGTTCTTTACAAATATCCACTGGAAAATAAAAAACTGTAGCGATTATCATGGTAAGATCTAAACACGGATCATTAAACATTTTTATCATGTTTTCATGAGTAATGTTTTATATTTTTAAAATACACAAATATTTGAATTTAAAAATGTTCGTTATTTTATGTGTTAAATTTTCCATCGATTTGAAATTCGTTTTTATCACGTCAGCGAAACAGCTGAGTGCTAAGATTATTTTAGTTTTTATCTGTAAGTTGGGATTAAAAAAATAATACAATAATATTTTTGATTATGTTATGCAAAACGTAAATCCCATGCTAATTTTTAAAAATTTTCAGATGAACAACCCCACCGACAAAAGTTAGTTCGTCCGACTCCTGTTTGTATTACTCTGTTCGAAACAAAGTAAATGAATATTTGAAAATAAAGAACATTGGGCCAATGACAGCTCAGTATCACTGATTCTAAAGTTCTACGTGATTAAACGTCCCCTGATTAGAAAAGCTTTTCCAATCACGTTCACGTCCAAGCCGTGTAGGAACGTGACAGTTTTTGCAACGACAAAAATCCAATAAGGGTTTATTTGGTTTAGCCTTGTGACGTATAGGCTACACCCGTCAGATTAGCCTTTTTAGACGTGGCGAGAAAACACCACAATGTTGCAGTTCAAACATTGAAAAATGTTTTAAGAGAAGAATTATTTTATTTCTTTATAATAGATTTAACTAATCACTACAGTGGTCTACAGAAATAATCGCGCTAGCTGTGCCACTGACGTGATAGGAATGAATTTTCGAAAAGAAAGAAAATTTAATACCGCCACATATACGGACAAATCCGTCTCACATTTTTGTATTTTTACAATAAAAATTAGAAAATCAACTCTGACCATTTCAAAATCTGAATATTCAGTTCTTACCTGAATATATCTGTTTTAATTTAAAAATATATCTATATAATATAGGCTAAGTTTTTCTAGTCTTATCTTTCAAAGTCTTTCAAAATTTTTTCTTATTAATGTAATTTTATATTAAAACTGAAAATGTCTCACGTGGCTTAAAACAAATTCAGTCGTTCCTATTTTTTAAAAAGGTGATATTATAAATCTAATTTTGTCCTATTTCCCTCAACAAACTTTTACTTTTTCAAAAACAAACCAAACTTACGTAACAATAAGCCGTAGTCTTACAACAAAAGATTCTCTATACTTTTTTCTAGAGATTTTGTATGACGTTTGGCGCTTTACATCACTAATAATATTGTTTAATCATATTATACTGCTTAATAAATTATAGAATACACATGGCTCCAAAGGTATGCCTTACACTTAATTAGTTTAAGAACTAATTGTTTCACTATATTTGATATTGTTCACTGTCTCATTCTGCTTGATTGTATAAAATGCACTTTGCATCAAAAGTGTGTTTTTCAACTAATTACTTTAAGAGCTAATTAGTTTACTAACCTAGCAATCACTAAAAAAGCTTGTATTTCAATTAATTGGTTTAATAGCTACTAATTGGCTCACTGAGGCATTTGATACTGTTGATAATATCATTCTGAGTAAAAAACTACAGGACATAAATACGTAATAAATAGGTATTTATTACTAGTTTATCATTGTTAGAAATTTTGTTTTTTTTTCAAACAAATTATAAGAGAAATTATAAGAGAAAGTGTGCAAAATATATTTTTAAATTTTTAGCTTCTTCAAAATTTGTATCTTATTGTAAATTATTCAAGGATATTATTGTATTCTTTATAATTTTTAACGATAAATTTTTTGTCTATGACAAAACTTTAATATGAAGCAGTTATCTTTCAAGACATGTGATAGAATTTAATTTAAGATCTAGTGTACATTAAATCTTAGTTTGAAAATAAATTTAAGAGACAAAGTTAAATTTATCTTTTTTATTATTAAAAAATATAAATATTATTTTAATGTTGTGGAATACTACAGTTTTTAAAGTCTTCTGTCAGTTGTAATTGCTTTTAAATTTAGTGAACCGAATAAATAAAATATTTAAGACGTGTTGACTCAAAATTATACTGCGAGATTTATGTTGGTAAATTAAAGCGTGAAATGACGACATCTTTGCGGAAACTTTATTGAAGAGAGTTTTGTCCTGTCGGGGTGTTGACTAGTTTTCACCGTGACAGATCCTTTTGGGTTCACGCATCAAGTTATGGCTGGCGTAGTACTAGGGTGGGTACTTTTTACACTTTGATTGCAATTAAAACTCTTCAAAGAGCTAAAATAAGAAATAATTATGAAGGTAACAGATGAACTAAATCATGATCTTTATTTCCGGTGTTGACATTCTTCTGAACACGTTGACAGTTGAGAGAGAAAGGTGGACGGTGAAAAAGATTGGAGAGGAAGAGAATGAGGAATGGGGAGGGAGAGATACGGACATATAGTATTTCCCAATAAAAACTACTTTTAAACTAAAAAAAATATTCGAAATTTAAATTATTTAAACTAAAATTTAAATCTAATATTTTATGATCACTTCCTATAGTAAAAAGTCGGTTTTAATGAACATTACAAACATTTTTGCTTATTAATTTTAAAAAAATGTAAAACGTTACATTACTAGTCAACCTCCAACCATCTCCGCTCATAGACACACTGTAGCATACGTATGTCGACAGAAAGTAAACTAAGTAAAGAGGAGTGAAGGAAGGAAGTGAACTCGTTATCTGTAAAGCCAGAAGTAGCCGCCTAATCCTGGAGTCCTACAGCAAGTGCCATTGTCAAGGATAAAATCTTCTTAAACTTTCTACAGCTGAGCTTAACTAGTTTTTATTTCTTTTTGGATTCGTGAAGAGAAAAGATATAAAAGGCAGTTTGAGTGAGATTTGGAGCTGGTAATTACTTTACGGAGTTGCGTATTTAAAAAACCACAAATTGATTTATTTGTTATTTATTACATTGTATTATTGGTAATAAATTACAAAAAAAATTATAATATTTAGTCGGTCAGGGGTCGTATTATTATGGTAAACAAGTGATATAAGAAAAAAATTAAGTCAATTCCTACTTAGGCCATGCGCTTTCATCGCGTCACAGAGACAGCTGCGTGCTGCGATTCCTAAAACCAACATAGGACAGATCATAAGTGTTATTTAAATCAAAAGCCGCCTCGGTGGCCTAGTGGATAGCGTACTAGGCTTTCACCGCGAGGACCCGGGTTCGATTCCCGGCGAGGGCTTGGCATTTTCATACGCTATAAATCATCCCATCGTCTGCATTAGCCCAAGTGTGCACAATAGTCGGACGTTAAACACAAAAATAAATAAATAAAATCCTATCGTATAGTCTCTACAAATATGCGATATTAATATTTGACAAAAAACTGTACTAACATCAAGTCATCCACTACAAATTTTAAAAAATGTATTTGAACACGAGTGGTGAATAATAGTAGGAATTACCTAAAGAAATCCTGTCGTATAGTCTGTACAAAATATGCGATATTATTATTTGACTCTATTAACATCAAGTATCATCTACTACAAGTTTTAAAAAAATTATTTGAACTTAAGGGGATGAATAGAAAGTATTTTATTAACGATTGAAAATTTGAACAAGATATATAAAATAATTATATAAATAAATATATATAGGGAGAGTTCGAACTGATAGTGGGAATTGAAAAATTAAGAATTACTTTTGTACAAAGTGTTTATTTACACGGGTTTTTGTAACTTTAATAAATTTGTTTCCACCATGCCAACGAGACAGTTGCGTGTAGTTGTTTTCGAAGCTTTAAAGCGTTCGTAGTAGATATAAAAGTTTAAAATAACTTGTAAATTAAAGTTCAGTAAACATCTTTAATAAAATATTAAATAGAAATATTACTTAGACAAAATTTGTAACTTTGATGAAAGACGTTTTTAAGAGAAATATAATATATAAACGAGCAACTCATTATAAAGAGATTTTTAAAGTTTAAACTGATCGTAAAAATGGAAACTTCAAATAAGCTAGCATTAATTATTTGTAGTAAAAACGAGCTTCCGAAAGAAAAATAAATGGTAAAAACGTTGTGAAAACTTTCTTTTGCGTTGGTTTTCTCTGCAGAATTCAGATCTGTAAGTGTTGATTACATTTTAAAATTAGAACCAAAACAATTTATAATTTACTTGTTATTTTGTATTTGTGAAAATTAAATTAGTGGGATTTCAACGCACAACAAAAAGCTGGCCAAATGGAGAAGAACCTCAATAAGAAGGGATAAGAAAAATCCAAATAAAGTTTTTTCTTTCTGTGTAAAAGTTGCATAACAAATGTTTTGGAAAAATCTGAATACTTCCACAAATACAGTAATATTTTTTGTAAAAACACAAAATGGCGGATTTTCTCGAAATAAAGCGTTAACACTTTATGTGAAATATTTTCCTTTCACCTCTCATTAAGAAATAATGAACTAATCAGCATTAAAAAATAGAGTAAATTACCATTTTTTTCACTTTCAGAATACTTTGAATTTAATTTATCAGCGGCCAGGGTTCATTTTTCGAATTTTCAAATTTACTTTCGAAAATTAAAGTGCTAATATATGCAGATTTTAATAGTTGAATCAATATTTAAGGATACAATAAAAAAATATTTGTGGGAATTCGTTCCCATCACGTCAGCGAGACAGTTGCGTGCCGCGGTTATCGTTATTTTGATGCGATGAATTCACGCAAATGTGTTGACTTCTTCCTGAAACACCTTATATTTGTTGCGAAAGCTGCTTCTTTAAACGTTCCGAAATTGTAAACTGTTCAATTACCCTTAGATTCTAATCAAGCACGGCTTCGCCACCACTCATTCATTATCATTCAACCCTTCAGAAATGTCTGGTCATTAGACAAAACTTTGCAACAGGAATTAGCCCCAACTTTCCCTGATTGGGCACTAAATACCTTTATTCCGTACGCAATGCAGGATCACGTAAGCTGTTAGGCTACTTTCACGTAACTACCGAATCAATTTTCTGCAGATTTTTCACTCCCACAATGTGCTTAGGGAACAAAAAGTATGTTTTAAAGCAAAACTATTCTAATTGTGTTTCTTCTTAAAATACGAAGTATAAAGAAAGTTAGATGACCTGACGAAAATTGATTCTGTGATATTGATGAATAAAGTTTAAACTAGTCCGAAAAAAGTATTTACTTGGATAGGTCTGCCCGTCAGGGTGTCCTTATGTTTACCCACTCACAAGACTTTTTTCACTTTTCGAAATAGATAATTCGTTTTTTGCCCCCTATGTATCAGGCAGGTGCAGCTGATGGGCTTGAATCCGGCTAAATCTAAAGTGTAAAACGACCCTTAATTATGGAGTCAATGACATCGGCCTAATGGTGTATCAAACTGAGTCCTGGCATACCTAGCGACCTCCCAGTGTACTTTATCCTTACCAGTAAAAACATATATGACCTGATTTTCTTAGATAATTTTTGGTATTACCATCAGTAAATGACAGTAAGCGGGATATTAGTGCACAACAAAAAGGTTGGATAAATGGAGTAAAACCTTCGCGATAAAAGTCAAGAGAAAGAAAAAATAGAAAGGGAATTATCAGGCAAGCACCTGCATGTGAAGTGGAGGAGCTACTCACTTTGAATCTCCTCTAAATTCGACAATTTATGAAAAGACTAGGACTGAGAATCTCAGGGCACAATAGATCTACAATGGTCGGAGTACAATAATATATATTTAAGGCGAAAAGCACATTAAAGCTATTATCGCCTCTCTACATGTAAGTGTGAGTGTAAAGTCGTAAGTGTAGTGTTGTAAGTGTAAGTGTGTGGATAACGCGACAACGTGAGGGACTTCTAAATCCTCTCAATAGGTGAAGCTAGTCTCCACCTACCTGCGAGGAGTAAAATAATAACCCCACAAATTCGTTCATTCATACTTCCTAAGTAGGCAAAGTTAACAAAATTTATTTTAGGAATAGTTTGGACAGATAAAATAATGTATTTTACCCTTTTTCAATTTAAAAACAGCCTATCGAAATTTTGAAATAATTCATTTTATATTGTTTTTTACGTTTTCGTATTAGAGTCTTCGAAGTGACTAAAATGCCAGTTAGTCTGCAGGGTCTACAAACTTTTGCTCCCTCAATGACATAGGTTCGAAACTTGAGTTACTGCCGCTATCCTTTACCGTTAGTGCTGAACCCTCACACACATTAGTCTAATTGACATAAATTTAGGAGTATGGGCGCTAAGAAAAACAATGATATCGTATTAACAAATTGAAATAAAAAAATCTTAAAGCTAAACATGACATTGAAATCAGATTTCAAAAAGTGTAATGTCGTGGATTCAACGCATTTAAATATCACTTGTATTTTTACTGGAATACACAAAAAATATTTGCATATTGAAAATGTCGTTATTGTGATATAAGGCAAATGTTCTCTTCAAGTGAGGCATCCCGCGATTTGGTATTATAGAAACGAAGCCATGTTTATTTTACCCTTAGTAAGTGTGTGAGGTGCCTTTATCCCGAGATAAGCTTTATAGCTTTCGTTAGACCTTGTTTTATTGTTTGTTTTATTACAGTCGAAGCAGAAAATAGATTACACTATCCCAATTAACTGATTGGCTTTATTTTCAAGTTATCTTATGAGATAAAACTCTAATTATTTTGTTTGTTAATAAAACGTATATTACCTTCATATCATTCCATAAAAAGGAGTGTAACATTTTAACTTTACAATTGAAAAACTATATATTTCAACGTCGTAAATCAGTCTTTAAATCCAAATAAGCTATATTTTTATACTATTTTAAAACAGTTTCCTGATTATTGATAAACATGAATATAAGATAAAAATGGGAGATAACAATATAAGATAATAATACAAGTTGGTAATATAAGCTTAAAATCTAAAACAAAAATGTAAAATAATAAAGTAAAATTAAAACTTAACATAATAATATAAGCTTAAAATAAATATTTTTTTTTTTAAGGTAAGAATGAAAAATTATGAGATACAATTGTGAAGTAAACGTGTAAGATAAAAATATAACATAAAATATAAATAATAGTTTATAAATATTTCTCATACTTTATAACAGTTTGGCTAATGAGGACGAGGGCAACGCGTTAATACGAGGGCTATTCAGAAAGTAGATTACGTTTTTGGATAAAAAAAAAACTAAGTACAGGAAAAAAATGTTATTATATACATTTGAAAGAGGAACTAAAATACTATTTTTCGACATAATCGCCAAAAAAATTTAGACATTTGTCATATCGGTGAACTAGCTTTGAAATTCCCGTGTCGTAGAATTCCGCCGCCTGTGACGCCAGCCAGTCAGTCACGCCCGCGCGGAGATCTGCGTCGTCATCGAAGCGCTGTGTTGCAAGCCAAGTCTTCATCTTCGGGAATAAGTGGAAATCACTAGGTGCCAGGTCCGGACTGTAGGGTGGATGAGGGAAAATCTCCCACTTGAAGGCCGTCAAGACGTCTTTTGTTCGATTTGCAGTGTGAGGGCGGGCATTGTCGTGCAAAAACAACACTTTTGCACTCAGTTTTCCTCTCCGCTTGTTCTGGATAGCTCGTCTTAAGTTTCGTAATGTTTGGCAATACCTTTCTGAGTTTATGGTTGCTCCACGTTCTAGGAAGTCAACCAGAAGAACACCTTTCCTGTCCCAAAAAACGGTCGCCATGATCTTCCTTGCTCGGTCTGCCTTGCTCACAATGCTCGGTCTGCCACTCTTCTCTTCGTCATGAACATTACTTCGTCCATTTTTAAATCTAATGCACTATTGGCGAACTCCACCAAGAAGATGAAGACTTGGCTTGCAACACAGCGCTTCGATGACGACGCAGATCTCCGCGCGGGCGTGACTGACTGGCTGGCGTCACAGGCGGCGGAATTCTACGACACGGAAATTTCAAAGCTAGTTCACCGATGACAAATGTCTAAATTTGTTTGGCGATTATGTCGAAAAATAGTATTTTAGTTCCTCTTTCAAATTTATATAATAAAATTTTTTTCCTGTACTTAGTTTTTTTTTATCCAAAAACGTAATCTACTTTCTGAATAGCCCTCGTATTTAGGGTAAAGCAACGGGAGTAACTGCAGCTCGAACAAAGAACCTTGAGGTGCACACTTCAGAGACGCAGCAGACTAACACACTAACCACCTAGTATGTGTGTGTGTGTGTGTGTATGTGTGTGTAACTTTTATAACCACTCAAAAAAACGATCATTGGCACTTATTTCAAGTCGCGGGTATAAGTCTTATGGCCGCTTCAATACCTCAATTTCTAATGCAAATTCGCTAATAAAATGTAAAAAATATAGACCCTTATTTACGCTTGATGGTTTTTGCATCTCTAAGAAAAAACCAAGAGGAATGAATTTACATAAATGATGTCATTTAAAAAACAACCTTAGAGTCACAAAATTTGTGTAATGGTATGTGTAGCTTGAACTGACCCTGATTAGTATTAAATTGTAGCACGGAGAGAAACAGCGGTGCGGCAAGTTTAGTAACTACTAAATCAATTGAACTTAGTTAACGATAGTTAGGACTTTGCGGGACAATTGGTGCTGCTATCTGTCACCGCAAATTAAAACTTCTCCTTGCCAAACTACATTCCTCCCCCTCATTCGCTTGGCAGCTTGCAGAGTATGGGCCTGTTTCGGTCCTTAATTGTTTACCTTGATCGGATACAATGTATTATTGATAACATTTATTTTGTATGAATGTATCAATACAATGTGTGTCTATTGATAACAATACACATAATTAGTATGAAAATTTACACAAATTATTTTCGAATGTTACATTATTTTTCCAAAATATTTCAACACTAATTCCGTTTTTAAAACAACTTTTTAGAGTCAATGGACGATCGAATACGTAATATCACATCTCAAAATAAATATCACTACACCCTACTTCCTTCCACCTTTATAGTTAATTATTAATTAATTTTTAATGCTGGCCAGGTTACCTATATGAACATGTACACAACCAGAAACTCAGTAGAAATATGCCAGATGTAGCCGGCACACGTGAGATTGATTGTTTCCTGTCTTTCTGTCCGTCTGTCTTCTGCACCCTTATTTCATATAATATACGACGTATGTTAGCGTTTCTCTCATTATTTTTCACAATTTATTCAAACAACAAATATATAAAACTTACACCATCTCATGAAGGTAAACTAAATTTTGAAATTTACACTATCTCTTTAAAAAAAATAGTGTAAAATGGTCTATTCTCCTTACTTTAGGCCTATGTCAGTTAGAAGAGGATCGGCGTTAACGGATCTTACTGCAGTAACTATAACCTTAAACCTACTTACAGTGCCTTTCATAGACAAAGTCTTTTTTGTAATTTTAGTAAAGAGGCACTCCACCAATTAAAATGTTGATTGGAAACTAGCTTTGTTTATGTTTAATCACACACTGGGTTTTACAAATACAGCAGTGGGTTTTGTTTGAATTTATGTTTATCTGTTTGTAAATATATTATCTGATTTTGATTAAATTATGGTTTTATTTCAGATTTTTCGGGATTTAAAAAAAATTTTTTTTGATTTTTTTTAACGTAGGCTTGTTTAAAGTCTACATGTATCCAAATAAGGATATAGTATTGATTACTGTAGTTCGAAACGTCCAGTTCCGAATCAACGGAAAGTAATAAAAAACTGGAATAATTTCCCAAAATATATTTTAGATTTTATTTAAATTTTGGCTACATCGCGCACGCACAAACAAATATTTCTTTTTATTAATCTAGTAATATCATCTTAAAAGTTAGCATTAAAATCTACACCTGAAAACGGATAGACTGATCAAAATATCAAGATTAAAACGTTCTCCATGTATTGGTAACGCAACCTGTATTGGAAACATTCCGAGATGCAAACAAATATGACTGTGTTGTTTGCTCTCTTATTATTAGTGTTATATATATATAATACTATCTATCTAATTCATATTATATTTCTGAAAGTTTGTGTGTTTGTTTGTTTGTTTGTTTGTTTGTTTGTTTGTTTGTTTGTTTGTTTGTTTGTTTGTTTGTTATTCAATCACGCTTTAACCACTGGATCAATTAAAAGTGAAATTTGGTACGTATATGGTTTAAGTATCAGAGATACATATAGGCCTATTCCCGTTTTACAAAACGTCATTATACTACTTACCCAGCCCAAAATAATTATCAGTTTTTAGTTTTGTAACATCTGTTAACTGTAGTTATTTACTGGACATGTGATTTAGGTACCTGAGATAAAGATAGATTCAATCCTATTTTAAGAATCTTAATCTGTGTTTTATTTATTGCAAAATTATTGCTTTTAATGTAACATTTTCAATATTTTAGTTGAAATTTTTTTCAAAACTGACTTTAATTTGTTACTTTGTGTTGAATTTTCAATATTAAATGTAAAAAAATCCCTACACAGAGTGCCAATTGTAAGGTAGTATATATATTTGTGTAATTACATTATGGTAAACATGCAGTGAAGCATATCCTTATTTTTCGATATTTTTGTTACTAAAATAAGCATTTTATGCCTTATTTAATACTAAAATAGTATTATGTGCCAAAAAGCAAGAATACAAAATATGAATGCACGAGAAGTACGATAAAATCGAAAATAAAAGTGACCAACATAACCTCAAAATTGCTACCCGGCGAAAATCAGTAACGTGTTGTAAATCGGTAAAATAATAAAAATATGTCTAACACGGGTTTTTGGTGATAAGAAACCAATTTTTCAAAAGAATACAGCATAACTAAACTGTCACGGTTGTTAGGCCTAACAAGGTGATGCGTGAAAAAACCTTTATATTTTTTAAAAAATAGCCTACTATATATCCTGACACGGTTGTTGGGCCTATCACGGTGATACGTGAAAAAACCTTTATATTTTTTAAAGACTACTACATATCATAAATGACACGTTTGTTGGGCAAATCATGGTGATGTGTGAAAAAAACCTTTATTTTATTTTAGAAAACTACATAACCTAATTGACACGGTATTTAGGCCTAACACGGTGATGCGTGAAAAACCTTTATATTTTTATAAAGAATACTACATATCCTAATTGACATGATTGTTAGGCCTAACACAGTGATGCGTGAAAATACCTATATATTGTTTTAAAGAATACTACATAACATAACTGATACTGATGTTGAGCCTATCACGGTGATGTGTGAAGAAAACCTTTAATTTTTTAAAGAATACTACATAACCTAATTGACACGGTTGTTAGGCCTAACACGGTGATGCGTGAAAAACCTTTATATTTTTTAAAGAATACTACATATCCTAACTGACACGGTTGTTGGGCCTATCACAGTAATGTGTGAAAAAAACTTATTTTTTTTTAAATAGTACTGAAAACCTTAACTGACACGGTTGTTAGGTCTAACATGGTAATGCGTGAAAAATACTTTATATTTTTTAAAAGAATACTCCATAAGCTAACTAACATGGTTGTTATACCTAACACGGTGATCCATTAAAAAACCTTTATTAAATTTTTTTTTTTTAATAGTACTTATAACCTAATTGACACGGTTGTTGGGCCTAATAAGGTGACGCATGAAAAAAAAAGTTATTTTTTTTTAAAGAGTACTCCATAACTTAACTAACACGGTTGTTAGGCCTAACACAGTGATGCGTGAAAAAACCTTTATATTTTTTTAAAGAATACCACATATCATAACTGACATGGTTGTTGGGCCTATCATGGCGATGTGAAAAAAAACCGTTATTTTTTAAAGAGTACTCCAAACCTTAACTGACACGGTTGTTAAGTCTAACATAGTGATGCGTGAAAAATGTTTACATTTTTTTTAAAGAATACTCCATAAGTTAACTAACATGGTTGTTAGGCCTAACGCGGTGATGTATTAAAAAAACCTTCATTTATTTTTTAAAAAAGAGTACTTCAGAACCTAACTGGCACGGTTGTTGGGCATAATACGGTGATGCAGGGAAAAAGCCTTATTTTTTTTAAAGAGTAATCCATAACTTAACTAACACGGTGGTGTGTTAAAAACCTTCATTTTAAAAAAGAAATACACCATAACCTAACTGACACGGTTGTTGGTCCTAACACGGTCTTGCGTGATCTTTAATGTATATTACGATTGCGGGAAAAGCCGTGACGGGTAACAGGTAATCATATTATTTTTCTGAAAGTTTGTTTTGTTTATTTGTTTGTTATTCAATCACACTTTAACTACTGGACCAATTGAGATTAAATTTGATATGAACACGGTTTAGGTACCTGAGATAAACACAATACTATTCCAGTTTAATTGAATAATAGTGACTTTTTAATAATACTGTATTTTATTAAAATATGACAGGACCATGTTTTAGAGTATCGAGTAGCAAAAATGTATATTTCTTGGCCGAAAACCATAAATCGTATAATATTGTAAATAGTATATTTACATTTACATTTAATTTATGTAACATATATTAAAATGAAATGACCTATTCTGATTTTGAAAATCGACTATAAATTTTATTGCCTATATTATAATTGCAGGCAAAGCCGCAACGGATAACAGCTAGTATATATATATATATATATATATATATATATATATATATATATATATATATATATATGTGTGTGTGTGTGTGTGTGTGTGTATATATATATGTGTGTATATATATATATATATATAATACTATATATAATATATTATAATATATAATATAATATATATATATTATATTATATAATATATAATATATATATTATATATATATATATATATATATATATATATATATATATATATATATATTATTTGAAGGCGAAAGCACATTGAGGCTATTATCGCCTTCCTAAATGTAAGTATGAGTGTAAAGCGTTAAAGTAGTAAGTGTAGTGTTGCAAGTGTAAGTGTGTATTTGACTCGGGTACCGCGAGGGACGGCTAAATCCTCTCAATAGGTGCAGCTAGTCTGAACGCCCTGAGGGGAGTGTTTAATATATATATGTAAATTAGGCACAAATATTTATTTCGGTAATAGCTGGCTCACAAGTTTGTTCATCATTCGTTTTCAAATCTACTATTATTTGGGAAATATGATTTCAACATTAAAATCTGCAAAAATCAGGCGCATCCTGACTTAACTGTCTAATGCCCCGTTGTGTTTATTTCCAATCAAATTTCAACATTTACCAAAGCTAATTTTAATTTTAAAAAAAAGGTTACGTTTTTTCAAGATTTTAATGACTACAAAAAACTATTTTTCATTGTTTTACGGGAAATTTGAATGATCCGAACTCTGGGAAAAAATATGGGTTCCACAAAAAAACCCTTAGGAGTGATTAATGTATAAAATCTTTAAGTGTGAGGAATTATTTGAAAATAAACGTTATATTGATTCCGAATAGATATAGTTTTTTGCACACAGGAGTTTATATAGAACCCTCAAACCTGTTCAAATTTCCATGCTCCCCTATAATTTCAATATGTTAAAAATCTCAAATAATATACCTATAAACGTACTTTGAATTTTAAAAAATCGTGATTTTTCAACATTTTTACATATTTTGTTATTAACAGGACTCGACAATAGTGTCCTTGAACAATTTATCAAAAACTTTCAAACTTTTTTGCGCCGCTCAACCTTTTACAATATGGATAAACATAATCGGAATAAGCCGTTTAAAGGTTTTTGTGCTTGGACATCAAATACGTTTCAAAAAGAACACTTTAATCGTACGCTACAAGAAGTACATTCAGCGGCGTCATGATCCAGCTGACCCGTTCTCGTTAATATGTTGTTTACATGTTGAAAAATACGCCTGTGTGCTTTAAAAGCACGTGCTTGACCATTTCATTTTTATACATCGCGTAATTGTATTAAACGATAGTATCACTAGAGGACAGGGAAGACTGCAGGCTTGACTGGTTTACAGATAGCAGATCGGTAGTCTGAGTACGGAAGGATATTGCGAAACCACTGGGGCAACATTTGAAGTTAGGTTAGAAAGATATTGCGCAGTTTTCCAAGGTTAGATTTGCGAAATCTCAGCATGAGTACATCAGCATTATAAGAAGGATTTACAGTTAAGGACTTTCTAATACTTTCAGATAGCCAAGTGACAGTAAAGGCTCCCCTGTAGAGATCTCATTCAAATTGGTATGGCATTCCCTCCGCTCCCTTTGTGTCCTGGCAAATGATAACATGGTGCAATTGGTATGAGTACCTAGGCATTGCGGGAAAATGAGAGAGCAGACCAGATGGCCAAAAAAGGAACCTGCTGTTCGACTTGAGAGACCACAGCTCGAGTGCTAGATCGACCGTGCAAATACGAGAGATGCAATAAGAAAATAGGCTAGGGAAGAATACATCAAACGTTGGAGGTAATTCCTCGGTCTACGATTAGTAAACGTCTTCTCTCGGGACCAAAACCTCCACTGACAAGGAATCTTATAGTTCAACATGAGGTCCTTGAGACCGGTCGCCGCCATCATCATCGGAATGCCCTTATCCAGTGCTATTTGCATAAGATGGAAGTACTACAAATCTCGCTTGTGCAGGCAGGAGGCTGAATCCGCACCACAATACTACACGAGTGCGAGGTCCTGGAATCCAAAATAAAAAGACTACTTGGATTTCAGCAGAAGGATAAGGAGTTACGCAAGGACATCCGATACTTGATTCTGGACGTCGTAAAAAGCACTAGAGTCGTTTTAAGGTGAAGTATAAGGCGAACACAAAAAACAGTACCTCAATAGTAACCCAGAGAAACAAAATAGTATTACACACGAATATGAAGCATTAAAAATGTGCAAGTATTATACTAGAGCGTAAAATAAATTTGTAAATGTTTCTGTAATTACTGTTTTTAATATAATTTCATTAATAAAACACCATCGTATAGTGCGTATTGTTAATTATTAATATTTACAAGTTGAAAGTGAATAAATAGTTAACATTTCATACACAGTATTATTGTTCGATATTTCTCATTAACATGAATGCTCTCGATGTTTTCGTAATGTTTTAATATCAGATTACAAACTACTGTTAGCAGATGAGTACAATTAAATTTACTTCAATTTGAATTGTCCCCCCTCCCATTCATCCCTTCCCCCGTCTGAAATAACTGCGTATCAAGACACAATTGATAAGAAACTCTTTGTATCAAGACTTTATATTTTATCTTGTATTTTAAGTAATTGTTATCATTTATGGCTAAATATAATTTCTTTTCTGAAGAGTAACCTAGATTCTTTGTAATGTATTCCCTTAGAACATCTATCATGACAAAACCCAGGTTGAGTGCACGCGTGTAATCGTGAGTTCTTTTAAAATATTTGTACAGATACATAAATTTTACAGAACACATTAATAATTATTATAGATTTTTAAATAGTTATAATTTTTACAGTACAAATTTTATTCAAAGAAATAAAGTCAAAGCAACACAAATTTGTAGAAGCGGAGCAAGTTATAATGACGTCATTCCGTTATAATTTGCTTAACTGGCATAGCTGTGCTAAAGGCATTAATATTAATGACGTCACCAAAGTGGCGGATTAACGTTAAGACGCGGGTTTGCGTATTGTGCCAAGTGCGGTGATTACGTTACAGAAGGATTATTTGTCAGCCGATTCAAACTCCGCCATTTTGTTTAATTAAAGTTTACTGTGTGAGAAAAGTTGGTATTAATGCGCAAGCTTTTATTCTTTGCTCCAGTTTTGTTCGATTTTAAAAAATAGAAAATAAAAATAACGTAATTCAAGTAGGATTTTTTCCTGGCCTGTATGTATTATTTAAGTATTATTTAAGGTTGTTAAATAGGTATAACGTAGTGGAATAGTGCAAGAATATATTTTTCTACAAGCATTTTGAATAGGGGCCCAAAATGTACCTGTTTAAAACCATCAATAAATAAAGATATTTCTGGTTCATTGCCACTCGAAAGGTTACACTGACTGACTGAGCGAAGCGAGTTTTGTTTCAACAAGACCGTTCGGCATTTGGTTTGTGTATTTGTTTGTTACGCAGTTTTATCTAAACGTATAGACCAATTGTTTTCAAATTCGGTACAAAGTTACACTGTGTAAAGACCAAGATGGTGCCTTTTGATTTAATGATTTCGATTATACGCAGTTTTGGGCAGTTTTTGGGTACAAAAATAACTTGTATAGACGATGGGTAAAGGTACCCAGACAATGTATGTGTAAAGTATTTTTACATTCATATCAGTTTAATATATCGGCATCTGATTTAACGATGTAAAGTGTAGTTGCTAGTTGAATGGCAAGACCTATTATAATTTTTACTGCTTCATGGAGAAAGAGCAGAAAATTTTTAATAAAGTTGATCCAGTAATATTTTTTTCTAAATATTACGGTTAATATGACGGGTAATGTTACCAGAACGTTAAAGCGCTATCTTGGAGCGATGGCAAGAAATTAATTAAGAATAAACTGCTACGTGTATGGTTCTTTGAAGTACTAGTAAAATTTCTGACGGGAAAATTATGTTTAAGAACTCAAAATGGGGGTATTATAAAAAAAATTAATACAAAATTACCATGAAGAATATAAACAGTTAAAAGCTAAAATAGGTAAACAAAATTAACTTACATAGTCCAAAAGAATATGGTCAAATTTTATAACAAGATTTAAGGGATGTTTTTTGAAATATATTGTGTTTTTAGTATATCTCAAATATTATAAAAATTGAAGTAGAATTATTTTAAAAGTATATAACAAAGTTGAACTTTGGTAAGCAAGTAATTCGTAGCTTAAAATGATGCACGAATAAATTTGAAAAATTCAATGAGGTAATGCCTCCGCGGTTATACGAGGGTTGATCAAATATAAACGAGACTGATTTTTTAAAAAATTTATTGCTTACTTACAAATTATTCTTGATACAACTTATTTTTCTACATAGTCTCCCGCACGAGTAACACATTTTCCCCACCGGATTGGAAGTTTTTTAATTTCATCTTCGTAAAAAGTTCTCGGGCGTTCATTGAGCCATTGGAGCACGAAGGTCTCCACCGCAGAATCGTCTTCGAAACGCTGGCCTTCAAGCGCCTCTTTGAGTGGCCCAAACAGGTGATAGTCGCAGGGTGATAAGTCTGGACTGTATGGGGGATGTTCCATTGGTTCCCAGCCAATTTGATCGAGTTTAAGCCTCGTAGCGTTCGCCGAATGTGGTCGGGCATTATCGTGAAGAAGAATGACGTTTCTCGCCGGTTTAGATTTTCTTTTCCTACGAAAAGACTGTTTTGCGGCCTCTAAAACATCGCAATAATATTGTGCATTTATTGTGCGTCGTTGATGGAGGAAATCGACGTGAAAGGCGCCTTGATTGTCGAAAAATACAGTGGCCATTACCTTCCCGGCCGACGATCGTGATTTGGCCTTCAGAGGCGCCCTCTCTCTCCTCTTCCGCCACTCCATACTTGCCTGTTTCGACTCGGGAGTGTAATGGTGAACCCATGTTTCGTCACAGGTGACAATCCGGTTTAATAATGCCTCACCATCTCGTTCAAATTGGGTCAATAGTCGCTGGCAAATCTCCAAACGATTCCGTTTGTGAACGTCGGTCAAAATTCGTGGAACCCACCTTGCAGATACTTTGCTGAGTTCCAGGTTTGATGTAACGATTTTTTGAACGCTACCATAGCTCAACTGGAGTTCATCTGCAATAAATCGCAGCGATATACGTCTGTCTTCGTCCAGGAGCTTCCGAACAGCATCAATGTTTTCGTCCGTGACGGAAGTGGCCGGGCGACGATCATGGCTGAGGTTTTCTACTGCTTCCCGTCCTTCGGCGAATTCCTTGTGCCAAGCAAAAACGCGAGCTCTTGACAGGGTCCTGTCCCCGTATTGAGCCGTCAATCTACGAAAGATTTCAGTCGGATTGACCCCCTCCTTGGCCAAAAACTTAATAATAATTCTCTGCTCCACGGAAACGTGCACTTCACTCTCACTCATTGTATAGTTTTATACTGAATTGTCCGAACGGAAATGTTGCCCGTCTACGCCCGTCCCAAACCTCCCAGGCTACCTGAAACCCCACCATTTAGAGTTCAATGTCCAACGGAAAAGTTTTTAGAAAGTCAGTCTCGTTTATATTTGATCAACCCTGGTAATAATTAGGTAGCTGGGATTTGATATTTAGAAGTTAAATAATTAAATTTTGTCTTAAAATTTTGATTTGGAAGATTTGGAGGACTAATTTAAAAACTTAACAAAAATACACTGGAGATATCCGTTACATATCGAGGATTCTGCAATTCAACGAACTTATTCAAGCTATCTGCAGAATATTTTTTAAGTCACAAATATTTAATTGTATCAAAACATGTTCTAGAGATCATAATCAGTGGACATGTTACTGTCCCGGATATGGGTCTTACCATAATGTCTGCCCTAACAAACTTTTAAAGATAAATGAGCTTCAAGAAATTAGTTTATTTTGTCTAAAATTAGTATTTATAAATATTACTTTGATTTATACTTTGATTACTGTGTGATTACTTTGATCTGGTAACTATAGAAAGTTGTAATCTATACAAATAAAAAACGGTATAGAACTCAGTCGAATTCAATTATCATTTCGACAAAAATAAACTATAAAATGGTTTTAAATAATCAAGCAAAACAAATACAAATCTAATATATATTCTTTCTTTAGTTAACATTCCTTTTTCTCAGCACATCCTATTCGTAAAGTCATAAATGAAGTATTTTTAGAAAGATTTTTTAACCGACTTCTGGCATTAAAAACAATTTTGCGCTAAAACTTACTGTTTGTGAAAAATTTTAACATAAAAGACATCATTAACTGCCAAGGTAAAACGGAATTATGATGCGCCGTTCGCATGCGCATGCGTGGCATTACAAATCATACAATATTTTAAGAGAGCTAACGTATTAATCACGAATAGATAATCCCATTACAAACGCCACTTTTGTGCATAACGTTCTTAGAATAATTTCAATATTTACTTAAAAGTCATTAAACTTATAGGTTATGTGGCTCTACTGACATTCCTCTATCCCTGCCTGTGAAACAAACCGGGACAAGCATTTCGAACACATGTTTTGGACACTGTTTTGCACAAATATATTTGTAAATTCTCCTTCCATCGTTCATTTATCTATTGTTAATATGGACGTCATCACAATTGTATATAGCCTTTTCAAGGGTAACTATATCAACTAACAAGTTTGTATCCATTAAAAAAAACGAAATATAAAAAGTACAAGAAGATTACATTCTTACATCAAATATCGTTTACAACGAGTTATTATAATACCCTGTAACAATTTGTACAAAAAAGACAATTATCTGTATTAAAATGTATATACTACAATGATTCATAAATTTTTGATTTCAATTTGTGATAAATTTCAAACCGATCGCTTTTCGAATTATTTTCTAAACATGTTTCCCTTCCTTCCAATTAGTGCCCTCACCCCAACTACTACTCTTATTCAAAAGGCTGATGAGCTTATTTAAAACTTCTATACTGCAAAATTTCGCACGGGCCACCCTGGTAAACTTTATTTTTGTCTTTAATATTACTTTACGTATTGTTAAAAAACTAAACCTTATATGGCACTTGTTAAATACCTTGTGTAGGTTTTTTGAAATTCTAGATAAAGCAATGTGTATTGGTATTATTGGCAATATACCTGTGCATAAGTGCATGGACATGTATGGATAATGCAGATAAATGGAAACAAGGATTAGCTCACACAACTCTGACTAAGCTGGCATCATTAGTCTTGTGTGATATTTATCGTACAATAAACACCCTATGATGCCTTTGTGCACACCGGCAGTTTACAAATAAAAAACGGTATAGAACTTAGTCGAATTCAATTATCATTTCGACAAAAATAAACTATAAAATGGTTTTAAATAATCAAGCAAAACATAAGCGTTATTTCTCAAAATGAAAATCTGGTAACTACGAGGGTTGATCAAATATAAACGAGACTGATTTTTTAAAAAATTTATTGCTTACTTACAAATTATTCTTGATACAACTTATTTTTTTACATAGTCTCCCGCACGAGTAACACATTTTTCCCACCGGATTGGAAGTTTTTTAATTCCATCTTCGTAAAAAGTTCTCGGGCGTTCATTAAGCCATTGGAGCACGAAGGTCTCAACCGCAGAATCGTCTTCGAAACGCTGGCCTCCAAGCGCCTCTTTGAGTGGCCCAAACAGGTGATAGTCGCAGGGTGATAAGTCTGGACTGTATGGGGGATGTTCCATTGGTTCCCAGCCAATTTGATCGAGTTTAAGCCTCGTAGCGTTCGCCGAATGTGGTCGGGCATTATCGTGAAGAAGAATGACGTTTCTCGCCGGTTTAGATTTCCTTTTCCTACGAAAAGACTGTTTTGCGGCCTCTAAAACATCGCAATAATATTGTGCATTTATTTTGCGTCGTTGATGGAGGAAATCGACGTGAAAGGCGCCTTGATTGTCGAAAAATACAGTGGCCATTACCTTCCCGGCCGACGATCGTGATTTGGCCTTCAGGTTTTCTACTGCTTCCCGTCCTTCGGCGAATTCCTTGTGCCAAGCAAAAACGCGAGCTCTTGACAGGGTCCTGTCCCCGTATTGAGCCGTCAATCTACGAAAGATTTCAGTCGGATTGACTCCCTCCTTGGCCAAAAACTTAATAATAATTCTCTGCTCCACGGAAATGTGCACTTCACTCTCACTCATTGTATAGTTTTATACTGAAGGGTCCGAACGGAAATGTTGCCCGTCTACGCCTGTCCCAAACCTCCCAGGCTACCTGAAACCCCACCCTTTAGAGTTCAATGTCCAACGGAAAAGTTTTTAGAAAGTCAGTCTCGTTTATATTTGATCAACCCTCGTACTACGAATTTTAACTCGCTGGCTACGTTTGAGAAAATATCATTAAATCGATGAAATTAATTGTGAAAAAAATATTTTTTGTAATATGTAAGACATTTCTGAAGGCTCATTTCTATTCAAATCTATCAATTTATTTATAATCGACTTGTTTATACCAATAACCAAATAAGAAATTCTTTACTGTGTTTATAATTTCAACTTTGTATCTGACTTTTGTTATAATTATTCTATGTTTAGTCGATTGTTTGCTATTTTTAACAACAGTTTTTTAGCGATTGTTACATATATTATTCAGATGAAGATAAATTAGTTTGAAACAAGTTCCGTTTTTATAAACCTTTTATAAAGACGAAGAAATAAATGTTTTAATATAATCGGAGCAGTAGTTTTTGTTCTAAGAAAACTAATTAGACAACCCTGGCCGCTGTAGAGTTTATTTTTCAAAAACTACAGTTATTACGGGACCAACAAAGTGCACGCATATAGAAAGACTGTTAAAAACCGCTATTAAATTTTCAAACGATTGCTTTACTTGCTTTTTATAGAGTTGTGGTTAACCTTAAACATGTTGTTGAAAACAACAACCATTTTTATTATAAACAGCCCAACATTTACACGATTTTTAAAAAAGCACAATCTAAATGACAAAACAAAGCCTCAGGCCGAACAAGTGCTAATATTTTTTACACCGTCACGACTCGCTGATCTGGGTT
Organism: Callitettix versicolor; assembly: GCA_022606455.1. NCBI lineage: Eukaryota > Metazoa > Arthropoda > Insecta > Hemiptera > Cercopidae > Callitettix > Callitettix versicolor. Next base: position 10,399,191 of record CM040187.1, read on the forward strand.
ACTTGTGACGGATAAACCGCTTCCCGATGTTATTCAAATCTTTGTAATTTCCCAAAGGGATTTCCCCAGACACAACACAATACCCAAGTGGTGTTTGGTTTCTTACTTTGTTTTCATTTTATTCGTAAACTGTTTATTGATGATTTATCAGATAAACTTTGAAGTATTTGTAGAGTCTATAACTCCTCTGATAGTGTTCTTTTTTACCGAATTTAAGTAATTGGAGTGTTTGAGACACACACAAAATTGAGGCTAAAACGAAAATTGAGCACCCTTGATGGCAAAAATATTACAGAAAGTTTTTACGAAAAAATCTGATTTCGGAGCGACCGGAAAATTGATTGAATTTGTGAAAATCGAGAAAACTGAGATTTTGGTTGACCGCAGTCATTTTTCCTCTACACCCGAATTCCAAATTCCTTTACGTATTTAAAATTTCCCACGGTGACTACAGTTATGGTTATTCATAAATGACTAAAGATTTAGAAAAATCTGACAAACCTATTTTGAGAAATTAGGCAGACTTTTAATGTTTTTCAATTGCTTCCGGACCTTTATTAGTAATGTCAATTACATTTTATTCAAAAGCTGTTGGAAATATTTCTATCTATCTCTAGCTAATTGAGATAATAGTGGCACATAGTTTTGCTGACGTGATAGAAGCGAATTTGGAAAAAATGGTTGAATTTTTTATCTCAAACTTTTTTGAAAGTAACATTTTACCATCATAATCAGCACTAAAATATTCATATATGCTAATATATGTACTCTCATATATGCTAATTCATATATGCTAATATATATAGTAATATATGTAACTAGGGTTTTAAACTTTTAAATTACATTTAAAATATGAACCTTGTCTATCAATAAATTACATTTCTTAATATCAACAGACTTTTTAAAACATTTTAATGCTATTTCATACAGTTTTTAATGCTGATTGCGATAATAACACAGTTTTTCATAAATAAAAAAAACTAAAATTAAATATTAATTTAAAAACTCTAAAAATTAAGACAAAATATTATCAAATATTTGAAAATCCCGCCCGTTTGAAACACTTTAACGAATTCTACTGATTAATTAAGCAAAATTGTGAACGAGATAGAGATAACACAAATTTTAATGATCCCACAAAAGAGATCTAGAGGCCAGGATCGGCGCTAATTTCAAGCTCCCGAGTTCGGGGTCTTACTACAATGGCCTCTATGATAGCTCACTTTCCAATACATATTCTTTAAATGTACCTCGGGAGAAAGTTAAAAAACAATTTGTTTTAAAATTTGAACCAAATCAAAATAACCTTTTTTCTTGTAGGACAAATACACACACACACACACACACACACACACACACACACACACACACACACACACACATAATTTGACTACGTCACAAAACGTAATTTAGTTTTTAGTTTTTAATTTTAGTAAGTCGATCCATACGTCCATCGGTATGGATCGATGCACATTTCATAATCCCTAATCTTACAGGGTCTCTAGTCTTGTCATAAGTCCCATAGTCCTTTCTACGAGTACCTTTTACAATAGATATTTGCTAATCATATCCAAGTGGAGTACTGTCACACTTTAGCTTAAAATTCACTTTGGAAACAACTTCCTTCAGTAGCGTTAAAATTCCCAAATCTCACTAAAGCCACCATGAAGACACAATGGGTAGGCGTGGTGACATGTATAAATCTTAGGAAACGTTACAGAGCGATAGAGACGGATATATCTAAGTAGCAGTGTGAGAGAGAGATAGATATATTGGCTGTCAACCCCAAATGCTGCAGTAACAGAGTTAAGGAACGATCCTGTTTTATACAAGAAGGAAGGCAGTAGCTTCCCCAAATTGTCCTTTTGGAAGAAAATAAATGGTGTAAACACTTGCACACACTTTCCGCAATCAATTAACTGTTTTTCTCGGTCATTATTAGGTGCTTTATTTTCTTACAACACTAAGGAATTATACATATTTTCTATAATATCAGTTATGTATGATTTCAATTTAGAAATAAAATCAGTAATATAATTGGACCAATACAAACCATCAGTGAACATGATTACTTCAAATTTTTAATTTTACGCTTCTGTCGGTCAGTCCCCCTTCCTCAATTTTTCCTTGATTTGTACTTTAAACTATTTTTTTTTAAATTTGTGTAATGCACTTTAATTTATGGATCTATATACAAACAAAATTTGATCAAAATCTTATAAACCAATTTCACTGTTTTCCGACAGCTTCCAAACCGGTCTCGTTGATTAAATAATTGAATATAATAAACTTTGTGAAATATTTACCAACATTTATTTCACATATCTAAGAACACATTGAGTAAGAACTAACACTGAACAGTTTATTTCAACAAAATCGTTGACGATGTATTGAGCCACGCAACTAGTTCTGGACTTAACAGCTAATGAGCTTCCATTCAAGATGTAGCTTTTATAAAGTTCCTCATTCTTGGAAAAGTTATTTCCGCTCTTTTGTTAGTGGATTTCCAAAACGAGCTATTAACCCCGTAAATTTTAAATCAAAAGCAATAAAATGAGCACCGGTCATGACTCCGATTTGCGGGGGTGTTTAGAAAGTTTTGGTCTCCATAAGCAAGGTTTTCGGAATCGGTTAATGAAAATTTATTGGAAGTACTATAATATTTTAACCTTATTTTCGTTCAAAATACTCTCCTCCTGCGTATACACATTTTCACTGTTCATAACAATTGTTGGAAATACCATGAAAGCCATGTTTGTTACCCATCACGTTTAGCTGCTTCATTGCATTGTCCATCACCCCTTGCGAATCTCCGCAAATGATGTCCCTTCAGTGTCATTTTCATTCCTGGAAACAGGTAAAAAAATGGTGCTTTCTTAATGATCCTCAGATGAAAAGTCAGTTTGCATGAATGGAAATTAAAAACATCGTCAACAAAGGAAAATTTTCGTTTGGGCAGAAGCCGGGGCAAGGTGATGTTGAAGGTGTTACTTCTTTTCATTACCAGGGCTTTATTCACTAAGAATTTATTCCTGAGAGGAAAACAGTTAATAAAGAACTGTACAAGGAGATCCTGAAAGCTACAAGATGCAATTAGATAAAAACAACCTGAAAGTGGCAGTAAATGATTGTTTTTTGTCGCATGACGATGTCCCATCTCATCAATGGTGAAACAATACTTATCAAGCTTAATGTTACCACTCTGGAACACCCTTCTATTTTCCCGAACTTGTTCCACTGGATTTTTTCCTGTTTCCACGGCGGAAAATGACACTGAAGGGACATCGTTTTGGTGATTTGCAACAGGTGATGGAAAATGCGACTAAGCGGCTAAACGAAATTTCCAAAAATGTTTTTCAGGAGTGTTTCCAACAATTTTATGAACGGTGGAAGATTTTTTTTGTGTTTAACGTCCGACTATAATGCACACTTGGGATGTGCAGACGATGAGATGATTTATAGCGTGTGAAAATGCCAAGTCCTGGCTGGGAATTGAACCCTGGTCCTCGGGGTGAAAGCCCAGTACGCTATCAACTAGGCCACCGAGGCGGCATCGTGGAAGAAGTGACTACATGCAGGAGGAGAGTATTTTAAAGGAATATAAGTTTAAAATGTTATAAACTATTTAAATAGCACCGTAGCAAACAATTTTAAAATTTTATTATTTAAAATATACCATACAGTAACCAGTAACAATGATTTACTATATACCAAGTTTCATTAATTCGGACAAATTAAAATATTTTTTAAATTCTTTCCTAAATTATGTATTTTTATTGGTTGAAAACGTTACTACTATATAATATTTTTGTTTACGTACACGAATCTCTATTTTTTAATATTCGAAGTGAACAATATTATCCTAAAAAAAACTTATTTAATTTATTATACGCAGCGTAACAAAAAATAGTTCTTTTATTGTTATTTTTTGCTTTAATAAGGTTAAATTTCGGAGAAAAAACCAAATAAATACATATTACGTTAAGAAGTTAAATTACTTTAAAAAATGTTAACCTCTAAAATATTAATTAAAAAAACGTTTTTTCAAATTTGATAACTTCGCTTCAACAAAAAATGTTACATTAAGTTCTGACAAATTAAAAATTTTAGCTTCATTTCGTAATTTTTGTTGCAGGGTTGAAAATGAATAAATATAATTTTTTGGGGTTTCTAGTGACATCCACTCTCAAGTCAACATCTGTATTGAACTTCAGGTTCATGAGACTTGAGCATGTCTTTTGATAAGTGAGTGATTGGGTGATTACTTACGTTTGTAGTATCATTTGTATGAAGTAAAGTATAATTACATCTGATGGATTCCGCTAAACCAGACTTCACAAACTACAGCCCCAGCTTTGTCCCAATTAAAAGTTTTAATTGATAAACACGAATACAATTAATTTGCGCGGCTCTGTTGTAAGTTGGCGTTCACCGCACTTTTAACATAGTATACAGATTACCTGAGGCAATTTTAAGTGGAAATTTAGAGCTAACTCAATTTTGGCACACGCTGTAGCAGTAACTGCGGAATGTGGATTTATCGGAGCGTCAGGATTGTTTAGGCACAGTCGATTTGGGGTGAGCAACTTGTAGTAGAAAATCCTTCCCTCTGAAAGTGTTTTAAATTTGTAGCATTCAAGCGTTGTCATAATGTAAACGACATTTTATTAGTGAAAATATTTTACATAAGTCTCACTGCGAATTAATAAAAATTGTTTCGTCTACGAAATAATAAAAAACTGTCTCGCTGACGTTAAGAAACAAAATTTTTATCAAGCCCTTTCTTTAAATCTGATTTCACAAATATAATCAGCATTAAAATTTGCATTTTACTCGTAGTCTTTAAAACAACATTGATATATACAGTATAATATATCCATTGGTGATCTCTTTATAAAGGAAATTTCTCTATAACGACAAAAAGTAAATGTATTGGTGGTGCCTTCCCATTCCTTTAGTAGAAATATGTATTATAACTTTTTCTATTGAGGCCAAAAAAATTCCATGAATCTCTCTATAGTGGCTAAATATGTGCACACTTCCTACTCTTCTATCCTATTTCTTAGTAGGCTATTCCAACACGTCATCGAGCGTTAAAAGCAATGCGTGGTGCGTCAACTGAATCGAGTGTCTGCATTATTTTTTTATACTTTCATAATACAGTGTAATTGCGTCTAAACCAAAAATGTTATCTTTAGATGTAAAGGTTACTTTCACGTGAGTTAAAGAAAGGTGTGAAGCAAGTAGTTGTTTCCTTAAATTTAAATTTACCTAGTTCTTCTGTTAACACATTATTGCAAAAATTAAAATAAAATAATGAAGGTCCATATGTAGGGAATAGCTTTAAGAAAATTTGAAAGTGAGAATTTTAAGGAATTGATGAAGTGTTTCTGCAAATATTTCGGCAAAATATTTCTTTTCTCTCACAATTACAGTATTGTATTCATACAGTATTATTTTATAAATATTGCTTTTTAAAGACTGTACGTCATGTACTTTTATTTCAATAAAATTTGCAGTCAATACTTCAAATTAAAAATAGTGTAGAACATGTTTTACAAATAAAAACACATTTTAGTTGAGAGAGAGAGAGAGAGAGAGAGAGAGAGAGAGAGAGAGAGAGAGAGAGATTTTACTGTGTGTGTGTGTGTTCGCGCGCGCGCGTGCGTGCGTGTATGTGTGTTGAAAAAAGAAATTCTGTTAAGCAGATCACGTGGTATAAATAGGGAGGGGCCGAAAGACTTTCAGTAATACAATCTTCATTACTGATTAACGTAAAAAAGCAAGTACAAATATTGCATCAAAATAGTCAATCAGATCAGAGAACTAATACTTGCCAGCTTAAATCAAATTATTGTATTTTTTAATTACATCCTCTTTATACAAAATAGAATATCCTTTGACAGGTGTGAAGTCAAATGCCTATGGGTAAAATTAGTAGAATGTTTTATATACAAAAAACTTTTGATTTTCCAATTTAACATAATTTTTGTGCGTCGAAAAAGCATTTTTCCTGTTCAGAAACGTGGAAGCATTTCGGCTACACGAACAAAGACACATTTTCAATCTGTTCTTTAAAACTGAAAGCAAATCTAACTCAATTGCTCATACACTTGCTTTCAGTCTGTGCCAGATACACTTCGCCAATTCATGGGGATTTTTTGACCCCCCCCTCCGCCGATAATACAGCGTGAATGAAGTTAAGTACAAATCATTGGAGAGCTCAAAGTACTTACTCCCCTCCGCTGTATTGGTGCTGCTCTCTTTTAGAGGATTAATGAACGTTTTGCTATAAGCTCTAACACTGAAGGAAGGGTGTCAGGAAATCGCATTTTATCTTCTTTACAAGTTTTGAATTGCGTCATTAGAACACAAAAATTGTTATAGTGAAATTCCAGTGGAAAAATGATTTATTAGAGCGGCCATCATTTATTAATGTAATATTATCGTAAATTATTAATTATGTTAAATAAATCATATTTGTTTTAATTTAAAGATGATTAATTAAAAATCAGTCAACGTCCAGACGTATCCGAGAAATTTCAAATTACACCCGACAATATATAAAATGTTGTTTATATTAATACGCCTTTGGTGTGTGTTGAAACTTCTTGGTGAATTTGTGTTTAATATAAAAAAGTTAACAAAGACTCAGACCAGCAGAGAGGACTGAAGCACTCTTGTATAAAGGGTAAAGTGGACCCAATGGCCCGGAAAACGTCTCGACCCTCGTTTACTTAAAGCGGAAAAGGATTTGTTGAAAAAGTGCCTTGGTCACGTGATAGTCTTTCTTTACTACTCAACGGGCTCTGCTCCTACGCATGCGTGCAATTTACCAGTTTTTTTGAAGCGAAGCTTTTCATGTCAGCTTTGTGAATAGAAAAAAATCTGCCGAACGGAAGAACTTAACGGAAATATGGAACGAATCAGTAAACGAATTTCGTTTCTCTATTTCTGTCTTTTTTACACGACTGCCAAAAAAAAAGTGTTATGTTTACAGTATCTGGGTAAGTATGTATGTTTGTTCCATCATAACATCTTAACGGCTAGTCCAATTTTGATCTACTCACTCGTTGATTCCTCACTTCACCAGGAGTGTCATAGGCTACATAACTTTCACCCAAACTACCCCCACCGGGGTAAAATTGGGATGAAATAGATAGGATTAACTTGTAACTAATTTTATACAGCGTAAATAAGTTGCTAGGATGAAATCAAAAATTCTTAAATAACTAATGTACAAGTGTAAAACATAATTACTAGGGAACATAATTACAATAGGAATCGATAGGATTCAACTACGGAAAGCAATAGAGAAATACTCACTTCGGAACCAATGGGCCTAAAATTACGTTGACTGGAAAAGTTGACACCCTGATTCATTGGGCGTTGAGCTGGAAAAAAATGACACCCTGAACACTTTGTCCAAAATTGACTCGAGACGAAATCGGTGTTCAAATTAAAGAAAATCGGAAAGAATGGTGCGATAATCGAAAATTAAAAAGCAATCAATTTATTTTTGTACAAAGGTCAGACTCGGGGACGACACTGTCGGTGTATGCCGTACATGGGGACAAGACCATAAGAGGGAACACAGATCAGCGCCAGGACTTCGCGGTGCCTACTTTACAGTTTTGTTCTTTTTTAAAATCACAAGAAATGGCAAAATGGCTAAAAATGGTTTTAGTGGCTCAGTCACTAAAAATGACTAAATAAAAATAATTACTTAAAAATATAAAAACACGACTGCTAAAACACAAAACACACAAATTATATATTTCATAATTAAAACAAATAAAAATTTAAAATACATTTGATTTAAAAAGATGAAAACAAGGTATTAGAATAAATGCTGAAGAATATTTTTCGAGTATTTAGTTAATAAATTATGAATTTACATGCTAAGTTTATAAAGTAAATGCAGTCGGGGGCTGTTTAGAACAAATATATTGAGAATAAATGTTTGTGTGTTTTGTGTTTTAGCAGTCGTGTTTTTATTTTTTTAAGTAATTATTTTTATTTATTTCTCCTTTCGATAACAGTACACACTTAATATATGAAAACGCTCTGTTTCCCCGGTTTCGGTATGTTTTCTTACTTGAAGAACACACGTGCACGTTGTAACTGTATATAATACATTCGAAATTAATAAAAATGTTTTTAATAATTGTTGTTCATATTGCTAGTTTTTAATAATATAACCTGAAACTTATCAGCTGTTCAATAAAGTCAGCTGATCTTTACGAATTAATATAAAACAACTGATTCAGCAAAAATATCATTAACAAAAGCTTCGCTTCTGTCTGTAACTCTCCGAGTTTTACATGTACACTTTTTTACCAAGTATTTTAATTGTTAACTGTATAATGTTGTGTCTTAATGGATTAAATTTTCACTTAACACTACAAAATATCAACATTTATATAACAAAACAAATATTTAAATTTAAACGATATTTTTCATTTATGTTTATACTTTATTTAAACCTAAATAGTTTATATAAATCATAATTTTATTAATTATTTAAAATTAATTAATTAATTAATTAATTAAATTATTTAAAATTTATTTAAAGCGTTAACAGCACTGGGTTGATTAAATTAGAAACTGTCAAACGCTTCACTTCATAAATTATTCCAGCGGCAGACATTTTGTATAATTACCACTTAAACTGCGGTAATCTCTTCTTGGCTTGGACTGTCGCCGGTAAAGTGGCACAAATTGGGTCACTACTACCAAAGTGCTGAGTCTGGGGGGATTTGGAAAATAATTCAATTCACTGAAGTGACAATAACGAGTACTATTGCAGCTGATTGTTTAAGTACGTTGGTACACTGACGCTGGAATAAATAACGTCTCCCCGAATGTTACAAAATAAAAACTCTGGTTTGAAAAAGTCAGATTATGAAAAACCACAAATCTTGTGGACGTCCAGAAATTTGTTCTTTTTACTGAGAAATAAATATCCCAGTTTTCTCCTTCCCCACCAACTCTTTGTCAGTTAATATACCCAAAATGGTTTACCATTTACCAGTTCCGCAACTACTTACACTCGAGGGCCAGTGTGTCCGAGGAGGGCCAGTGTGTTACCGGTCAGTTGCTGCGTCTTTGAATTTCACCACCTGAAGGTCATAGTTTAGAGAGTGCAGTTATTACCTTTTCTGTTATCACTGATCCCTCGTTTTCGTTTCGTCAAAGTGAATACCTTACATATAAGCTCGATTTCTCTCCATCACAAACGCTAAATTCTCTGGCGAGTCAAGCAAGCCCGTAGAATTTTTCACTTGAATACGTTTTGAGATTGTAATTGTTGCTTTCAGCCTTCGACTTTCATAAAAGTAATTGCTAATCGGATGTCTGTTTTACGTTTTCGTATGCGCGCTTGTGTGTGTGTGTGTGTGTGTGTGAGAGAGAGAGAGAGAGAGAGAGAGAGAGAGAGAGACAGACAGACAGACAGACAGAGACAGAGACAGAGAGTTATGTTCTCCGTTGGAAATTAAAAACGACCTATTTCGTTGAAATTGGGCGTACATTTGTAGTTTTCTAATATTTTCAGACAATTTTTAAAAATTTTCAATTTTTTTTTCAAGTCTTTTTTGCTAAATTTACAAAAATCTGATTTTCTCTAAATCTGTTCTAAATATTTTAACTAAATTTTGTTTAAATTTAGTTTTTAATTATCCAAACAAAAGGTTAGGGCCGATATCTCTCCAAAAAAAATCGGGAGCTAGCGACAAAAAGCAAAAAATCTTTATATTTCCTTAAATCGGAACATCTGATTTTTCGCAAATATTAATTATAGACTATATATTAAGAAAATTGAAGTTAGTGTAGAATTTTTTACCTAAGAGAAAATTAGTACTCGAAGTGAATCTAAAAAAATCAAAAGTATCTCTGACCATCGTCGAGATTTGTTTTGACTATTTACTAATGAACCTATGTTTTACATTTCAAAGTTGCTACACTATTTTTTATTCTAAATCTTCATAATTCACTATACTGACGAATCGATTTTAAAAAAATAACGTGCTTTTATATGTTTGGTCGATAGATCTCCTTTGTACTGATAATTATGTTTCATTTCTCATCACCTAAACTGAGTTACACAAACTAGTTCCTCTTTGTAAGACCTAAACTACAGAGCTTAAAAATTCTCGTACTTCTCTCCCGGCTTGGAAAAAGCTTAAGCCTGCGAAACCTAATTCACTCCCGTCAATCAATATTCATTTTTGATCTGTTTGCAGAGCACGCATATCTTTGGATCTATACTACCCTAGATTAATACATTTTTGCACAGATGCATCACCTCGCATCTCCCGTTTACAAGAGTTTCATTCTGATTGGCGCGTTCTTTCTCTAGTTTTAACAACGGAATCCTGAGAAATTATGGTTGCCGCTATAATTTCGTGTATAAATACAGGTTGAAAATCATTGTTCGGCAGGACATCTAGGAGGACCACCCACTGCAGAAGTACTATACGCAGCCTACCAATACCCGAACCAACTGTACAAGACACTACAACTTGTTCGGGAGGAAATAGGAGGGGTTTTAAGTAAGAAACGAATTTATTTTACAATTCCGAACCGGAAACGTACCTCGCCAGCCCGCGACCGACTTTGTAAACTCCAGGACTTCCTCTATTTCCCCCGCAGACAACACATTTCAGTAATAATAAAATTAAAAATAAGGGAGTGTATATAATGTTTTTACACTACTTATTAACTTCGAACTCGAGCACTAAACACTTCATAACTTTCCGACTTAACCGTCAGTCAGACTTTATCAATAATATTCACACACAAACGCGTGTGCCAATGATTGCGAGTACAGTATTACCAACATTCAACAAACTGATTTCACCGTTAACAAACCGTTCAACAAATAGCTGTTTTACCGTTAGGAAATCCAAGAGCATTCATACATCGTTACGGTTCAAAACAAGTTGAGGATTTAGAAACTTGTTCTAAGGCTTCAATGAAATAAGCTTTGCCAACTTTACAAATAAATTAGCCCTGCTAAGTTAGAGTCGGCAAACGTTTAACATATAAGTTTTAATTGCAATTAGCGCTAAGCGGCCACTTTGTGAACTATTTGTCAACTCGGTAAAGTTATAGAACTTTACTTTTCGGCGGACACATGTTGGTAGGATCCATTAAATATGGTCAAAGAGTGTCTGAACGTTCATCAGTTTGTCTTCGGTGGTTGAATTGCTGGAAATTATATTTTAAAAATCGCCTATCACCAATATACAGTTATACTTTTTTATCAACATCGCAACAAAAAGCTTGGTTTTCCCTTTGTTAGCGATTCACGGTAATAATGATATTTAATACAACCGTACAAACAAATATCACTTTAATAACAACCATTATACACGAATGTATAATATTGTAGTTAATAATAATAGTCCCTTCTGTTATAAAACGTTTATACATATTTTATTTTAAAAAACATTTAAATTCAAATTAATAAAAACTTTTATTAATTCTTACGAGTTTGTGGAACCTGACGGCCAAATTGGTTCCATTTCCTATAAAATAAATATTAATTAACGATACAGATTAATCCGATAAAATTAATTTCCTTACCTCATTTTAATGGTCTTTTAAATTTAAATATTACCCAATTTTAACATTGCATATATAATGTATGCTTTTTAAAATAGAAAAAATATGTTTTAAAAGTACAAACATAAATACAAGATGTACAAATAAAACTATATTTCCACACACAATCCCTTTAAAATGATAGGCCTATACCGAACATAATTTTATTTTAACAAATAGTTGACTAATTTGTATCGTTGTACAAGGAATAGATACAAAAAGGACGACTTTTAAACTCAGGTAGCCTATAGGCTTAAAACTAAATACAAATATTTTCAGAACATGTAATTATTTGTTTTAAAGTTTTGTGTTCACCTGTAAAAATTTTGGGCACACTACGCTCACGTTCGAAAAATTATTTTCACCATAAAGGCCACCGCAAGTATAAAACGATGTCGAAATTAAATAATTACAAACAAACAATAATCAGCGGAAGATAAATACAGTAGTAATGTAGATTTTGTTTAATTTGTTGCATTATGGTGTTTAGCTTTTAAAAAATGAGCCGAATTTGCGTGCTATAATACTCTATTTATTTTTGACAAAAAATTTTATGAGTTAATTTCAAAATGCAGATCTAAGGTTACAAAAATATCATATGTTTTAAAATTAAGTACTGAATATTCACCAAAGGTTTGCCATTGGTTTGGAAGCGATATTTGAACACATGTAAGAAAACTTGTTGGAAGGGGATTAGTGTTTAATAAAATCCTACAATTTCTTACCCACAATGCTGAGGATGTAGTTTTAGTATGACAACCTTGTGGAAGATGAACACCCGGTAAAGAATGTATTTTAAATAAAATTAAAAAAACCAAGTACACGATTATTACAATATTTTAAGACACAGGAATTTGGGAATCTTGAACTGTTGAGAAAAACAGTAGGAAAGTGTATTTTAAAATATTGCCTTATTGTTCGATGAAGATTATGTAAATCAGAAATCAATACAAGATAAACGGCTGACAATATTATACCGTTTAGGTTTAGTTTGTTGGTCATAAAATAGAAAACATACAAGTTGGGCTGAAATCAAGTCAAGGTCTAGAATTTATCAACAAAGAAAAAGATAAATATGCTAACGTAATATTTTTAGGAGGATTATTGAAACAGTGTGTAACGGAAGGACTTCTGTAAATGGAATAAATAAAGATTAAAAACTACACATGGATCTAATCAAATGGAATTAGTGTACACGGAAGGTTACACAATGGAATGGTTGCGAATGGATTAGAAAAGGTTACACAGTGACAGGTTACACTGGAGAATGCAAATGAGAGGTTGGAGAAACAAAGCAATAGTTTTTGTCTCCTTTTTGTTTCATATTGTAGACTGAATAAGGGAAATGTTCAAACAAACCGAGTTGCATTCAGATCATTGTGCATGACACGTACTTCAAACAGATATATTGTAGGTTATGTTCAGCGACGCCAGCTCGGGCTGTGAAGTGTGGCTCTTGTGGTAAGGCACGTGCTAACCGCATCACAGGAAATGTATTGCAAACGGCGGAACCTTTAATAAGTGATGACCTTATTTTGTTTGTCCATTTGCAATGAAAAGGGAGGACTTTAAGATTATTACAACAATAAAAAAATGACATAAACGTTGCAAAAAATATTTTGCCCTTGATAAATTATTTAACAAATGAAGCAACAAACAAAAGTATATTCAACAGCCACCAGCAAAAAAATAAACAATTATTCATGATTTATTTCAGTTTTTTCATTAACAAATTTTTTTAATTTTGATGCACAACTTATTAATTGATAAAAATAAGCAAATACTTATAAGCAGATTTTAAACGACTTTTAAATAGTTTTTGCAGTGATTTTGAAATACAAACCAATGTATTAACCTTCTTGTAAAAAACATTTCTTATAAATTTTTATATTTCATTAAAAATTCCAAAATCATGAAAAATAATTTAAATTCTGAAAGGTTGGCGTTCATTTTGTACAGTTTTAGTTAAAAAGTTTTAAAATTTTCACCGCTCGGTTAATTATTAAGTTGGAAAATGAAATAAAACCACAAAAATTAATATTGTATTACTTGCGTTTAAAATCAAGAACAACTAAATGTTACAGTTACGTGTTTCTAATTAGTTAGTTTCAATACAGCATTTGTTATTGACATATTTTATCGCATTTTAATATAACAATAAGAGAGAGTTACTGCAATTTTTTCCTTAAGAAAATTTTGCACACAGAGTAATTAAAATCAATCACAGATTATTCATTTTATTACATACATATAATCTAAAATCACAGATTAATTAAAATCCAACTTAAAATATACGGTACTTCTCCTAAAACTTCTAATTTGAAAGACTTGAAGATAATAACGAAACATTTTCAATAAAGAAAAATAAGGAGGCTAACTTTCACATAATTTGACAGTACTTTTAATTTCAAATTTTGTTTACTTAATTCAGTTATGAATCTGAATATATGGGCCTAATATCATTAAAATCTGTAAGTTTAATTTTGAAAAAATAATTTCAGGACAACTTCCTAGTCAGTAGACTTTTCCTGAACTAATTCATAACAATTATGTTAAAGAAATAAAAAAAACACTTGAAACTTTAGAATTTTTAAATTGAGAATCTGGTTGTAAAAAGGTTTCGCAAATTATGTTGTTTTTCTCAAATGTGATCTTTATAGACACACAAAAAATAGATAATCTTTTGGTTTTTTCCAAAACCGTAAGAAATTATCTAGCCTATATAAGATTTGGAACAGCAGATATTTTGAAAATGATGAATTGTTTTTGCTGCATAACAAAACTTGTTTAAACTATTACCCATTTTTCAAATTGTTTAAATATATTATAAAGACACACACACACACACACACACACACACACATATATATATATATATATATATATATATATATATATATAGAGAGAGAGAGAGAGAGAGAGAGAGAGAGAGAGAGAGAGAGAGAGAGAGAGAGAGAGAGAGAGAGAGAGAGAGAGAGAGAGAGAAAGAGACTCACACAGACAGACACAGAAAAAAAGAGGTCAGAATAAGAGTGGGAGCATGATGGCCGCTTCAATAACTCATTTCCAATTTAAATTTGCTGACAAATACTTGAAACATTAAATTGAAATCCACTATTACTTTCTAAACAAATTTGAAAAACCAAAAGTGAACAAAATAACGATAAACGCAAACAAACTGTAAGGGCATAAATAAAGTAGTAAAGAGGAAATTTATTTCGCAAGAGTTGAATAAGGTAGCTGAGTCCCTAACTCTTAAAGGGAAATTTGAAAGTAAAAAGAAACTTTGAGTATTTTAGGACTTAATGGCTTTCAGAAAGATTGGTTTTCGTTAGGAAATTGAAGTCTTTATCTGCTGTTTGCATGCAAAGGCGCTTCGCTTCTCGCTGCAAACTTTATAATAATGTTTTACTTTATATAAAGCACGTTGTGTAGGCCGTCGGTACTTGATTTCACCCAATTATTTCTGTTACGGACCAAAACATTAATAAATACTCGTACTAGAAGTGAAAGTTTTGAAACAATTGTCACTTAATACTTATAAGAAGCAATTATAAGTTCAAAAATAGAGGCCGCCACTCAGTATATTCTTATAATAAGAACGCTCTACAACAGCGCTTGTAACTTTTTTTCCACCAATTTAACCGGTAATACTTACTAACAGTGTTACTGAACCAACTTCCTTAGACGTTTTATATATTCTCTCTATTAATAAGTTAAAGTTATAACAGGTCTTGCCGTTCAACCAGTATTACTGGATTTTTTTAAGGCGAAAAGCACATTGAGGTTATTATCGCGTCCCTAAAAGTAAGTGTGAATGTAAACTGTTAAAGTCGTAAGTGTAATGAAGTGTAATGTTGTAAGAGTAAGTGTGTGTTAGACTCGGGTACCGCGAGGTACGTCTAAATCCTCTCAATAGGTGCAGCTAGTTTGCATTCCCTGCAGTCTAGTCTGCACACTCTCATCTTTAAATCAAAGCCTGCCATCTTGAAAAGGAAATGAATGAAAAAAATGTTATACATATGTCGTTAGGGCCTTGCACAAGGTACATTCATACCGAATTTCAAATCAGTCGGTCAATGCAATCGTTATATCAGAGGCCGCCATCTTGAAACGGAAATAAATGGGAAAAATCATACATATTATTAATTTGGCTTTTATACAAGGTAACTTTGAACCAAATTTCAAAACAATCGATTAATGCGTTTGATCAAAACTGCGTACTCTCGTCACAATAAATCAGAGACTGCAGCCTTGAAAAGGAATTAACTGGGAAAAAATTATATACGTGCATCTTTCAGGCGTTATACAAGATACCTTCAAACCAAATTTTAAAACAATTTGTCAATTCATTTGGCCAAAACTGCGTATAACCATTATTGTAATTCAAAGGCTGCCATTTTGAAACTGCAGCAAATCGGAAAAGGTGTTAAACATGCATCGTTCGGGCTTTATACAGCGTACCTTAGTATCAAATTTCAAAACAATCGATCGTTGCTTTTGGCTAAAACTGCGTAACAAACAAACAAACACACAAATCAAATGCCGAACGGTCTAGTTGGAACAGAGACCTCGCTTCGCTGGTTAATTAAATTTATTCTAATCAATATTTACAGATGTAACGATGAAAATAAATCATAAAAAATATAAATAGGCGAACCTTAAAATAATTTGTTTGCCACGGTAACAAAATTATTAATGTAACTAATTACTACCCGATTCCCAATTAAATTAGCTCATTAGAATGGAAATAACGAACTGTTTTCTAGAGCGACAGGCACTCGTTTCGTAGTTCCGGTTCTATTTTCCATTCAAAACTCGTTAATTACTTTACATACAAATGGTACTTCACGAATTATTCACGTCAGTTTTTCTATTTGCTTAACATATCTACCAAAAGACAATCACGCCGTAGCCTATATTCGTCTTTATAAAAGAATATTAACGACTTTAGCTTTACTCTATTCAACTTTGCAATTAATTAAACCACGTGACCAAAGCTCCAACCCCCTTCGTACCTTCTTTACATGTTTTATTAGCTGTAATTAATTACTGTAAATTTAGGTTAATTTAAAGTTTGTTTTAACAGGTATAAAATTTATATTAATACAAAGAATGGTGTGAAGTTCAGAGGAAGTAGTATTTTTAAATATTTGAAGTATTTTTAAATATTTATAAATATTTAAACACAGAACGAAAAAGACTTTAATGTTTAATTTTTTAGCAGGAAATATTTTCGCGCTTTTCGAACAACTTTGAAAAATAAGAGTTTCTCAAAAAAATTGAAAGTGACAGTTTATAAGGCAATAATAAGTCCTCTGGTTAAGCAACGAGGTTACTAAATGTTTGGGAACGAAAATTATTGAGATTAAGGTTGTGTGTGGGAGTAAATTAGTAGAGAATAAGAACGGACGTGATGAATTTTTATGGAGAGACGTATTTCAGACATAAAACCTAGTTGGCTGGCACGAAGTGTTCTTTAGCTGAGTAAAGAAGGCTTAAAGAAAGACCAAATTTAAGGTGAGCCAAAAGGAGAGCGACCTGGAGACAAGGGAATAGTGGAATGCTATGGTTGCGGAAGACTGACTTTAATGCCTGACTGTACATCATTTCTACATCATTGACTATATTGAATTCCTCGAAATTTTATTCAATATTTTCTTTCAGTTACTTAAAAAATGCTATTCTTCAGTTTTGCATAGAACATAAAAACATTCGCCTATCCATCTATATACGGCATTACATTTTGGAACAGCACCATTGTATCAAAGATAAAAGGTTAGGTACGATCAGTAATTTAAAAGTTAGCCAGTAATGCAAAGATAGTGACAGCGTTTAAAACTCGTGTTTATCAATTTAATGATAAATTACAAAATAGTAGAACTTACGTATTTTTGTTTAGATGTGCAACATTAATGCACATACTTTCTTATATACAATTAAATTTTTGAAATCTAACTCAATCACAGCCCTTAAACAATTACGCTAAACTCTATCTCTCCCATAATGT
This sequence comes from Callitettix versicolor, assembly GCA_022606455.1. NCBI lineage: Eukaryota > Metazoa > Arthropoda > Insecta > Hemiptera > Cercopidae > Callitettix > Callitettix versicolor. Next base: position 10,416,808 of record CM040187.1, read on the forward strand.
TGAGTCCAAAGCTTCCAGTAAAAAAAAATCTGATTTCCAGTACCTTTTGTCTACACTGAAAAGTCCACATAGACTACAAATATGAAGTTTGCTTCCGTACTTCACTGTCTATGATGTTATATTCTGCTGCTAATCCAATTAACTGAATCTGACGCCAACTGAATCCAAGAACGATTGAGACCAATATAATACGCAACCCTTTACGTTTGCATTTGGAAAAATTTGTTGAGCTGCGTTAATATTTGTCAATTCGAAAACCATCAAGATAGTTTCAGGATGTAACGGATATTTGCTTCTGTTTCTCTTTTGATTTTTTTTTTTTAATAAATCGCTTCTACCATAATGTTATACTTTTTTATCAAAATGCTATCGGTTAGCAACGTGGACTAGCAATAATTTAATTTTCAATAGTGATAACTATATCTGTTTTGATATTATAACTCACAGTGGACTCAAAACTGACCTAAATATTAGTGTGATATATCTGTATGGACTTAAAGAAAGTGAACCAAAAGTAATGGTGGACAAAAATACCAGGGGACGTTAAATAGAATGGACAAACAAAACAGTGGACATTGGACGTTTTGTGGACCTTACCGTGTGGACCAAAGCAAATACAGGAAGCTTACTTTCAGATTAATTATCAGCATAGTTTATATTCGTTTTTTTGCTACTTACTCGGAACAGCAAATTTCTTTTCTTTCAAATCCTACTGTGTTCTGTGTTAATGTATGACCAAACTTCAAGTAAATTCTGATGTCAAAATTTTGTGAAATTTAGGGGATTTAACGGGATTTTAGCACTATATAGTTTTTTTAAAAGAGGGATTATTAGTGACTATACTAGAGAAAATGAATGAAAATCATTAAAGCCAGTTACGAGAAAATTCCGCTATTACTAGATTTTTCAGACTTTACGGTCAAATATGGAAATGAAAAATTAAAAATATACCGAGATATGGACAATAAATAGCCATGTTTTTAACAAAAAAGAAGCAGACTGTTTAACTTGACAGTGAAAAACAGACAGGCAAAATCGCATGGAAACCTCGAATACATCGAAATGTAAATTTCAATTAATGATAGCAGACGAGCTGCACCTATTGAGAGGATTTAGACGTCCCTCGCGGTACCCTAGTCTAACACACACTTACACTAACAAAACTACACTTACGACTTAAAACACTTTACACTCACACTTACATTTAGGGATGCGATAATAGCCTCAATGTTCTTTCCGAATTATCAAAAAAAAAAAAAAAAAAAATCAATTAATGATGAGCACTTTATCTAGGTTCCTCTTAGGACAGTCCCAATGTCTCGGAAACTCGTCCCGGATTTGTAGACTGAAGGGAAAATGACTTAGTTTACACAAACATTGTTAACGCTGGTATTATCAAAAACCGTTTCAAATCTAAGAAACAGTTAAATGATGTTTCTACAATTGCTTCTTAACAATAGGCCTAAGTTAGTTTGTAACTACAAATGAATCAGGTCATTGTAATAAAATCACCGGTAGCTAATAACACTGTTAAACACAACAATAGTTTTCGCTTCTTAGTTTGTACGTCTAAACTAATCTGTTAAAGCACTTGCAGTAACTAAGACGAACTGTTCTGAAACATGGTTGGAAATGTACGGCAAGATGTTCATACATAAAGCACTGATTAAAAAGTTAAGTTGTAGGACCTACGGACAAATGTGATACGAGTTATCGGCGAAGTGATGGTTTAGAATATTGTTCTAAAGTTTAAAACAGTAGTTTTATTGCAAGGCTAACACAGAGGAATGTTTGTATATTTCGGGATTCTTCAGCAATAACTTTTGTTATTATTAGTTTAGTTCAATGTGAGTGTAGATAAACATTGATCTTTAAATTAAATGTTTGTGTTTTACTACGTTAAATTTAACCCAAAGGTCCCGTCCATTATAAAAAGTACGTAAGTATATACTTCGTGCAATTAGAAAAAAATCCAGTAAAATCAATAAAACTGTTTATTTTATAAAATATAAACACCTGATATACGATAAAAATTATTTTGTCACAAATTCCAATCAATACACGATTTTTCAGAATAAGCACGTGTATCTTAAAGCCTCGATCGAGAAAAGGATGTAATCCTGAGAAATCTTCTTACACTCTGAAACTATATCCTGACGTTAGATTCCAAACTGCTGACTGCAGAAGCCTAAGCATCTTAATATTATTTTATCAACAAAAATTTGACATATTAAATTTGATTCTGAGTGGTCATGTTGCTTGAAAATTTAATAATTCGTGTAATTTCAAAATACCTTTTTTGTTATAAAAGTGATTGATTTGTATTAGATGAGTATGCCTAGTACCAAGCAGGGTTAATTTTCGTACTACACGAAATAAAACAAAGCTGTGGTGATAGTGAGAAATTTATCTTCAAATTTTGATGAATTAGGCTAAGTCTTCTGAATTAAGAAAAAAACGTTTTGCCTTACATAACATAAAACTGCCTGTGCACATTACTGGAGACTAAACGAACTGATCTATTTTGATGGAATTGTTTAACGTGTGTATGGTTAATCCATATTTTGGGAACATATTTTAGTTAAAAAATTATGTGAAGCCCGTTTTTGGTTAACAAAATTATTTAAAATTGGAGATTTCGATTAGTTTTTGCTCAATGTACCAAACAAAACTTTTTATAGTTTGGGATGTAGCTTATATTACATTAAAAATGTTAGATTTGTAACTCATCCTGGTGTATCAAGTTTGAGCTTAAAATTGGATTTAAAAATTGCAAATAAATTGAGACGGCTGTGCAGTTTTTTCGATTCTGCAATATCCCGATAAAAGTCCCGGCGGATAAATTTAATCTACCGTTAAAGCCAGGAGTGTACTGTGTTCTACAAAGTGTTTTAAGCGGAGTTTACTTCAAATGTTGGCAGCAATTTTTGCCACCAACAATGTTGAGCAACAAAAGTTGACGGCAAATGTTGGCAACAAAACGAAAATTTACGGCGGTTTCAAAATGTCAACTAGGAAGAAGCTTCTATTATTTTTTGCTAAGAAGAGACGATCTAGGAGATTTTTTATGAAGCCTTTTTAGATTCTCTCTGAAACTGCGATATTAAAGATTTCATTTTGGCTTGAAACTCCGCTTCGCTGACCTTCATTTCGATTGAAATATCACTCTAAGCACAGTTCTTTAGATACCCTGTAGTTAAAGACCGGGTCAGTTCGTCCAAAAAAACTTGTTTCTCCCGATAAAACTATATAAAATGCTTTACTTGATCTCACAATGCATTTTGCTAAAAAAAATTATTCACTGTATACAAACAATTCAGTACGTCAACTATTATTACAAAATCAATACAATGACCATGACAGAATGATCCTGATCATGTGACCACGTCTGGAGCAGCATTGGTGGGAAAGGAAGTCGAGGGAGTGTTGCCAACATTGTTCCTCGGTCCCAGCGCCCATCATTGCTGCCAACAAACGTCGACAACACTCTTTGATCTTTACCGACGACATGTGCAAGTGTTGCCAACACAAGTATTAACAAGTGATCTAGAGTTTTTTCTAAAAGTTTCAAATATGCGTCAACTCCGTTGTAAACGTAGCTTTATTCCCGCCTATAATTGCCAGCAAAGTTATCTGATAAATTTACAACTTTTTTCTCGTAGGTTGGCACACTTGTTCCAATATTAATCGATAACAGATTGAGAACACTTCCTAATAACTGAAAAAAGAATTTGTCTTCAAAATCTGAAAGCCTATGCCTAATACTTTTTTATGAAAAGAAGTTTTGTTGTCTGTTTACTGATCAAGTGATTTTTGAAGTTAATTTTTTGGACAACATATCTTTTAATTTTGTTTAATAATCTTAAGTTGTTTAATAAACAAACTTAAAACAATCAATTTTGTTTAAATTGTAATTGTTTCTAGTTTGCTAATTAGCCGCTAATTTCCTAAGTTAGGTTAATTTTATTTGTAATTTGTAACCCGCCTATCACGTACACCTTTGGGTAGGTATAAGAAATCTCACTGTTCTCTACCAAAAAATGTTTGTCTTTTCCAAAAAGAAAAAATTACAAATCCTGTCTATAAGTAATTTACTGTTTCTGTGTAAAGAAGTAATAATGAATTACTTCTTCATTAAACGTGCCAACAACATTTTTATAAATGACTACAGCTAACAGTTTAGCGTCCACATACGAGGGCTATTCAGAAAGTAGATTACGTTTTTGGATAAAAAAAAAACTAAGTACAGGAAAAAAATTTTATTATATACATTTGAAAGAGGAACTAAAATACTATTTTTCGACATAATCGCCAAACAAATTTAGACATTTGTCATATCGGTGAACTAGCTTTGAAATTCCCGTGTCGTAGAATTCCGCCGCCTGTGACGCCAACTAGTCAGTCACGCCCGCGCGGAGATCTGCGTCGTCATCGAAGCGCTGTGTTGCAAGCCAAGTCTTCATCTTCGGGAATAAGTGGAAATCACTAGGTGCCAGGTCCGGACTGTAGGGTGGATGAGGGAAAATCTCCCACTTGAAGGCCGTCAAGACGTCTTTGTTCGATTTGCCGTGTGAGGGCGGGCATTGTCGTGCAAAAACAACACTTTTGCACTCAGTTTTCCTCTCCGCTTGTTCTGGATAGCTCGTCTTAAGTTTCGTAATGTTTGGCAATACCTTTCTGAGTTTATGGTTGCTCCACGTTCTAGGAAGTCAACCAGAAGAACACCTTTCCTGTCCCAAAAAACGGTCGCCATGATTTTCCTTGCTGACAGGGTTTGCAAACATTTCCTCGGTTTTTTGGGGGAATTTGTGTGCCCCCACTCCATAGACTGTAGTTTTGTCTCACAGGTAACGTGCTTAACCCAAGTCTCATCTCCCGTTACGATGCGATCAAGAAATGATTCACCATCTTTGTCGTAAGCGTCCAGAAATGACAACGATGCAGTCATACGCTGACCCTTGTGCTGTTCTGTCAGGAACTTTGGCACCCATCTGGCACAAAACTTACGGTATCCTAACTTTTTGGTGACAATTTCGTACAACAATGTTCGCGAAACTTGTGGGAAACAAAGTGAAAGTTCGGTTATTGTGAAACGGCGGTTTTCACGAATTTTTTCATTGACATTTGCAACCAGCTCATCACTCACAATGCTCGGTCTGCCACTCTTCTCTTCGTCATGAACATTACTTCGTCCATTTTTAAATCTAATGCACCATTGGCGAACTCCACCTTCACTGATTACGTTGTTTCCGTAAACTTCACAAACTTGCCGATAAATTTCAATCGGTTTATGGTTTTTTGCTAACAAAATCCTTATAACTGATCGCACCTCACAACTGGCGGGATTTTCGATTGCAGCGCACATTTCAAAAGGCTATTGTGACGAAACGAGCAGCGCGGCCGACCTCTCTAGCACGGCTGAATGCCGACTGACTGCGGAACGCCCAGACACCAAAATGGCCGCGTCGTCCCACCCACCGCCGCTACATATAAAAACGTAATCTACTTTCTGAATAGCCCTCGTATTATATTCTAACTAAACGATTCGGTTACTTTTATCCGCCGGGCAACTCGATAACGGCTGATACAAGTAACCGATAATTCTATCGGAACGATAACGAGTTCATTCTCCCTACAAGGGCTATTCGGAGTTTACAGAAAACCTTCCTTTTATTTATCGCAAGGGTAGCTCTACCTGTAACTTGTCGGGCTGTTATTTGTAAAACCAGGCCTTAACCCGAAAAGACATTTCGTTTATTTCAAATTTCTGCTCAGTTATGAATTTTCAAGTTTGAACACACTGTGATGGACCGGTTTTCAAAAATTAGGTCGATTTTTCGGGTTTTGCAATATCTTCGGAACCAGGAGGTTTTAGAGAAAATATCAAGTTAAATATACAGTATTTCGTACAATGTTTTACACCATTTATAATGTTCTTAAAATTTATCAAGGAAAATTTAATCAACTAGTTAACGTTAAATAGTGACTAGGGTTTTTTTATTGCATAAAGCGAAACTGAAGAAAGTCGCCCGTATTCTGTTTGCGTTGTTCAGGTTTTGCACGAGTATTATTTCTTGCCGTAGTAGCTAGTCGCTCCCTAGTCCGGATTTCAACACGACTGTTAAATTAGATTAGAAAACAAAGGAAGGGATTGTATAACCCCAAGTACTGCGATCTATGGACCTATAGTGCAACCTCGTAAGTACTAGTTCAGCAGATTGGTGCCATTAGTAAGTTCCAATAATCCATTGACAAGCTCATCCTGCTAGAGGTCCCTAGGGTCCTGGAAACCAAAAACCATTAATCTGGTGTTAGCAAGACCCTCACAATCATGAAGCATGTGTTCTGCAGTTTGCTCCTCTTTCCTGCATAACCTACACACGGTTCCTCTATGGTACATACCTATTCTGTTTATGTGCAGTAACAACAGTGCCCAGTAATGATCCTCATGACTTTCCTCAGTTGTGCTCTGGCCAAGAGTCTGCCACTCCTCTAAATCCTCCATGAGGAATCTTTCTTAAGAAACGCTTGCTATAGGAATGACCATGGAGGTTATCTCATCTTGTCTGAATAGCAGACCCGGCCAATGACAAAGAAATCTCTAAAACCGGCTCGGTTCGACAAACTCAGATGCAGATTCCAGTCCAGCCAGTGGGTCTTCCTTCTCGTTACCCACTTATACTTCAGAATCCAGTGAAGAATATCCCGGCTTCCCAGGGACAGAGCATTGAGGTTCTCCCGACACTCCTAGACCAGCTTCGACCGAATTATAAAACCTAAAAGTGCATTGATTGCTGCCTAACTATCGGAAATATGTTTACGAGTCTTCTTGAAGGTCCGTTTCAAGTCCTCCCCAACACAATCATTAATGACCATTAATTCAGCCTGGAATTCTGTTGCATACTATCTCAGGATAACAACTTTCATCACCCATGGTCTCAGGCATGCCAGCATATCAGGCATCCCATTGTCAGCATTCCAGCAGTGCCTGATTTTGTTCTGGAGTCACTTCTATACCACGCTAGGTCTCCAAAGTTTCCCAACTCAAGATCTTCCTCCTCGAATGTCATCTTGACATCAAACGGTCAGAACGATAATTAGGGAGGGATGCATGTTATGTTACTTATAGACCTATACTTCAGGCGGCAAACAGCTGTTCAAAGCCGCACTAGATATACGATATTTGATAAATAAGTTGGTAAATTTTAAAAAAAACTTTAGGGATGACATCGTTAGATACTTTTAACGTGTCACGTTTGACAGAACTGCAAAACAGAACCGTTAGGCCGAGTTATTGAGTTATCCCTCGTCCAAGTGTTCGGTACGCACTCCATAAGACTTATTTTATAGTCAATTCTATGAATAGCCCTAGCCTTGTGGAATCTTTAGGGAATGAAAATATTTCTGTCTTTTTGGAAAATGTTACTCCTAAAACCTTGAACCTAACAGTTATAAGGCGTATTTTATTACGTCAAGAAGGTCACTGTTACAGCTTGATTCACTCTGTCATGTCATATGAGATGGTGGGGAAGGAATATGGCCTGTGATTTCTAGTTCGACTTTGGGCTGTTTCAAGGTGGGCTGACCCCACAATATTAACAAGAGACGTCCAGTAACACGGTAAGATACAGTAGCTTCGTGCTTTGAAATTGTTTTAACTCGTGTTTCCAAGCAACGATCGCGTAAAGTATTTAAATCTACGAAAGAACGGTTCTGTTAAAGCCTACCCGTGACGGAGATTAAAGTAAGCAAATAACTTGAACGTTCTCACACAATGCAAGATAAACTGTTTAAAATGTACCGGAGCTTACAAAACCTGCCGCCAGGGGAGGAAATGACGTCACATAACAAAAGTAACAGGGCGAAGTGTTGCTTTCATGGGAATATTTTTGAAGCGAAATGTAATTTATAAAGATGATTTCCTTGCAGGGCACAAAGCTGCCGAGCGAGATGAATTAATTAAAGTGTCTATTGTGGACATTAATTTTACAGTCGATGTTGTTAAATTCATTTTATACAGAGTGGTTCAAAAGTTCAATCTCTTGGGAGACGTTCCTGAAAATAATAATGAACATCGACTGCAATATCAATGTGTATAAGCCAGAGGCTATAATATCTATAATTCGATAGAAATCAATCTAACCTACAAAATTATTTTTAAGTGTGTTTTGTAATTTATAATTTTGTCAGCATTTACTTGTTCAATATTTTATTGTTACTAATTGTTTGACATATACAAACTTTTTTGCTTTCCATTTAAAATTTTTCTTTAGTTCTTATGCTATTTGTTTGGGTAAATTAATTACTACAAATGCAGCTATATGTTAGTGCGTAGTTCCCTAAAACGTCAACTATGTACTAGAGCAGCACTGTCCAGTTAGATTATATTCTCTTGATTAATTCTTCAGAAAATTAAATAATATCACTATAGAAATTGCGCAAGCTTTTCTAAAAGCAAGCTATACTTTATTTTGTGTAAGACAATCCATTATTGAATAATAATATTGGCACGCTTGTTTCGAACCTAGCCCAAAAATCGATTTTTGGTAAAGCTTAGACATGTTTGTTAATCAGCAAAACCCGTTCAACGGTTCAAAAATAGCAGTTATTTCAAATCCTTAAAAATAGCATAACTTCTTTATTTAACACATTTATGAAAATCTGATATCACTAAGGTAATCAGCGTTACTATTTATATAAATTATCATTTTTAATTTTCAAATTGCATTAGAAATTAACTTGACGATGGTCATGGTTCAATTTTATATTTTCAGTTTAATTTAAAAAATTTAAAATGCTAATGCATGCCTGATTTTTCATGATTTTCAAATGATTGTAAAACAAAAAAAATATTTTTGGAAATTCGCTTCCAATATGTCCGCTATTATTTTCAATAATTGCAATACTTTTCTTTAAAACGTCAATGAATTAATCCAGCAATGTACAACAGATAATATTTAGCGTGCAAATATATTTCGCTTTGTCTCTATTGCCATCAACAAAACTGTTAAACTAAAACTCCGTCAAACTATACCCGGACAATTGAACTATGTTTATCAAAGTTTGACGAAATTTTCAATAATTAATTGCGACTTAACAGGAAGCTCACAGGTTTCATCGCAAAGAGCTAACTTGTACACGGTAAAAATAAATAATAACATTTGGAGAGTATAACGCATAATAAGTAGGTAGCTTAAGTTTTTAATACAATTACATTATACAGCGTTCGGCCCCACCAAGTCATCTAAACTGTTGCAGTAATACATATACGTATGTCAGGCACGATTAACAGTTTTCAGGAGTCTATAACACATGGAGCTCCCACCCAATACCAGAACCGAAAGGTAAAATGCACTTAGTACCAAAACCTGACATCAGAGCGCCCTGCCTATCCCTGAGTTTATGAACTGCTGCAGTGACGTGAATTTACCTTACACTCGATTAAGATGTCTAATTAATACCAATAGTGATTCATACATTAACGAATAACCTAGTTGTCTCAAAAGATAACGTAAAAGTGCATGGTTCATTTCCCTTCTCATAGATAGCGTTCCCCATTTACAGTAACACAATTTCTTATGCACTGTGATCTCTATGTATTATAGACTCAAGGCTAAAACTTAAAAACGCAAACATTTATAGAGTTGGCAGTATTGTTACCTTAAGGAGTACAACGAAGTAGTAAGAATTATTACTTTTTTTTTGATAATCGGTTAAAAACTTGGAACGAAAATCGATTACGGTAAATAGCTTGGACAAGTTAGTTAATCAGCAAAGTTTCAAAATCATTAAAAATTCATTACTCTTTTCATATATTTCTGAAAATACGATTTCACCATCGCAATAAACGTTAAAGACTGCATAGATTAGCATTTTGGATTTCCAAATTTTGTTGAAATTAAAAAATATAATATGACTGCGGTCAGGTGCATTTTTACTTCCGTTACAGCATTATTACAGGTGAAACGATAAATTGGCTTCAAAAGCTCTTTTCTCAAACATTAGTTCACCATTTTAGACAAATTTTGATTGATTACATCAAGATACATTACCAAAGACAGTGTAGGAAATTTTAAAAAACGTTTACGGTTTGAGACTAAATCAAGAAATATAAACATTTAAGAATGTTGATCTCCAAGAGATCCCGTTTTCTCAAAACCAGCTCATCATGTTTTTTTTTAATTTAAACAATACATGAAAATGCCTCAATTCAATCTATCCTGTAATATTGAATCTTTGTATATACGATGTCCTTTTCGTCTCAGAAACGACTCTAACGATTTTTATATAATGTTGGAATAATATTTTTAGATTCAGAAATTGGTTTAGGTGGATTTCATCTTGGGAAAATTCACTATAAGGCTGTGTTGATCATATTGAACCTATTCTCCGTAGGTCTAGATACAGATTACTAATTGTTAAGATAAATTTATGTTTTACATCTCATTTTAAACATCTATGTGGGAAATTGGTTCGCTTTTTATATTTTGTATACACTTTTTGCTTTTACAGGTAAAGATCTTTAAAAGCACAGAACATATACAAAATTTAAAAAGCTGACCACATTTCCGCATAAATACGTTTAAAATGAGATACAAATATAATTTTACCTTTTGCATCGGTAGTTTAATTTGCATCGTTAGTTAATTAGGGCCGTTCAATATAGCCGAGAAACGGAATTACAATGGTCATATGAGTATCTATCTAAAAATATAATGGTGATCATAAAACCAATGCCAACAAATACTGTTCAATCAGCTGATATTGTGTATGTTTAATCAGCAATACGTATTCATGTATAATATCAATTAACTTTCTGCAAATTGAATTAGTATTATTAAAAAAAGGACATGTTGTTTATTTAATAAAATAGTAATAATGGACAAATAGGAACAAGGACACTACATACATACAAATGTCCTTTCCGACAGAAATGCAGTAAAATGATGGAATATAACATTTTCGGGTTTTGAAAAGTGGGCTCTTATCTTTGGGAAAATTGGTTCTAAACAAACATAGTGCAGAGCTCGGTTACCAAGTACTGTATTAATTCGAAACACCTAATTTTTTATAGATTAACAATAAAATTAATGCAGTATATACCCACATATAGACAACCAAATAGGGTCTAAGAGACACTTTTTAAAACCGATACATACATCAAAATTTAAAAATCAATTTTTTCATGATCACAGTGCTTTTAATATACTTTATATAGTGTTAAAGTAAAATAATTTCTAATAGACTCATGAACCGTTAATACTGACAACCTATTAACATCTTCATACAGAATTTTCGCCCATAATAAAACTTTCTCTACAGAATAAGTAGCCTATAGAAAAAAATAAAACATGCTCATACAAAGGGAACATTTTTATTGGACCATATAATAGCGTGCGGTTACCAGTTGACCAACTTTTGGGACATACTGTACATTAAGTGGCATTTTAACTTCGTACTTAGTGACGAATCAAAAAGTAATCAATCTTTATTGGCAGCGCTAGTGTCGCGTCGCGAGGGTGTAAGGACAGCTGATATATTACCCTCGTAACGACTTCAACCCTTATTATTGACGGGGAGCGAAGATAGTTTTTGTTTCATGCTTTTTCATAGGGGTCGTTTACGTAAGTTTAGAATTATTACGTAAAAACGATTTATAAATCAAGGTCATTAAATGTATGTTTTCAAGTAGATTCACGGTTAATCAAATTCTCAGTTGCGGAATCAAAGAGGCAATAGCGCATATAAAAAAATGTTCACAGAAAATGTTTGTTAATATCAGATTTTTTTAGATTTTCTGAATTTTGTGAATTTATCTGACTGTCCACGCGTTGGAAAGCATTTGGTTCAATACAAAATTTCATGGTCAAATTTTATTTTTCGATTCGTTTTTAAACTGCAACTTGTACTATTCAGTTTTATGTACATTAAAATTTTAATAAAATCTGTCATACCGATTATGAGAAATCGGGTCTTGTAAATGCCATGTTTTCTCTGTTAAAAGTTTCTCGTCTGACATGTTTAAGGTAGCGTAAGTTATTATTTTAAAAAAGGATTCGCGAGAGAAAGTAAGTGCGTTGTTTATGCCCTTGAAGTGTTTAAGTTGTAATAATAACAATATTTTTCGAAATTTCAAAATTAATTGTGTTACTTGTTTTATAGGCGTCGTTTATGTTCATTTAATTTCAGAACTTGTGCTTACCACATTTTCTTTTTTTTCATTTATTTTTTTAAAAATGTATTCCCGTAATTCCAAAAATTGTATGGCTCTGTCAAAATAGTTCTCGTGTTCTTATCGCCAAAATTAGAGATAGTAGCATATGTCAGAAATCGTGTATCTTCAAAACAAAATAATTTTATTTTACAATAAACTTTGTTTTCTATAGTTAAAAAAATCGTTACAAGAGTGCAGCACAATATGGAACGTATATATTGCTTGTATACTGTTGCAAAGAAAATGTCCACAAATTCGTACTGACTCCCTGATAAGGATTACTTACTAAAAAGATATTTAAATTTTACAGAATATTTTTCCAAGTGCTGGGAGAAAAATTTGAGCGAATTTTTGCAGGTTCAGAAATACAGTATTTGATCTCTAGTAATATTATTCGATTTGATATTAAACAGAGAAGTTGTAGCAACAATAGCGTGCCGGTGGATTTTGTACTATTGTATTTGTAATAATTTGTAACAAATTTATACTATTGTATTTGTCACTATAACTTAGGCATTATCGAATTCACTTTATAATTAAAGTAAAAAAAACTAAATACTGTAATAAGTATTCCTTAAAAATACTCAGTTTTCCAGACAATATTAATTCTCCCAATACAGTGAATACATAAAATTAGCAGGATTGAAGCAGTTTATATATATATATATATATATATATATATATATATATATATATACACAAGTTATTTTAAGGCAAGAAGCACATTATGTTACTTTCAGGCTACTATCGCCTCCCTAAATGTAAATGTGAGTGTAAAGTGTTAAAGCCGTGTATATATTTATATATATATATATATATATATATATATATATATATATATATATGTGTGTGTGTGTGTGTAAAGTTTTTTATGAAATCACAAATAGTCTAAATAGAGGTCTGTTTAAGTTATGTTACTAACATATAAAGGTGCTTTGGTTACTGTAGTAAATCACCTCATTAATGAAAAAGGAAATGTAATACTTAATATTACACAGGAAGTATTGAAATGGTTACAATCAGTGGAAATAAATTCAAAAAATGTCCCAATACAAAAAATTTTAATTGTATTAAATTATGTTTTTTATATAGCATTTGTATCATAAACTATTTATCAAAATATAACAAAATTTAACTGGGTTCTGATATTATTGTAGTTTCCTTATGTCCATAACTTCTCCTAAAACCAGTTAATGTATTTCACTTATTTACTTTCAGTTTTAATTTCACAGGATAATAAAGCATTATATCTGAGCCTACATCTTGACAGAGCTTCTAGTTATCAATCCAAGACAAACGTTTCTAAGGACCTCTGTATTCTAATTCTGTTTTATCTCTACATAAATAACAATTTACTCAGCTCAGTCCAATTTTGGCTATTTAATTACTTAGCTCTGCAAAGAAAAGCAATTTATAAAAAATTCAGACATTTTGTTCGAAATGTTTACAATTCATCATCAAAACGCCTTCATATGTTAACATATTTAACTGTACATAGACCTTAATATTTTATTCAAGATTTTTTACAATTTACACTATTTGTGATTTCATAACAAAATTCAAAATCACAAGAATCCACTATTCAGAAAAATTTCTATGAAAACATTAAACCCACAATAACTTCAAAGGTGTTGGAATAGTGACTTTTTGGACCAATATGATTGAAGTTGTTGCCACTGGGTAACAAATAATTCCTTTTAATTTTCATAACATATATTATATTATGTGCTGGTAGTGCAAATGTAAAATAGCTCCAAATAAAATATTAAAGTTAAAAAAAACTAGTAATGGCAACAAGATTTAGGTCTACTCATAAGATATTTTTCCTAGCAATAATATTTTTCTTAATTTTATATTAGTCATAGGGAATTTTATAACATTCGTAGTCAAGTTCTTTACATTTTTCACATTTTATTTTATTTGTCAAGATTTTAATCCTAGAAAGGTAGCATATGTCATATTGACGTGTATGAAATAAATTATCACAGCCTATTTAATCTAATTCACTCAAACCCCTCGCCCTCTTATCAGTGCCTCAGGCATTCAGTTGCTAACCAGCCAGCCTTGTGAATAGGTGTATTTCCGATTAGTTCTTGTGTAATTATTTTTTTCCTAGAAGTCAGACAGCTGGTTGACATGTCGCTACCTTCTAAACATATTTTACCTTATGTTCATTTTACATGTCACTACCTATAATACCATTATACATTTATTTGTAAAATTCTTGTTTTACAGGGCATTGTTTTTTCAATTTTTGTTCACAGAATTATTATAGGTAATCACTGTCTATAACAGCGGTATATTTACATATTTTTTTCACAACTTTTCTAAGCCCTTGTAGGGCACGATTTTTGCCTAGATCTTCACAAATGCCTATCAAAACTTTGGCAAGAAATACGACTCAATGAAAAAGTATAAGCCATGACCTAAAAACAATAGAGAAGGTCATAGGAGACTTCAGCAGAAGAAAACAAGTTGTTCCAACGCCCGACTAGAGAGGCGGAATGAAGTAATGTGCTTTTTGCAATGTCAGGAAAAAGAGGTGACAGAAGTTCACTGCAAGGGCGGTAAAACATCAAAGAAATGTTTGCCCCAAATGCAGTTAAAAAAATTACATGCAAAAACTATGCTCTTTTTTCTTTTATAACTTATGTTAAATGTTAAGAAGTTTTAGTTAATTTTAGTGTAAAAATGAATAATTTAGTAGATTTTAGTTAGTTATTTAGAGCTATTACATTATTTTAACCATATTTTTTTAAACAATATATTAAACTAAAACTAGCACAGGCATTGCTAAGCTGAAAAATATATTAAAAAACTTTAATCATAAGATTATAAAAACTGTTCTTTTTCATTTATATAGCCGCCTCGGTGGCCTAGTTGATAGTGTACTGAGCTTTCACCCCGAGGACCCGGGTTCGATTCCCAGCCAGGGCTTGGCATTTTCATAAGCTATAAATCATCCCATTGTCTGCATTAGCCCACGTGCACAATAGTCGGACGTTAAACACACAAAAAAAAAAATATTTATGTATAATATTTTTGTTTTTTATAAGTATTTTGTTTTGATTTTTTTAAAATTAGTGTCTAAATTTTTTTTAAATGTTGAATTTAACTGAAATAAATAGAAATAATATTTAAAGAAACAAAATATATCACTTTACAGCAGAACTAGCAAAGGATCATATATGTTTCTGAACTGTATGTCAAATTTACGTGTCACTACCCATATCACAAGTTTTTTTTTATGGTTAAACCTTTCTAGGGTTAAGTGTTTTATAATCAAGAGATTTTTGTACTTAATATTAAAACCTTTTCAAAAGTCCAAATTGTCAAGAAAATATTAATGTGACTGAAGCAAAGCAATGTTTTTTTGCAGTTCTCCCCTTACTGCTCAGGACTTATCAATATTAACTGTCAACTTCTATCACACAAACAAAATTTCCTCTCATTCTTCTAGAACACTGATGTATTTTGTTCAATACATCAATGAAACCAAATTCAAAACAATAAGTCGACCACACATCTTGCAGTTTCACCTAAATAATTTTGTACAGACAGTTAAGTACAATATTATACATGTCAAGAAATAAAAGAAATCTTTTATAATAGACTATCATCCTTATATAGACCAATTATCCAAATACAGCGCACCAACCCTTCAATTTCGAGATGTTAATGGAGCCATTGCTCATAACAACACAGAAAACTGCAGAATATTAGCGGATTTCTTTGAGAGACTTTTGAATTGTGAACCCATCATTGAAAAATTTGAATTCACTCGAAATAACTCTGATAAACCGAATTCAGAACCACCAACACTTGTCGAACTACAACAAATCATTTCAGAGTTACAAAACAATAAAGCGTCTGGAGAAAACCAAATAGTGGCCGAATTGTGGAAAAAAGCTAACGAAAATGCAGTTAAATCTCTTCAATAGGTTTTGATGAAATCTGGAGAAAAGAAGATATCCCAGTAGAGTGGAAAACAACTCTCATCCATCCTCTTTACAAAAAAGGCTTAAAAACAGACCCAAACAACTATAGAGGTATATCATTGCTGGATGTAACATATAAGATTCTTTCAAAAGTCCTTTTAATGAGAGCAGAGCCACAATTGGGAGAATACCAGGGAGGTTTTAGAAAAGGTAGATCATGCGTGGAACAAATATTCAATCTTAAAAACATTATGGCATACCAAAAAGTAAGAGCTAAAACGTATGTAATTACTTTCATTGATTTTAAAAAGGCCTACGATTCCATTGATAGAGAATCTCTTATATCCGTACTAGAAGAACTAAATTTGGATAAGAAAACAACTAATATCATAAAAGCGACTATAACAAATACAGTTTCGAAAGTTAAATTTATGGGTGAACTATCGAATTCATTTGAAGTAAAAACGGGAGTCAGGCAGGGGATGGGCTCTCCCCTTTATTGTTTAATTGTGCACTTGAGAAAGTAGTCAGGGAATGGAAGAAAAATATAAAAAGTGGAATATTTAATCTATTGATTAAGCAGTTTTAGATTTTCACTTACAAGGTTTAACTGTATAAGGTTTAGGAACAATGGTGGTATATTATTATTATACCACAATAATAATATGACATCCCTCCCCATATGCTTACAGGGTTACAAAAAGAAGAATCTCAGAATTAGCTGTATTGCATTTGCAGATGATATAGCCTTGTTTGCTGAAACAATGGAGGAAGCAAGGGAGCAGATTCTTGAATTGAAGAAACAAGCAGCTAAAATAGGTCTAAACATATCTTTTGAAAAGACCAAAATCATGACAAACAACAAATACCCAAATAAATACCTTAAAATCCAAGAACAGAAAATAGAAATTGTAAAAGAGTTCAAATATCTTGGTGAATGGATTAGTTGGAATGCAGATGAAGGCAAGGCAATGGAATCCAGAAAAAACAAACTTGAATTGGCCTTCCAATTGACGAAAGAAACATACAGTAAGAAATCCCTTTCATGGGGGTCCAAAATTAAACATTATAAAACAGTGATCAAGCCGGAAGCACTGTACGCAGCAGAAACATTAACCATGAATCGCATAGGCCAGATAGAAAAGCTTGAAATAACGGAAAGGAAAATCTTAAGAAAAATTATAGGAACAAAATTTCAGGTAGTATATATAAGAAATGAAGCTCTCTACAAGAAAATTGAAAAACTGTCAGATACGATGAGAAAAAGGAGAATAAATTTTTACGGCCATCTTCTTAGAATGAACTCCAATAGATTAACGAAACAAGTGTTTGATTTTTTCCATAATCGTAAAACAAAACCGAACTGGTTTAAAGAAATTGAAAAAGACCTAATAGAATTAAAAATTACAGAAAATTCACTGCTTGACCAAACTGCTAAGATAAGTACCAAGGACGAAAGAATAAGATTCCAAGATAAAACCTAAACCTATCATTTCAGAAGAGAAGATCAGAAAGAATGAAGAGCTACTGGGAACAAAGAAAAGTACAGCGCGCAAGAAATGATTAATTCAGCGTACTAACATCATAAATAGAATGTTCAGGGAACATGATTTTAATTAATTTTCCCAGTCTACTATACGTAAAAAGTTACAATTATTCTAACTGAAAATATAGTATTTCAAGACGATGGTCAGCAACTATGATTTTTCAATTTAAAGCATAAATCAAACATCTGGAAAGCATTGCAGACTTTTAGAAATGCACAGCCCATCTAAATATTAATTCATTAGGTTTTATTGCCCTCACATATTAACCCTAATATAAGTTCACCAACATATTAAGTGGTTCACACACTGCAAGAGTATTCTAATTGTTGAATGAATAAATGACTTCCTATGGTTAGTATTGCACTATATGACCTTGCAGATCAATTGTGCCCCATTTCTTTATGCCTGAATTGCTCAGTTACATGCCTTTTCCAACTCTAGTCTCTTTATAAATTCTAGAATTTGGAAAGAATTCAAAGTGGGTAACTCCCTTACTTCTAATTGGTAACTTCCCAAGTGGTTATTGCAGGTCTTTGCTCTGTTAAATCCCTTTTCAATTTTTATTTCTCTTGACCCTTATTATGAAGCCATAATTTTTACTCTCTTGCTCCATCTTGGCCAGCTTTTTGTTGTGTAGTAGAACGTTCTCATTCTATTTATATTCGTACTCATGGTAATATTAGCTAGGAAAATTATATCTGCCCACACACATGGTTAGGGGTAACATACACCGAGAGGTCACCAGGTATACCAGGATTTGATACACCATTAGCCCAGTGTCACACTCCACCAGCAAGGAAGGGTTGCTTAGCCACGTTATGTACAATAGTGACTATGTGTACATGTATGTTCCTAAGTAAATGAGAGTAGTACAGACTAGAGATATGGTGGGATTGCGCATCAGCTCCTACCTGAAATTCTAATTGTTGCTTCGAAGCAACTATAAAAATTGCTACAGGTCAGCCACATAGAAAACATTCTGCTAAGAATAACAGTGGAACAGGGAAAAAATGTGAAAGTGAAAGGTCAAGTCCCCACTTTCTCACTGTAGCTTCTTCCTTTTCCTTTACTACCTCTGAGTAAAGTTTGTAGACTCAGATTGGCAGACTGTGTCACTGGACTGTTGGAAGGAGTTGGAGGGAAATTCTCTATGCTTTTGAGTGTTGAATGGTGAAAAGCAAGTCAATGTGATAAATTACTAATTGTATCATATTGTTATTTCTTCAATAAATTGATGAAAAGAGACTACATAAATAAATTGTAAATACCCCAAATAAATTATGAAAATGTAAGTTATAATTTTTTTAAATTTGTAAATTATTGCTTTAAAAGATATAGATGAACAAATTTAATGAAATGTTAATTTTATTAAATAAAAATTATGAGGCACTAAATGAAAATTTAATCTTGAAGCCTCTGTAAATTTATAAAATCATAACAAATACAGTAATAATAGACTGTATATCTGTTAACTTGGTGTTAGCACGCTATTTCTTAGACGAGCGATTCAGATTATATTAATTACAATTAGTTACAATTTGATTATGAACATTAGTATATTACTAATCTGATAGTTGAATAATGATATTAGAAATTACTAATTAGTCGAATAATGAAATCATTCGCAGCCGCTCATCACTATGCTGCACTATATTGACAATAAAAAGAGTGAGAGGATGAACCACTCTCCCTGTGATGTCTCTGGACAATTGTAACCAAGAGGTTAGCATGCTGATACTCACATGACATTAGACTATGTCTCAATCAATTACAGTGAAACTTTCTTTAACAGATTATTTTTCACAACGGACACTTTTGAATTCCCTGACCAAAATAAAGCTATTCTAGACTCAAGTGAACTTCTAAACAGTAGACATTCTCGAAAACAGACACAGACATTAAATCAGTGGTCTGTGGGCTCATTGGAACTTCTTAATACTAAACAGCACAACGTAATACATTAACTTTTTTTTGAAATTATTGATGTTATGGAAGTCAACAAAACTACAGTTTTCCTGGTAGATTACTTTTTGGAAAGAACAAATGTAGTAGAGCGATGAGAGAAATAATTCTGTGTTGCATATATGAGTGGCAAGGAAGTGTCCTGCGAATGATGCATTTTTTTCAGTGTCAAATAAAGAAACTACAATTGTATCTCTTCATCCCAAGCTTAAGTGCTTCAAAGACTATATGAGACTTGTTATTCACAGTTTCATCATAATTTATTTGAAAGTTCCAGCAAAGAGAAATAGATTAGCATTCTTTGTAGACTCGTTACAGATGGACAAGTCACCATAGGGCCAATTGTGTAGTGCAATTGTTAGGTGTAATTTATGCATGGCACCGATCTAGATGTTTTCTTAGACTACTGTTCAGTACATTACACTTTTCTCACAATCTAAAGGAAATCTCCCACTTTCCCAGAACTGTTATGTACTCACTGGCAGGCACACAGTGTCGAACAGATTATGAGAAACAGCGGCCGTACTAGATGTTTTCTTAGACTACTGTTCAGTACATTACACTTTTCTCACAATCTAAAGGAAATCTCCCACTTTCCCAGAACTGTTATGTACTCACTGGCAGGCACACAGTGTCGAACAGATTATGAGAAACAGCGGCCGCACAGTCCACTAAGCTGAGGTCAGTTATAAGGGGTTGTTTTGCAAGTATAAAATCCATTTATTTTTAAAAATTGTTTTTATCTATATTTAAGTTAGAATAATGGAAAAGAAACCAGTTCCATTTTTGTAGGCTTATTGTCTTAAAAAAAACATGTATGCTACATTATCACAAAAAATATCTATTTAAAAGTCTGCCTAGTAATCACCTAACCTATACACAACAGCACACTTCTCAACACACATTTTATATGGTCCAAGCAGTGTTTGTTGTTGGCAAGTTTCACTATAATGTATTCAACTTTTTTTCTGATTTATCTTATTTCAGTTTAAAATAGTTTTACTACATTAAACAAAATTTAGTGTTCATATAATAAAAGGATGGGATTTTTATAAAAATTAAAACAAGCATGAAAGTCTGTTTCTCATAATTTACAACTATAAGATAATGCAAATGACACCATTGTATAGTATTAAGTCTGTTACATAAAGTAACTTGTTTCCTAACAAATGTCCAAGATAAACATGTAAACACAGCCAGGTCGATTCTAAGAGCGTACCTGCACTGACCGCCTGGTTCAGTTTTAAACTAGCTGCGCTAGTGACCATACGTGACCACATACAGTTGAAATTCCGTTTCAAACTCGCTACGCTATCACAAGTGTCCACATACAGTTTAAGTTCAGTTTCAAACTAGCTACACTAGCAAGCACAAGTCTCAGCGTACACTTTCCAACTCGCACCGCTAGGGACCACAAGTGTCCATATGCATTTAAAGCCCGCGCTTTTAAAGTAGTATAGCCAGCAACCTCAAGTGTCCGTGTGCAGTTAAAGTTTACGTTTTTCCAACTATCACCACCAGCAACCCTGTATCTGAGTGTAGTTGAATTCCATAACTGCTCAACTATTACCACCAGCGACCACAGTCGCATGCATTTGAAGTTCGCATTGTTCAATGTGATAGTATGTTTTCTTTTTTTTTTACATCTTAACTAAATCCAACAACCATTTTGGTACTAATTAAAACATGTTTCCTTTTTACCAGTCCATTCTAAGAGTTTCCATCAGTCAAAGTCTGTAGTTTAGTGGCAGTGACCTTCCTGACCATAGCAATTGATCACCGGCGACTGTACAGTACACACAGGGTGTCTAGCAAATTTAATAATTCAAATTTATAGGCTTTTTCCAGACATTTCTTATACAATTTCAGATTCAACTTGATGTAAATATGTAATAGTTTCCCCTCAAAATCACATAATTACAATAAATAACTTTACTTGATGTAACAACTATATAAAGTAAGCTCACAATCTGGAGCACAAGTAACATGATGGTTTTGTATTGTTTTATATAGTATGTACATATATACATTATAGCATATTGCTACATTATGTCTCTTATGATTTAATTTTTTATTTCTTCATCAACAGAAAAAAGCTCCTCTTTCATTTTTTCTATTATCTTTTTTTCTTCTAGCTCTTTCAGCTGATAAAGGGCTTTTTTTCAGCAGCCCTCCTACCTTTTTCACTCATGGTCTGAAAAAAAAATTTTAATGTAATATTTTACATTTTAAAATATGTTTAACAAAGTTATTAACTTAATCCATTATTGATTAACATACTTTATGGTTCTGGCATTTTTAAACTGCTTAGAAAAGTATATTACAAGAGAGCATCTAATAAAAGTACTAAGTAATGTTTATATTTAGTTTATTTAAATTTAATCTTCAGGTTTATATATATATATATATATATATATATATATATATATAATTTTTGAGTTTTCAGATACGCAGAAATACCCGCTCAAAACTCAAGTAACTAACTGAAATACCGGCTTGAAACTTGAAATTTTAGTAGCATATCCCAAAAGAAAAATATTAATGTGGTTTGGCCATGTTTCGATTGACGTTTATTTTAATAAAATTATACCTACATAATAACATTATGAATGTTTCACTTACTACTAGACCATATAAAAATAGCTTTCCTTACACATTAAAAATACAACTTTTTAACAATGCATGAAATTAAAAAAAAAATCTTAATTATGCTACCTATTATTACCTACTACTACTAATTATTATTATTAAAAATTACAAAACTTTTTATAATGTACTTACCTTTACACTCTTCCACTTCTCAACTTCAACAAAATGTTGAGAAACCAGAATGACTAAATACAATGATGCACAGATAACTGTGCCTTACACGCACGCACGCACGCACGCACGCACACACACACACACACACACACACACACACACACACACACACACACACACACACACACACACACACACACACACACACACACACACACACACACACACACACACGATACGAAACTCCCCCCTACATTCAAATCTTGTTACGTTGCCATGGTTACGGCACATTCACTGCCAGCTTTCTTATTTTCTGCGAAAATCAGCCCTTGCATTTGTAAAGTTGTCACCACGTTAATACTTTGCGAGGGAAAACATAGTTTTATCACTTTCCCGACATTTTAAAAAATATCTATGCTAATTCCCATTTTTCCCAACTATTTTCTAATTTCATGCTAATTCCCGACACCCTGTACACAGAATAATTAATTATAAATTACCAAATACATGATGTATCTGGTCATCTAGTCTATAAGATTTTGTGACTGATCAAAATTAATATCTGTACTACCACACTGGTTCTCCATAGAGGGTGTAGCCTAGGTGGTAAAGTTAGTTTTAGAATTGATTTTATTGCTTAGACCAACACCTTTCCACAACAAAGTCTGTATATCTATTTTGATATAGTTCACTTTTATCATAAGTTTAACGATGTATACTTTAATAGGAAAATATTATATTGGTATTGAACAGTTGTAAAAACCAATATTTTTTTATATATTCTCCACACTTTATGCTAATTAGACTAACGAGATGAGGCCAAAGGTAAACTTCTAGAAGTAACTCAAGTTTTAAACTTACAACCTTAAGGTACACAAGCTCAGACACATCAGGCTAACTAGTGCCCATAACAAAACGCTCCTCAACAAGCAGCGCTTTTTTTAACTACCACGACACATGTAAAATATTTAAAATTTCCTTGCTTAAAAGTAGTGACTTAGGTCTAACTGAAAAATACATTCGCACGCCATTAAATGTCTTATGACAATCTAGGAGGACTAAAAAATATAAATTAAATTAATATTAACAAGAATTTTTCTTCAATTTATTGATAAACATGTCGAATAAAATTTTTAAAATTTACATCATGAAGAGAATAATTGCATTCTTGTTTTGAAAATCGGTATTGTGCAGGTCTTGTCTACTTCAGCTTCTTTTTTGGGCGGATATTGTTTGTATGACCGCATTTCTTCTTGCGACAGTTTGTGGCACGTGGGTGTAAACGTGCATAGCACTTACGGCAGATCATTTTGTCGCAATTGTACTTCATTGCTAGAATTCGCAGAGTGGGTTCAATAACACCTCCTCTCAGACGCAAGACTAAATGAAGTGTAGATTCTGTAACAGAAATTTACAAGTTACAGAGGAGAAAAATAAAAAGTTGTAAGTAGTACAAAATAAATAACTAATTTCTAGTTTCAAAAAATTCTTTTTGCCCTCAGAAAGACTAATCATAAAGCTCACAGATAATCACTGTTTCAGCATTTCTCATCATAAGGCACTACTACTAAGTAGTAGTGGGGCAGAAAACACCAAACTGTTAAAAAAATCTGCTTTTCTATAAAGGAAAAACAAGCTGATTTTTCAAATGGAAACCAGCAGTTTGATTTGGACTGGTTTATGATTTGTTAAACAAGGAACGGACTTTTCCCACTATCACACCCACATTCTATTCGAAAGTTGCCGCAAGCGCTAAAACTGTTTTCCTGCTAACTGCTTTTCTTCTACCTGCTTTTATGCTTTTTCCCTTTATTTCCAAAGTTGCTTGTTGCTTGTAGTGAACTGTTTTGGTCAATGTCAACGTTTATCTCTATTTTGTTGCGAGTTGTAGTAACAACCTCTTACATTTTGTTGATACAGAGCCTAATTATATTTAAACATATTTTTTATATTTTTTATCAATCATCAATATTTTTTAATCAACTAAAAATATTCTAAATTGTTTGCATTTTTGTAAATATGCAAAGGACTATTTAATTTTTAAGTAAAAAAAAGAATGCTTCTATTAGAAATTCATTGCATTTTGTAAATATAAAATGACATACATAATTATTACGTTTTGAGAATGTAATTTCATTATTACTACACTTATAAGGATTATTTTTATCTTTTCTAAATGCTTTATATCCAAAAACAGTTAAGGACATGGTGACAGTGGAAATGAAAAAGTAGTCTTAGAAAACTGAATGTATGTGCTTTATGTTTTAGCTGCTAATACAACTTTGAGATTCAGTTTTCTACACCTATTTTTTCCAATTGTTTTAAAAAGCAACTTTTTTCCTCAACAAACAGTTTGTTGACGTTTTGTAAAAATAGCAGAAACGCCCACCTCTACTGTTCAATATCAGACAGCTCAAAACAAAAGCATTAATTCATTGGATTTATTAAATCAAAAGGTCAAGCTTTTGTTATTTTATACTAAATCTATGGTACATACAATAAACAAACACAATTTTCAGTAACTATTTTTAATTTAACTGGTAAAATACTGTAAACAGAATACAAGGTAAGAATTAAATTGTAATAAATGCCTTATTGCTTACTGTATGTTGATGATTTCATTCAGCTCTCATAGATGTAGCTTCCTATTTTATTTTAGGTGACTGACACTACTAGATGTAAATAAATTTAATGTAGTAAAGAAAAGATAAACTCTAAAGTGATGGGATCTTATATGTAAAAACTCTTAGTATTGAAAAGTAAGATATTATTTCATAGAAATTAGAAATTGTACGGCCTTCAATGTGTCATTTTTAAATTTTAATTCAGAGGATTATTTATAAACTGTTGTTATTAATAAAAAACTCAATTTAAATTTATAAAAATGGAAAAATAAATTACACAGTAATATCAACTAAAGTGGTGAGCATCAAATCAGGTAGGTGGCTAACTCTTACACACAAAATGGTAGCGTAGACTTGATATGATGTTACAAGTAAATGAACAGTAATGCAACAGATGTAATTACACAGTTACCTTCTCTTGTCCTGATCAATTACACATACAAATTTTTTAAGATACAATTTTTTAGAGAATTATGTTGAGTTTTTCTGAATTTTTCAGTTGTTGAATGACTATTAGGTCGTTTTTTTTTTTTTTTTTTTTTTTTTTTTGTATTTTAAGGCGAAAATCACATTAAGGTTATTATCGCCTCCCTAAATGTAAGTGTCAGTGTAAAGTGTTAGAGTCGTAAGTGTGTGTGTTAGACTCGGATATCATGAGGGACATCTAAATCCTCTCAATAGGCGCAGCTAGTCCGCAACCCCCTGAGGTCTAGAGTTTTGGAGATAACAAAATTTCTTTTGCAGCTATTCACCACTCTAGACTAATGTTGTGACCAATATACTAGAAATCTGAATCTTTATGCATATTGTTTATTTTTTTTTTGAAGAATACTACTGCAAATTTAACTCTGATTAATTTACAAACTATTAAGACATGTTTTTCCTCAAAAATGATCTTAGTAATTTCGTTATTATGTTTGTGCTAGTGATAAATTATTTCAAAAAGCAGTATTTTAAAAATAAAATTTTAAAAAATTTCTGTTAATGAACCAAAAATAAAAATCATATATCATGTTTGTCTTATTCCTCGACTTTGTTATTAATTAGTTGATGTTGCTCTTTTATTAATTGTAAAATTTTCATCGTTAATTTCATTTTAATTTATTATCTTATCATCATAGACTTTTTCATTCATTTTTTCTTAATCATTTTCTTCATTTAAAACATATTTTTTTAGTAATTTTATTTAGAAATTGAATTTTTAACATAACCTCAATATATGTTATATATACATATATGTACATGTATATATATACATATACACACACACATATATATTTCAAGCATTGGCCGCCTCGGTGGTCTAGTGGATAGCGTACTAGACTTTCACCCCGAGGACCTGGGTTCGATTCCCGGCGAGGGCTTGGCATTTTCATATGCTATAAATCATCCCCACCGTCTGCATTAGCCCAAGTGTGCACAATAGTCGGACGTTAAACTCAAAAAAAAAAAAAAAAAAAAAAAAAAAAAAAAAAAAAAAAAAAAAAAAATTTCAAGCAACAGCTGTTGTGCGAAATCAGCTGTTTAAAAGAAATCACAATTATATTTTTATGTAATTACAGTACCACATAACATGCTCAATATACTATTACATGCAATATGATATTGGCATACATCGCAAAAAATCCAACATGACAACCAGCCCTAAAACATATATGTTAAAAAGTTAAAAACCAGCTGTGCTGGACCGTCCTCAGTGGCGGAGGTACAATCTGGGTCAAACTGGACATACTGTGGTTGAGTATCATATCAGATAAAGTATTCAGTCAAATGAAAAAATGTGTAGAGTTCTTTGACAAATGTCACAAATTACAAGCTGTTCAATTTTCATTTATCTCATCCTATCGGTAGGAAACAAAATCCATAAAAGTTCTCATTGGTCTATTTAAATCAAGGATGGGGGCTTTATTTGTATATACAAACATCCTGAGATATAAGATAAAATCTGATTTCCAAAAAAAAAAAACAAAAAAAACAGATTCTGTACTATACTTTTGTAACAGTACAATAGTTTGGTTTATAGAGTAATGGATATGACTCATTAATTAAACCATGCCCCACCCCTATCATATCCAATCTTGAGTATGTAAATTTATCAAGCAGTTTTAGTTACTCTTTAATTCTTATTTGTGCATGTCGATCTTATAAACATTTTTCTTTGTTAATTGCGATGTTTTTTTTGTTTCCCCTTTTTGTATGCCCTAAAATTTTCTTTTTTGTCAATGACGTACAAGTGGTTATCAGTGAAACCCTTGTATCTTTAAATAGATATCTGTGTACTTATTAAAATGTAATTTACAACATGCCAAAATCTCCTTATATTTGTAAATCTCAAAATCAGTTTATATTGAACAACAGATCATATTTTGAAAATGAGAAACACTCTACTGATATAAATTCAAATGACAATCGTTTTGCAAGTTCAGGACTCTGTGTGTATCCACTGTTGCTGGACCCAGACTGTACCTTCACCGAATATCTTCTACAATTATCAGTTATCAATAATTATTCAATAATAAATTAAATAAACATTCAACATATTCTTTTTGTGAAATATTTATATCATGTCAATTATGCACATTTAAACAGAATGAACAGTGGTATCAGAAAAAACATTAAAAACTGTATAAAATGACAATTAAAATTTCGAAAATTCCAATTATATTCAGGACATTACAAGTGACAATGGCTACAAAAAAATGTATCCCCAAAACCTTGACCTGGTAAATAACAGAAGTTCAACAACAGCAAAAACACTCTGAAAAACTCTGGTATGTGTAATTGTTCAGAACAAACCAATTAAAGTTACCATGTACCTACATTTATTACATTGCTACTCGTTTGCTTGTAACAACAAATCATAGTCAGAAGTCTATAATAAAAATTCAATAGTAGTTCAAGCATCAACTATAACTCATGTGATCTCAAAGCCCAATTTTTTTATTTAGTATCTTTTTAAAAACTAATTTAATTAAACATAAATCTCTTATAATTTAAGTTATATACTGTAATAACAAAGACAGTCTACTTGATAAAAAATTACAATTAACGGATACACAAGCATGTCTTAGAGAAATTGACATTCTTCATGCTTAATTTAACCGCAACTCATCACATGATTAAAGTCAAACAGTAACTTATAATCTGTTTTAATTAAAAATTCTGTTGAGTTTTCCATTTTAACAATTATACCCAGCCATTTCTAAAGGGATAACATTAATTCATCATAACGTTCTTCCTCTACTAAATTGTGCTTTTCTGCTACAGAGAAGTACATTTATAAAGTTATACTTAGGAAGTGAAGCACTTCATGCTACACAAAATTGTTTTACTAACACACAATATTACAATGCTTCAATATCGACCACCCGCCTGCTTTGTGATTTGGTGCTGCCTACATTAGGCATAAGTATTTATTTTTACTGTCACCTCTGAATTAAAGGTAATTGTTTAAGAATACAATTTGGATATAAATTACTTAGTTCAAATTAAGAATTTTTGTATAGGTTACTGAACATTAATGAATTAACTTTGTCCATAACCAAGTTCACTTGATAGTAACACATCCAAATACACTTTTTGACAAGTTTAACATTTGAAACATATTCTGTACAAGCCAAGATTAAAATCATTATATATCCGACTTCTATTTTTTTTTATACATTTCAAAATGAGCAAAATTCCTTGCCTTCAGAAAGACTAATCATTATGATCACAGATGTCAATATTTAAGCAATATTAATCATCATTACAGGCAAAGTACTCAATCATGGAAACAAATAATACTTGAAGTTAATGTATGTAGGACAATATATCTGATGAAATAAAGGACTTGTTTAAAAAAGAAAACGACTTTGTGAAGTCATATTGTTTACATTAATTATGAAACAATCATCGTAAACAGAAGTATCACCGGTGTGATGAAAATTAATATAGACAAATTACAAATTTAATTAATTTATTGTTACATTTTCTTATATTATTTTACAAAACCCTGACTAACAAAATACATAACTTTTTTCTGAAAATTGGATTTCATTATTGTAATAAGCACAAAATCTGCATAGATTTCAACCAAATTTTAATGTTAAAAATTTAGTTTTTAACACTGATTATGATAAAAACAGATTTTCAAAAAAATGTTAAGATAAAAACCAATATATTTCTTAAGATTTTGAATAGCCGCTACTTTAAAAATCTGGAATGCTGGGAAAGAAACTGGACGGTACAACAATGTCAAAAAGTTAAAAAGAACTAATATAATCACATTAAGGAGTGACAGACATAGTTGTAGATATAAGCTAGTTTTTAATATACACCAAAAACCATTGCATATACAATTTCAAATTGGAAATCAAGTAGCTTCAAAATAAGATTTTTTTTTAACTTTGCTAAACAAAAGCTTAATATAATTTAAAAAGATAAAACAATTTTCAGTTTTACCCTACATACCCTTTTGAATGTTGTAATCAGATAAAGTACGGCCATCTTCCAACTGTTTGCCTGCAAAAATCAACCTCTGCTGGTCTGGAGGAATTCCTTCCTTGTCTTGGATCTTGGCTTTTACATTTTCAATTGTGTCTGAAGGCTCAACCTCAAGGGTGATTGTTTTGCCAGTAAGAGTTTTAACAAAAATTTGCATCTTTAGGCCAATTCTGAAAAAAATATATATATCAAGTGGTTAAGCTATCTAATTTGAAATAAAGTAAGTAAGTAACACCCTTTCATAGCAGTTAAGTTTGTAGCAAAACTAACCAATTAGGTTACCTTAGACTGTTACACAAAGAAGTCAACTAATGGTCAGTTGTTTCCTTATTGGTAGTCAATTTCTATTTGTGATAAAGTAACATTTGCTCTAAATTTCTTAACATTCTATATTTTAACTTACTGAAAATAATATCACAAACTAAATATTTATTTTTGAAATGTTATTTGTACTATAACTTAACATTATTTCAGTATGCTTATGTGAAAATCAATATATGGAGTTTTAAATTTGTATGAATATCCTCTAATTATAACTGAAAAGGAAATGTTAAAGTACTTAAATTAGTAAAATTAATTAATTACTTTATTTATTGATATGATTTTAAGTATGCCTTAGAGGGTGTCAAAAGAGATTTTTAGGGATGACTGAACTACCCAATTTTTTAGGGATGACTGAACTACCCAATTTTTTAGGGATGACTGAACTACCCAATTTTTTAGGGATGATCAATTAAAATTAACCAGCCTAAATGAAAAAAGGTAGGGTAGGCTATTATATATTTTACTGATGTATCACCTTTTATAAATAATCCCCTTTACATCAGTGCAAGGAAACAAACAAACATGCACTGTAGTTCGTTAAAAATAATTTAACACTCCAAGGGCTGATCACATTAGTCTACAGTGCTAAGCTGTTTAGTACATTTTATTAATACAAGAAATAAAATTCTATAACTACAATATAACTTGTTACATATCAATTTAGGCAATCCCAAGCTAAGGTGGAACAGAATATGCTGAGGGCTGCATGGCTAAGGGGGAGCTTAGCTTTTAGTATGCGAACTCTGGATACCTCCAGTTTCAATTAGCCTTACCTATGCATGAGGGGCTCTGCATGGGTGGACTTCTATTTCCCTAGCTGATCGTGGGGCCATTTATGGATACTCAACAATCAAAATTAACTAATACACACTTTGGGGGACTTTTAGGAGTGGACTTGGGGAGTGGGAGTTTGGGAAATGAGGATACTGGGGTTGGACTCAATCCCGTTGAATCCACCAGTGTTGTATTGGAGCCGACTGTTGGGCTGCCAGGCAGTCCTACTGTATCTGTTTCCAATAGTAGTTATGTTTCTGGGGGATCTGCAAAGGTGGACCTAGGAGACAATAGGGCTGTCAAACGTCCTTCAGGAGCGCAAAGGCACCGACTGCAGAGAAAAGGCAGCAGCTATCTCTTCCCCCAAAAGTCAACCTCCATCACAGTAAGGCGGCAACTGCGGTCTTACGGAGGATGCTTGAGTAGGGTGAAGCCAACCTTGCCTTGGTTCAAAACCATGGGTGACTGGAGACAGAACAGCAGGACTGACCATAGGCGGAGGCAAGTTAATATATGACTGATCAGCCGCTAGGCCTAGGACCAGCATAGTTGTTAGGAATAATATTGACATACTTGTGTTGTCTTCCATATGTTCCAGGGATTGTACTGCAGTTAGTACAGAGCTAAGTGTGGGATCTAGGAGCAGAAGGGTTGTCATGACCTCTGCTTACTTCCCACACGAGGAAATGGATAGATTACCGCCCATCAGCTTTAGAAGGGTGGTGGAGCACTGTGGTGATGGAGCAGTTGAGCTGCTTGTTGGAGCGGATGTCAACACACATCACACGGTGTGGGTGAGCAGTAACACCAACTTTAGTGAGCAGTTGCTTTCCTTTATTGTAGCTCATAATCTTTATATTTTCAATGAAGGTAATACACCTACCTTCGTAACGAAGGCTAGAAGTGAGGTTTTAGATCTTACTCTGGGGACCAAAGGCGTGCACGCTGTATTGGGTATGTGACATGTGTCTAAAGAGATCTATGTCAGATCATAGGCATATCGTCATGGATCTCAGGGTGATAAAAATTTCAGTAAATACTTATCAAAATCCTAGGAATACTAGATGGGGGGGCCTATGAAGAAAAGCTTAGGGCTGACCGTAATGGATCTTAGGAGGCCGACAAGTAATTCGCATGAATTAGAGTATGTAGCTGGAATACTGGCGGAGATAGTTGCGGACTCCTTTCATGAGAATTGTCCCCTTACGAAGAAGATTGCTGGTGTAAATGTTAAATGGTGGACCCAGGCACTTTCTGAGTAAAGGGGACAGGTTAGAAGGCTGTTCAATTCAAGGCTGTTCGACTTCACAAGGTCCTAGCCTTGGACCCTTTCAACCCTATGGGGACCCTTGTTGGTCCTATTGGGGAGTATACAACAACTGGGAAGGACACCTTGGAAGTCCTACTCAGGGAACACTTTCCTGACTCTGTAGTCAGGGATGTAGGAAGGAATGTGTCTGATGTTCCCTATTGGAGGCCTAGTAGGGGAAACTGGAGAATCGCAAACCAAGTTGTGGACTTGGATAAGGTGAGATGGGCCATTAATACCTTTCACCCATTCGTCACCTGGTCCTGATGGTATTTTTCCATCATGGAAATTGCAACATGGAGGAGAGCCTATTGCTGTTATTCTGTGCAAATTGTACCGGGCCAGCATAGCCACCTCTGGGGTGGAAAGCGGCCTGTGTAGTCTTTATTCCTAAGCTGGGGCGAGCATCTTATGCTGACCATAAGGCTTTTAGGCCAATTATTCTGACTTTGTTCTTTCTGAAGACATTAGAGAAATTGGTAGATAGATATGTCAGAGGGGTCATAATTCCTCTACATGTCAGTCAATATGCCTACCAATCAGGGAAAGGTTGTAAGAGTGCACTTCATAATTTGGTTCACAGATTGGAAGGGACTCTACAGACAAAAGAATACGCCCTCAGTGTCTTTCTAGATATTGAGGGAGCTTTTGACAACGCTTCACATGCTTCGTGCCCTGTCAAGATGCGGGGTGGATAATACCGTGTGTGGCTGGGTGGGGGACATGTTGCATGGGAGGTCAGTTGTAAGTAAAGCTCTAGCAGAAGAGGTGAAGATGAAGGTTGTCAGGGGCTGTCCACAGGGGTGTGTTTTGTCCCTTCTCTTATAGAACCTGGTGGTGGACTCACTCCTGAATCTTCTCTCGTCAGAGGGATGCTATTCCCAAGGATAAGCCAACGACTTAGTGGTGCTAATCCGGGGGAGGCATGGTAACACAGTGGTAGATCTCATGAAGAGAGCCTCACACTGGTGGAAACCTGGTGTAGTCAGGAGAACCTAGGGGTTAACCCCAGGAAAACTACTCTGGTTCCTTTTACTAGAAAGAGGATTACCCCGCATTTAGGACTCAAGCTCTTTGGGGAGACAATTCCAGTTGCAAACGAGGTGAAGTACCTAGGCTTGGTGTTGGACACTAAGTTAACCTGGGATGCTCATCTGGGGAGCATCATGGGGAAAGCCAATAAGTCTTTAATGGCAGTTAGAAGAATGGTTGGCAAAACATGGGGACTGAGACCAGAAATGATGAAGTTTATCTATACTTCATTAGACCTATGGTGTGCTATGGTGCTGTGGTGTGGTGGACTAAGGTCGAGCAGTGTGGTCCATATCACTGGCTGTATGGACACTGCATCAACGGCATCCATGGAGATCATTCTTGGATTTCCCCCTATTGACCTTTTTGTCATGGGGGAGGCACGTAAAGCAGCTTACAGACTGCCGGGTGGTGGTGGCTGGCTGCCCTCTATTTACGGGCATGCTAGAATTACAGACAAGAACTTTGACCCAATCTTGATGTTGAAGACTAATCAGATGGTTAAATGGCACATAGTACCTAGACCCTTTGATGTCAACTTGGCCTTTGAGGGGAGAAATCATGTGTTGGAAAAACCTGGAGACATAGTATGGTATACAAAGTCAGGCACTGGTGCTGGGGTATACGGTCTGAGACCGGGGTTAAAGAAAGTAATTACCCTGGGACAGCATACAACAGTATTTCAGGGCTGAAGTGATGGCCATTAATGACTGTGTTCGGGAGAACTTGCATTGGGGCTTCAAGAAGGCACACATTCATATTCATACCGATAGTCAGGCAGCAAAAGCACTTGCGGGTCCTATAATACAGTCCAAGCTGGTCTGAGAGTGTTGGAAGAACCTTGACGTTCTGTCCCGGGATAACCGGATAACTCTTCACTGGGTTCCGGGACATAGGGGAGTTGAGAGTAATGAGGAGGCAGACCAACTGGCTGGACTTGGATCTGCATCTGAGTTTATCGCACCTGAGCTGGCTTTAGAGATTTCTCTACCGTTGGCCGGGTCCGCTATTAATGAGTGGATTACATGTCAACACCAGGTAAGATGGGACAACCTTCATGGGCATTCCCATAGAAATGTCTCTTAAGCAAAGTTCCTTCTAGAGGACTCAAAGGGGCAGCAGATGTCCTGGGCAGAGCATAACTCAAGAGGATCATGGGGCTCATAACAGGGCACTGTGGTCTGAGGTGCACATGAACAGGATAGGTGTATACCACGGAGAAACTGTGTAGATTGTGCAGGAAGGAGGAGGAAACTGCAGGTCACATAATTTATGATTGTGAGGCTCTTGCTAGTAGGAGGCTAGGGGTTTTGGTTTCCAAGACCCTAGGGATCTTCAGCAGAGTGAGCTAGTCAGTGGATTGTTGGAACTTATTATTGGCACCAATCTGCTGAACTAGGTATTTTAAGAGGTAAGTTGCACAATAGGTCAGTTGATCGCAATGCCTGGGGTTGAACTATCCCTTCCTCTAGTAAATAATCTTAATCTTACATATCAATGCTTATATTTCCGAGGATTTAAATAACAAAACATTTGTCAAAATAAATTCATTAGGCTATATAAAAAATTTTAACAATTTTATAATACATCCGGAGATATAATACAAGACTTCACTTTCTTCATAAATACACTGTGATGATAAATTGTTGCAAATACACTAATTCGGAAAATGTCAACACTATGTGACAATTATTATACTGTTTCTATTTCATTACATTTTTCTGGTTTTTTCATATATATTTAGTTATAACTCACAGAAAAGATAATTTTAAAATAAAATTCCAAGAAAGTATGTGAAAAAACAAAAACTGAGTTAATTACTATGGGAATCTTATAAACTTTTTCTTCCTTCCCCCTTCACTTCTCTCCAGAAGTGTTCAAGCTTGCGAAAACAAGCGGAGCACTCCTACATTAAATCCAACTGACTTACAGATTAGCTTACATGTACTTTATAATAACCATAGATACAACTGTGATAAACAAAGAGCACAATCCTCAAGAGTATTTTTATATAATATACATACAGTTTGTACCAAAATTATCAACTCTATGTTCATTTCAGAAGACTTTATTTAACTAGATTGCAATCGTGACTTTAGCGCTAAGGACTAACAATCTAACATTTGGAGGATTAAAAATGTATTTAAAATTGTGACAAAAAATTTGCTATATTCATAAAGCCTTATGTACACATATGAAAAATAAAATTGAATCAAAGACAAAACAAATATAAAAACTTACTTCAAGTAATTTTGGTGATAAGCCTTCACCATTAACGAAATCACTACTATTGGTGTTAGAGGCATTAAGTTAGACAACCAGCCCCTTAGGTTAGATGGATCAAATTTCTTAATTTTAAAATTCTTTTATTTTAAACAATTGTTTGGTTTCTACTATCACTTAATTGTAAATCATTCAGTTAATTTCAATGAGCCCTGACATACACCCAAAACACTGAACAGGTATGGCATGAAGTGAGTGTTACGATGCCCTATGGCAACCAGAAAAATTACCTAATAAATAATATGAATTTATCTTTTGGAAGGTTTAATCCAAATACAATACCCATATATAGGCCTATATGTTTTTTTAATGCAATTTAGTTACCTTTACAAAAAACAATACTTGTCTGAAGCAGTTAGGAAGCAACAGCAGTTTGCCAGAAGATGGCTTTTTTGAAATAACTTTTTGACTTAAAATTCTTTTTTGCAATATTAACATTGAAAATATTAATGCATACATTTGTTTTTAAATCTTTACCATAATAACCTGTTATTAATAAACAATAGTAAATATACCTTGAAATGGAACATGTTGCTGGTGTCAAAAGAATTGTAAAAAAAAAATTACCTAAATGTAGGACTTATAAGGGACTGTATGACCTTCTCTCTAGCCATCAGTATATTAGACAAGCACATACAAGCACAAAAACACTAACCTGCCAATATGATATGCTGTAGACACCAATGTTTGTAGCTTAATACCAAATCAATGAGTCATGCAATAGTTACAAGCCTCATGAGAGATTGTTTTGACATGTATGATTCTTCCCCATGCACTAACTTAAACCATCTTCGCCTTCCCTTTTTGTTTACTATATTGAAAGCCTGCTAATTTTTCTGAATAAAATAATAGGTAACCTACTAACAACTTTAAAATCCGAAGGTCATGGAAACTGTACTTTATTATTATTCTTAAAGTATACTACTCATATTTTAACCCACATAAATAGGCTAAACTGGTACCTAGCGATTTTCAGAAAACCGGAATACACAGAAAACCTATCTACAAAACTTATCTTCCTGAGTTGCTTCTGTTACATGTTGCAGAACGTAGTACACTTTCCAATATGGTCACATTTTTGTTAATAATTACTACATAGCTTTACAGTAAGAACAATGTTTTCTTCATAAGGCAAAAGAAATTTAAGTAATTATGATCAGTTAAAATTAACACTTTTTTAACATTTTTTTTTTTATTTAAAACATTTAAGCCTCTTACTGGTATAAAATAAATGTTTTTTAAATACTTTTTCTTGTATTATGTATTTTATTATTCAATTAAAATACATTCAACTGTGAAAGATTAATTTCTTATAATTTACGATTTCATGTAATTCTGATATTTCTGCATTTTCCAAGTCTCATGATAAAGTAGTAATTTCAACAAAATCGTTTTTCTATTATGAATTTTATTATTGTAATAATACATATTCAACCACGGAAGATTTAATTTATTACAATAACTTATGATTTTAAGACCTTTTTAACAGAATTATATTGCCATGCCATTGCTGTTTATTTACATGGAACATGCTAAATTTACTAAGCAATTACTACGCCTATGTCACCTAGTGAAGGTGACATATTATCATATTATATAATATGATAACAACTACGCTCATGCATATTATCATATTATAACTGAGTCATAGTAACAGTAATAGTAAATATAAAATCAATAACATTCTCACAAGAGTATTAGATTAAAGATTTTTTTCAAATTGTTTAATTACTAATATTGTTTAAATTAGGCTATTTATACACATTAAATAAATCACTTTTGCAAGAAAACAATAACTTTTGCATAATAGTAATACAGTATTTCTAACTTTTCGGAAGTTTTATAAAGTCACGATCTTAACATTTTTTTCCTTTCATTATGTGCTATATCATTTTGTTGAGAGATATTAACTTGTGGAAGATTAAACTTATTATAATAAATATAAGATAAATTACAATTTTTAACCATTTATTACTAACCTAAATTCTGATTTCATTGGTGTTTACTTTGCATGGATTTACTTGCATATTTACTTTCATGATAAACGTATTACACTACATCAATACGTGTAAGTCACTAATCAAGATACTGCTCATGCACATTATTAGTTTACAATCATCATTTAACTTGACAGTTCTTCTAGTAAAAACATCATTCAGGAAATAGCTGTTATTTGTGAACTTTGATATTTGTCATAATCAAAAGATGCTGACATCAAATTCAATACACAATTCCTCTATTTGGTGTTACAAAAAAAAAAAAAAAAAAAAAAAAAAACAATTGAGGGATATTAACCAAATTTTAATTTAAATACAAATATGGCAATTGTACATACATTTTTACAAAGCAGCAGCAGCTTTATATCTGCTGACATGACACTACTTACAATGGGAATTATACACAAAATTTATTATTTTTACAAAGCAGCTGCAGCTTTATATATGCTGACATGACACTATTTACAATGGTTAATACTTTTTAAGGTATACTTGTTATATACATAATAACTGAGTTAAATACCCAACAGCCAAATCGAGTTAGTTAAACACCCAACATCCGAATCAAGTTAGGTTATCAAGTTCTTTCTTTAAAGAAAATATGTTTTTTTCATTATTAATAATACATATTTCATCAAACATCCAACAAACAGCCGAGTTAGGTTAAATTTACAACAGCTAAGTAGAGTTAGGTTATCAAGTTCTTTTTCTTTTAAAAAAAATACATCATTTTCATTATTGATAACACACATTTAATTTTATCGTTTTTACCATTAAAAACACATTTCCCACTTTCACACGGTAGTAATTTTGAGATTATGTTTGTCACTTTTATTTACACTTTTTTGTAACTTCCCACTGTTTCCGCACTTCCATATTTTGGATTATTAATGTTGAGCATACAATGAAGCATTTCAGTGCAAAAATTACCAAAACTGACAAAATTCTCCAAAACACAAGTTTTTTTACTGGTTTATGCAAAAGATTATAAAGTTTTTGTATTCTTATTTATGTACAGCATTTTACGACTATAAGACACATTTTTTTCTTCGAAAAATTACCTACAAAATTTAGGTGCAGCTTATACTTGAAATATAAAAGTGTCCAGTGTTTGATTTAAAATTCCCACCCATCTTAAAAATGGCTATATATATATATATATATATATTCAATGCCGTGGGAAACTTACCTCTATCTGGCAACATTAGATTCAACTGGCAGCAGCCATGCACCGATGCAACGAACATGAGTTGAGGGGATTCAAAGGCTTGCTAACATTGTCTCCCTCCCACCCCGCCATCACAAACCCAAACTGTCTAGCCCTTGATGCATTATTGCTGTCTACTGTCCCAGTGAACTTGAATTGAAAGTGATTTGTTTTAATGGTAACAATACAAAATTTTGGTTAGTAGCTAGTTTCATAATAGAAAAAAATTAAAATAAAAATAAAATTTTTTGTTAGCCTGGTTTTGCAATCTAATAACAAAATTGGTAAAAAGTTTTTTATTTTAACTGCTTAAAAATAAAAGTGTATCTTATAGTACGTAGAATCTTATATAGTCTTACACGGTATATATTCTGGAATTTTTCTCATTTTTGTCTGATCTTACAGCATTTCCTCACTTTCATATTTTGTATTGTTACAAAATTAAGAGTTTTAGCAGAAAAAACAAAAAAAAATCATAAGTCCAGCTCGTGCATATTTACCAAAATGTATACATAACCTTATTTTCAATTACATAAATAGCCATCATAACAACTCAAAAAGGTAAATATGGAATATAGGTTGTTTTAGATTATTCCATAATTTGGTAAATATGCAGTGTATCCTGTCTTGGATTTTTAGATATTTTTTTTACTAAAATGCTTTATTACATGCTTAAAAGCAATAATCCAGAATATAAAAGTGTGGAAACCACGAGAAGTATGATAAAAATTTAAAATAAAAGTGACCAACATTACCTCAAAATTTCTACCACACGAAAGTCAACATTTATACAGACTGGTAAAATGTTGTAGATTGGTAAAATGATAAAAATAAGTAACACGGTTTTTGGGTAATAAAAAACATTATTTTTTTTAAAAGTATACTTCATAACATAACTGACACAGTTGTTAGGCCTAATACGGTGTTGGGTGAAAAAAAACCTTTATTAAAAAAAAAAACTCACAACCTAATGACACGGTTGTTGTGTGGTGACCTTAACTGACATGGACGATGGGTGAAAACACTGTTTAATTAAAATAGTTACTAACCATGTAATAAATGTTTATACAGTGGTACCCCGGCTA
Organism: Callitettix versicolor; assembly: GCA_022606455.1. Classification (NCBI taxonomy): domain Eukaryota; kingdom Metazoa; phylum Arthropoda; class Insecta; order Hemiptera; family Cercopidae; genus Callitettix; species Callitettix versicolor. The sequence continues at coordinate 10,456,352 of CM040187.1, forward strand.
CAGTTGACCTGGACAATGGTCATATCATAAAACGGTCTAATTCACGGAATGAAAAATCACCTGCATAACAATTTAGTTTTGGGGGGTTTAACCCATTTATCCAAAAGTAAACTGTTATGCGGGTCATTTTTCATTCCATTAATTAGACCGTTGTATGATATCGACCGTTAGCCAGAGTACCACTGTATAAGGAAAGAAGTCACCAGTTTTACAAAGAAGCAGCTGCATTATATCCGCCACAATAACATTTATTACAAGGTTAGTAACTACTTTAATTAAACAAAGTTTTCACTCATCATCCATGTCAGGTTCACCACGCAACAGCAATGTGAGTTAAGTTATGGAGTATTCTTTTTAAAAAAATAATAAAGGTTTTTTTTAACCCAACACCAGGTTAGGCCTAACAACCATGTCAGTTGGGTTAAAGAGCATTCTTTTTAAAAAAATTAAGATTTTTTATCATTCAAAAAACGTGAAAACATATTTATATCGTTTTACTGATCTACAACACGTTACCGACTTCCGCGTGGTAGCAATTTTGAGGTTATGTTGGTCACTTTTATTTTCGATTTTTATCATATTTCTCATGGTTTCCACGCTTTTATATTTTGGATAATTGATTTTGGGCATAAAGCGTCTTAGTAAAAAATATCAAAAAATCCAGGACAGGCTACATTGCATATTTACCCATAATTTCTTCATTAAAATGCTTTATTACATGCCTAAAAACAATAATTAAAAATATAAAAGCATGGAAAGCATGGGAAGTACAATAAAAATCAAAAATAAAAATGACCCACATAACGTAAATATTGTTACCATGGAAAATAGGTAACATGTTTTTAATTGATAAAAAAAACGTTATTAAAATACTCAATAACCTAACTGACACGACTGTTGGGTTGTGAACCTAATTAACACTGTTTTAGGTAGTAAAGTGATAACACCCTTAATTAAAAAAAACTCAATAACCTGACACCTTTGTTGGGGGGGGAAGCTATTTAATGAAATAGTTATAGGCAACATATTTTTCATCACTAAAATAATAAAAAAACATATTTAAAAAAAAATACTGAATGACCTGACACGGTTGTTGGATAGTGAATTTAACACAGAGGCAAATCACATTGTTCATAAATAACAAGCCATTTTAACAATGTTTTCATTACGAGAACAAACCTACGAAAAAAGCAATAAGCCTCAACATTTAGTAATGACTGTTACAATGTATAACACGAATAAGCACTAAGTATATATAGTTAATAATAACGTGCATGAACGGTAAATCATTGTATGAAATTTAAAATGTTTAATGCAATGTAAACAGCAATGACAACACAATACAGTTTCTGTAAAAAATGGCCTACAATCGTAAGCAATCTTTTAAAAAATTATTTTCCGCCAGTGAATGTATTAATTAAATAATAAGGTATAAAAAACAAAGATATTCAAAAATCATTATTTAAAAAAACAACCTATACTGCTTAAATACCGTCAAAAAGGCATAACAAGCTAGTTTCCTTTAAAAAAAACAGACACTATATTATCCTTGGCCTTGTCTTTAGAGCTTCATATTCATTAAATAAGCCTTACCCTACCTCGGTAAAAGTGCAGTATAGCCTGTTCTGCATTTTTTCGATATTTTTTTTACTGAAACGCTTCAGTACATGCCCAAAAACAATAAGCCAAAATATAAAAGTGCAGAACCCACGAGAAATACGTTAAAAATCAAAAATAAAAGTGATCAACATAAGCTCAAAATTGCTACCACACAAAAGTCGTTAACGTGTTGTAGATCGGTAAAACGATAAAAATACGTCTAAAATGGGTTTTGTATGATAAAAAACTATTTTTTTTAAAAAAACACTATAACCTGACACAATTGTTAGGCCTAACATGGTAATGTGTGAATATAAGTGACTGTTGGAAGGCTTACAATTGCCTTTCTGACAACAGCTTGGTTATCCACTCGGTTAATTTCACTGATTATGAGACAAGTACACACACGAATACGATCGAAAGATGAATACCTAATCTGTAACAAGTAGGTTCACCACTCAATTACTGTGTCAGTTATTGAGTATAATTTTTCTTTTTTTAAAAAGGTTTTCTTCAAGCACCACCGTATTAAGCCTAACAACCATGTCAGTTAGGTTAGGGAATATTCCTTTTTAAAGAAATAAAAGGTTTTCTTCACGCATCACCGTGTTAGGCTTAACAACCGTGTCAGTTAAGTTATGGGTTTAAAAAAAAATTTTTTATCATGCAAAACTCACTTTTGATGTATTGTTATCGTTTTACCGATCTATAACATGTTAGTGACTTTCATACGGTAGCAATTTTGAGGTTATGTTAGTAACTTTTATTTTCGATTTTTATCATACTTCTCGTGGTTTCCGCGCTTTTATATTTCGGATTATTGCTTTAGGGCATGTACTGAAGCGTTTCAATAAAAAAAATACATAAAAAGGCAGAACAAGCTACACTGCATTTTTACCCCTACCTAAATTAAAATGTAAATACCATCAAAAAGGCATAACAAGCTAGTTTCACTTAAAAAAAACAGACACTATATTATCCTTGGCCTTGTCTAAGAGCTTCATATTCATGAAATAAGCTTTACCCTACCTCAATTTAAATGTAGCTTAATTACTGATTATTAGCCTAAGCTGCAAATCTAGGCTATTTGGTTTTTAAATCAAACATATTATGCTACAATAATTACGCTGGAATAACATAGTATATAATAATTTTATTAATGTATGTAGTAGTAAAACTTTCTTGTAGATTAATGATATTAGTGCCTTGGTTATGTTAAGCTAGACAAATAATTGTAATTCTTATGATTCAAAAATTTATAAAAAATACAGTAAAACAATCTCTTTATTTGAAGAATATTAAGTCCTACATGTATAAAAATATTATAAGGATTTTTGTTTTTAGGACACCACTTCCATATAGCCTTAGGGTTTGTACTCTACCAATGTAAAATAATTTCAGTGCAAAATTAAAAACCTAATTTTTGTATAGTCATTTCACGACTGGAGTACGTACAGAACTCATATCCTTAATTCATATAATTATTATTTCATCATAAATTAATCTCCTGTATTTTTACTTACCAAACCACAACGTGTTAATTTGACCATCTACAATTTACAATGGAGACCGGATATAAGTTTCGTTTTCGATTTAGGCATTTGGTACATTGTTAGACATCTGTTATTTAGGAAGAATAAAATATACACAAATGTTATTACTTTTGTTGCATATTATAGCATTTATTTGTTTTTTACTTGGTAACCTTAAACATGTTTCATTTACTGGAAGAAAACAATATTTTTAAAGTTTAAATATAGATCTAGTTCCACCACAAATAAATATATATATATATATATATATATATATATATATATATATATATATATATATATATATTTATATATTTATATATTTGTATAATATATAATATTAATATAATATTATACATATTTATATTTGTATAATATATATTTGTAAAATATATATTTATATATTTATATAATATTTATATATATATATTATATATATATATATATATATATATATATATCACTATGATAAACAGACTCGAGAGTATTATTCATAAACGGTCATGATTTAAAAGTTTATCCATGATCAAATGCAATATAGACTGATCTAATTCAGAAAAAATATTTCTATTTTCAATATTTTTGTTTGCTTAATAATAATAAATAATGGGATTATGTTACTTATTCTGTTTAATTGAATGAAGTAAGAAGTTTTAAATATTGATACTGATCACTATTTATTCATTACTGGCTTCAATGATAACAATTATTTATAAGCAGTTGTGGTAAAACTATTAGTGAATATGGAAAATGCGTTAATGAAGGATCATTTCTTTATCCTCCTTTACATATGTATATATATATATATATATATATATATATATATTTATTTAAATATACCAGTAAATACACTGTTAAAGTAATTACCTGAAGTATCTGTGTTCAGGTTAATATTAGACCCTTCTTTGGAACAGTGAACAAACTAGGCCAGACGGCGCAAGTAAATATTTGTTAAGCAAAAGAGGGCGTGATAAATTTTAAAAACACAAATTACTTCAAATTAGTGATGGGCAAAAGCGCTATTTTTGTTTAGCAGCTAATTCTGTTAATGCTAATTAGAATTAGCAGTTAAAAATAACAGTTATAACTGCTAATTTTCTAGACAGCTAACAAAGATTTAAGCAGGAAAACGAAGCTTAAGTAGTATTGTGAAATTACTTTATTATTTATTCTTTATCTTGGCAGCTGAGATAAGCAAATACAGTGAGGATGCAGTTGGCACGTTTTGTCCTACCCTTACTGCACTATTAATTTGTCTATAGGATTTGTGAATAAATCTCTGACGATAATGAGAAATACAATGAACATGCTAAGCCCAAAGATGCAATTAATTGTATTCGGTTTGTCTCTAAAGCAATGTCAAGTAATATGAAATATATTTTGTAGCACTCTTTTCTAAACCTATGATACAATAATAATTTAAATTTTAAAAAATTAAATTAAATTAATTTTAATTAAAGGGTCATGTTCGATGTTTGTAATTAATTAAAATGCTATTTAAAAAATATTGTATTTTAATACATGTAGGCTATCTATGGAGGCCTATCTTTTTTTTAGATTTCACTTATTTATTCATGTTCCTAATAAATTAAAATGTTCTTGTTAGGTATTATTTCAAGTATTTTATTATAGTGGTATTTTATCATAATGGTTCTGATAATGTTTATTTTTGTTATAATCACATTATTTAAAATAATATTGTTATTTATTATATACTATATATAATTGTGTGAAAAATCGAAAAATAAGTGTTTGAAGGACAAATAATTACTTGTTAATCTATAATTCTTATGTTTTAAAATATAATTTTAAGCTAAATATTTTTATAATGTTAAAAGTACAAGTTCAACTTGTGTTACATTTATTATTTATAAAAAAACACCCTCATTTAAATTTACAGTTAACAAAGAAAATATGATACTACTATGCAATCTGAATCTCATGACAGTAGCCAACAACAATTAATGGAAAGAAACACTGACAATGTTTCCTGTTTAGCAGTTATATTAGCAGCTTCAACGTTAAACAGGTTCAGCAGTTAGCAGTAGAGGTTAGCAGTTGGCAGGTCGGTAACAGTCGAAACAGTGTGCCATGACTCTGCTATTAAACAGTTAGATTAGCAGCTTCAACGTTTAAGAGGTTCAACAGTTGGCAGTAGATGTTAGCAGGTCCGAAACAGTTGTTATGTCCCTGCTATTCAACAGTTAGATTAGCAGCTTCAACGTTTAACAGGTTCAACAGTTAGCAGCTGCAGTTACATTATCAGTTAGTACCGTAGCAGGTCGGAAGCAGTGTGCTCTAACAGTTTGTTTATTATCTGTTATTTTTAAGTGTGATTAGCAGTCTGCTAATGCTAAAACCATTTAGCAGTTAAAAAATAACAGATTGTTAAATAGCAACCCATCACTACTTCAAATATATCTTAGCACTAAAAATTAAAGAATACCTTGATTGTTTTAAGTAACTCCATTGTTTAATTTAATAGCTGTGGTTTACCTTACCAGACTATTAGCTAAAGTGTACCATAACTAATAATATTGACTTTTAAAAACATAATTACCTGTAATTGTTATAATTTTAATAATAAAATGAGAAGAATTATAACAACCCTTTAAAAGTTTGTTATTATTACAGTAACTATACAGTAAGTTCTAAAAAAGCAGAGCTTTTTAGTAAGAATAATTTGCATCCTAGAGCTTTACCATAATGAATTTTTATTCATTTATTATTACCATATCAATTTTATTGATATTTGTAAAAAATATTAATTATTAGTTATTTAAGAAACTTACTACCAATTTCAGTTTAAACAATAAAAATTACATTTTGAAAGTCTTTCTGGAACTGAAGTAGTTGTTTCATCTCAATACTAGACCGACAGATATTTTTTATCAGTTAGATATTCTATTAGTAGTATTACTGTCACTTGAATTTATGTTATTATTTTCTAAGTGCATTAAGATTAGCGCCTCTAGATTGTCATTTGTTAAACTAGACCTTAATCTAGTTTTTAATAATTATCAATTTTGCCCCATTCGCAAGAAACTTGTGTCGTTTAGTATACTTAAATAGTTTTGTATTGCAAACAATAGATGTTTGTTGGAAATTTTTTGCAACATCACAACTGCCTACGAGACAACATAATTTCTCTGTATGATTCACATATAAATCACATCATGACAGCTTTGCTCCTATACCTGCAAACCTCACTCAGCCTTCCTGATTACAGTTCCATGCTGTGCACACACTGCAAAACAAACAACTTGTCTGTCTGCTCAAACACTTCAATCCTACTCAAGTGGATGCACAACTAAGAGAACTGTATGTTATTCTGTATATGTGCAGTGAACACGTTACGATACGTTTTTTACCGTTGAACTTATTTATGAAAATGTCTTCTCCTGTATTATTTAACACTGCTAAACCTTCAAAAATTATACTGAAAACTTTGCTACATTAAAAATTATGTGAATAAATTCTTGGGGCAGTATGGGAAGGTAGGCAAGAGCCATAAAATTTGAAGGAGAGAAGGCAAGGACACGCTGGGAAACGGCCTGGAGTTTTGGTAAGCCTGCCTGTATTTCACTACAGTTCTTTCAAGACGTGTAGAAGGTGATTACATAAATGATTTCTATACACATTCCAAGAACTGTCCCTTAGAACTCCAAAAACTTGCATCTTCCAACATTTCATTTTTGTAAATGCCTATATGAACATTTAAATTGTACATGCAATTTTTTTTAGTGCATTATATACTACTTTCTAAGAAAATTACTTTCTATAAAAAAATTTATATTTTTATAGTAAGACAATGTCATAAATGCAGAATAAATTTATATTCTTTATTACCTGTAATAAAAAAACATCAGATGTAAAGATGCTTTAAGACACTTCCAAAAAAAAAAAAAAAAAAATAAATAACAAATATGTAGAAACAATTAAATTTTGCCTGTATAAGTTCTTTTAATTATGATAAAAATGCATATACGAAAGATCTTCTTGTAAAGTGTATTGAAAGACTAACAATATAAGAAAATATCAAAAATATTTTCTTGGTTGATAGTGCCAAAAGGAAAGAAAGATTGGTTAAAGGGCTAAGAAAAATGCTTGACATATTCTGAATTATAAAAATAGATTTTTAAATATATGCTATAATACCAACAAAATACTTTACATCTAGAAATGAATAATACTTGCAGAAACATTAAAACTAACAATAAATACTAAATTTTAATTCACTGGTTGCTTTTGATCACACTTGTGATGTTTCAAACATTGGCAGGCAAAAACAAAATTTTTTTCTGCCCATGTATATATTTTAGGAAGTTTTGTTACATCATCTCATGGATTTTTGCATATGTTAATAAATGGTACATATGAGGACTTTTATACGTATTATGAACAAAACGTTAAACTACAACCTAAACATTATTTCTAGAACTTAGAATAATAATACTGTATATAAAGTAGTGATATTAAAAATATTAAAAGAAGAAATAAAATAAATTTATTTTTGACTAAAAGTTAAACAGAATGGTGAAACACTTTAATATTCTTGCAAATTTCTAGCGGCATAAAATATTTTTTTAGACGACTTTGCAAACAGAAACTTTGTATTAGTCTTAACTTTTCATAGGAGTTACGATTCATTATGTAAAGTCATGTTTAACCAAAATACGACTTGCCAACTATGAAAATTCAGGGTTCTTGGATTTTCAAAAGTACCAATTTAAAATGACAGCTAATAGATTTCAAACATTATTTTTGATTAAGAGCGATCAATATACATTGATTAAGTATCAATACATTCAATTTGAGCAGTAATCAAGCTCATAAATCTGTTGTTAGCCTCATTGGAGAAATGGGAAGTAAAAGTGTATTATAAAGATTACAAAACAATTCATAAATCAGAAATTTCGAAACAGATTAAATGTTTCATAATACTTCATACGCCAGGGACTATACCTCTTCCGGTACAAATTTTGGATTTGAAAAGGAATTTTTTACTTCATTTGATTCTGCCACTCTCTGGTCTTCAAATATGGGTGTGTCTTCTAAGGTTGTACAGTTTTTAACCTCCTGAACACAACATAAAATTAATAAAAAAATTATAAATGCTGCAATAATATTGCAAAATTATTTTCACATTCAAATACAATTAATTATAAAAAGATATTTCAACAAAGGACAACATTAACATATTGAAATACGACTTCAAAACTTTAGAAGTTGCAAAACAGAAATTTATTTAATCAACAATGTTAATTTAAATGAAAATATAAAGTTTTACTCAGTTCTTCAACCCTAAAGCAGTCCTGGAGATACTAAAAGTATTTTTATCCCTCAAAAGATGAAGATCATGGTGAACACTTCCCAGATATGATCCACTTTTTTGCCGGGTTTCATTTAAAATTAGATTTCGTATTATCTTTATTAACTGATCTTGCTAAGGAAAAAGTGAAATTAACACTGTAGCTGCAAATAAAATGCCTAATTTATATGTTGTATGTTGTTTTGAGAATGAATTTCTATACACTTTGAAGTTGATAAATCCTTTTTAAATTGTCCTGTATTGGGATAGTTTTCCTTAATTTAAAATTCGGAAAACTAAACGATTTTTATTTATATAACATTTTTAATTTAAATCATCCCGTTGTCTAAGTTCTAAGACATAATTATTAAAAAAAAGTTAAATTTATGTCTACAAGATCATAGTAAGACCCACTTAACTATTTTTAAACGAATAATTTAATTTTTTCAAACTATTAAAAAAACATTCTAGGAAAATGATGTAAAAAATATTCAAAAAAGTAATAAAATTATATAATGAAAAGCTTATGCTTACTTTTTCCATGAGCATGAGTTCTTTCTTAGACAAACTTTCCACAACTGCACAAGCGTAACAGTCCCCAAGCAAGTTATTCGTCGTCCTGAGGCGGTCTCTGCAATTACGTTAGTCAACTTCAGTTAAACCACAATATTATAAAGCTTTGATCACCTGAACTAGAGTTATTCCAAGTAGAATTAACAATTTCAGCAATCAAATTACACTCATTTTTTAAAAAAATTTATAACTGTCAGTTACAAAGAGTAATTTACTTATATGTAAACATATTATTTCATCAAGTCTGGTATAGTATTTTATTTTATTTATTTACTTTTTTAATACTACGACTAAATACATTTATGTATTTGTGTAGTAGTTTACACATTTAAGAATAATGTAATGCTACAGGTATTGTTTCTATAAACAAGTCAGGGAATTTTTTTTGGAACCTAGTGGTTGATGTGGTAAAGCACCGGTCAGTCTGCTGCATCTCTGAACTGCACTTTAAAGTTTTCAGGCCACCTTGGTGGCCTAGTGGATAGCGTACTAGACTTTCACCCCGAGGACCCAGATTCGATTCCCGGCGAGGGCTTGGCATTTTTATACGCTATAAATCATCCCATCGTCTGCATTAGCCCAAATGTGCACAATAGTCGAACGTTAAACACCAAAAAAAAAAAAAAAAAAAATTATAATAAATAAAAAAATAAAGTTTTCAGTTCTAGCTGCAGTTACTCCCATTACTTTTCACTTACTAATAATGCTGATCCCTCATTCTCAGTCTGTATATCATTACACAGCAGACTCCTAACTGTACGATTAATTTTAATCTGTCTGTGTCTACTGGCTACAGCTCTTACTTCCTCTTCAAACAGTGGTACTCCAAGGTCTCAATAAATTTCTTCTTTGTCAAACAAAACGGAGCTGTGACTATCCCTCTGAGAACTTCCTTTCGGAAAGTTTGAATTTTATTGATTTATGCCCTTTTCGTACAACACCAAAGCTGAAGATTTATGCCCAAAGCTGTAGATCGCACAACCACCACAGGTTTCAGCACTTGCTTATACAACAGTAATTGTTCAATATATATGACTCCGAGTGGCATCCTATTAACCAGTATGTATGTAGGTTTATATTTTGAGGGTTTCAATAACATACCTCTTCTTTTTGGGAGTTATTTCACCACTTCATAACCTCTGTAATTTGTAGAAATTATTTCATGAGAACAGAATATTTGTAGGCTATGTTTTTGGACAAAGTGACACCTAATTAATGCATTGTAACAATGAATTACTCACTCCTTCAATGCTGTAGTGCAACACAAAAATGTTTATAACCAGGACAAAACTTCCTGTCGCTTTGTGCGCCTATGTGTGACGGTATGAATTCACAACTGAGTCCTGAATCAAGCCTTCAAAATTTCAATTCAAGATGATATTTTTTAAAGCAATTTAACAAATTGCTAAAAGTTAACAAGTATATTTCTAATATAAAAAAAAAGACTTATTCACTGTCTTTAATAATATTAACATCTTCAGTAATATACACGGTTTACATGGTAAGGTGTCGTCTAATATTTTACATGGTAAGGTGTCGTCTAATATTTTACATGGTAAGGTGTCGTTTTCAAAATTTACACAAACATTTAAAATACATGCATCTATGTTACCCAGTAAAAATATGTGATATAACGTACATGCATTTTTAAGAAATGAATAACTTTTGGGTTTTTTAAACTTTTTAACTGACAAACGTAAAATTTTTATATTTTATCCAGAACCATTTTGTCACCAAGAAAATTTAGGATGAAAGCCAGAATTAAATTTTATATTTGAAACATCATTTGTGCACCCTCAAGTTTTACTACAATTCTAGGTTGAATATGTGTTAAAATAAAATGTGCTTGTCACCCATCAAGACAACCATTACCGCTTCATGTTTTCAAACATAAAATAACGTTTACCCTTAAAAAAAATAATATTAAATGCAATGTTATTATTGTATGTATTACAGTAAATTCCATTTATAGAATAACTTTGCTAGTAAGCTAAAACTTGTAGCCTAATGTGGATTGTAAATAGCAGTTGTAAACAAGGTATATATTTATATATTTAGAACCAAAGATTTCAACCAATTAGTTTTACGATGGCTGTACATCTTGTGCTTTTTAATCTTGTGCTTAGAACAAGACTACATGGGAGGGAATAAAAAGCGCTAATATCTGAGGTAGGGAAGTGACAAGAAGTTTTGACTCAGTTCCCTAAACTGACAAAATTTATCTTCAGTCTGTATAATCAAGATGCTGCAAACATTGCCGCAAGCTGGTCCCAAGCCCGGGCCTGTCTTTGAAAGATGGGGAAGTGTGGAGGGGGAGGAGTAACAACCTCGTAAAAAAACCAGGGTCCATCTTGCTTTGGATGGTAGCACCCTGTGATAGAGCCCCTGCCTAGGGTTACTAGGTGAAAACCGGCCAACGGTCTCAATGGCGGACGAGGAAATGAATTTCCCAACGGCGAAGAGAGCGGAAGAGCTACCTCCAGGATTTACAATCTTGGTTGTATCACTGTGACCTTTGGGTCACTCAAAATATAACTTTCATTATTCATGGAAATGTGTGATGTGAAATTTGCCCCAGGTGGACGATCCACCGTACATAAGTACGTCAGCAGACGCTCGGAGTCTGCAACACCACACAAAGACAAGTCGGAGTGCCTTGGAATCTTACGTAAAATTAAATATAAACAACCAACATACTTAGCAACCTTCAATGTAAACTCATTATTAAAAACAGGAAAACTCAAACACTTGACAGATACTTTGGAAAACATAAAATACTGATAACAGCCATACAAGAAGCAAGATTTGTAGATACGGATACTTTTGACTCACAAGGTTTTAGGATATACAAAGGAAAAGTGGGAAATAGAGTGATGAAAAACGTGCCACACCTTGGAACGGCCTTTATAATAGACAAAAAGATTTTGCACTCGATAGGTGAATTTGATTCCCAATCTGAAAGAATTTCAAGTCTTTCATTTAAAAGTACAAACAGAATGTACACAATTGTCAATGCACATGCCCCTATAAATGAAGATAACAAGAAAAACAAGGAAAAAGTAGAGGCTTTTTGGAACCAATTGGATGATCTTATTCAGAAAATTCCAGGTAAAAATAACATCATTCTTCTTGGAGACTTCAATGCGCAGATTGGTAAAGAAAAAAAATATAGGACAATCGTTGGAAATTATCCTGCCCACAACAGAACAAATAGAAGTGGCATCAGGCTAATAGAACTTTGCAAAGCACACAATTTAATTCTTAAATCTACAGCTTTCAAAAGATTACCACGAAAACAAAAAACATGGGTTTCTCCAAATCCCAACATAGAGGAATTCCAGCTTGATCATGTAGAAATCAAGAAGACTTATCATCAAGAAATTATGAATGTTAGGGTCCTCAGGGGTGCAAACCTGGATTCGGATCATTACCTTTCTAAAATTAAGTTTAAAGTCATCCCAAAAAGAAAATATACAAGGCAGCAAATTAAAGATCGGAAATACAGTACAGAAAAATTATTAAGCTCAGATGACTTCACGAGAGCAACAGAAGACATCCAAACCCAAAGTTGGGAAAGTATTAAAGAAAACTTACTCAACAAAGCTGAACAAATAGCGCCTCAAATGAAAACTAGAAAACATGCATGGTGGTCGATGGAATGTGATACACTCATAGAAACGAGAAAACAGGCATGGCAACAGTGGCAATCACAGAAATCAGAAGAAAGTAGAGAACATTTCATTGGAATTCGAAAAATGGTAGATAAAAGTATTTAACAAATAAAAAAGGCACACGAAACACAAACTCTCATGCAAATTGATGAAGAATTTACAAAAAACAACACGAGAAGCTTCTATAGAACTTTTAAGCACCAATTATCCAAATACAGCGCACCAACCCTTCAATTTCGAGATGTTAATGGAGCCATTGCTCATAACAACACAGAAAACTGCAGAATATTAGCGGAATACTTTCAGAGACTTTTGAATTGTGAACCCATCATTAAAAAATTTGAATTCACTCGAAATAACTCTGATAAACCGAATTCAGAACCACCAACACTTGTCAAACTACAACAAATCATTTCAGAGTTACAAAACAATAAAACGTCTGGAGAAAACCAGATAGTGGCCGAATTGTGGAAAAAAGCTAACGAAAATGCAGTTAAATCTCTTAAATGGGTTTTTGATGAAATCTGGAGAAAAGAAGATATCCCAGTAGAGTGGAAAACAGCTCTCATCCATCCTCTCTACAAAAAAGGTTTAAAAACAGACCCAAACAACTATAGAGGTATATCATTGCTGGATGTAACATATAAGATTCTTTCAAAAGTCCTTTTAATGAGAGCAGAGCCACAATTGGACCCACAATTGGGAGAATACCAGGGAGGTTTTAGAAAAGGTAGATCATGCGTGGAACAAATATTCAATCTTAAAAACATTATGGCATACCAAAAAGTAAGAGCTAAAACGTATGTAATTACTTTTATTGATTTTAAAAAGGCCTACGATTCCACTGATAGAGAATCTCTTATATCCGTACTAGAAGAACTAAGTTTGGATAAGAAAACAACTAATATCATAAAAGCAACTATAACAAATACAGTTTCGAAAGTTTAATTTATGGGTGAATTATCGAATTCATTTGAAGTAAAAACGGGAGTCAGGCAGGGGGATGGGCTCTCCCCTTTAATGTTTAATTGTGCACTTGAGAAAGTAGTCAGGGAATGGAAGAAAAATATAAAAAGTGGAATAGGATTGGGTTACAAAAAGAAGAATCTCAGAATTAGCTGTATTGCATTTGCAGATGATATGGCCTTGTTTGCTGAAACAATGGAGGAAGCAAGGGAGCAGATTCTTGAATTAAAGAAACAAGTAGCTAAAATAGGTCTAAACATATCTTTTGAAAAGACCAAAATCATGACAAACAACAAATACCCAAATAAATACCTTAAAATCCAAGAACAGAAAATAGAAATTGTAAAAGAGTTCAAATATCTTGGTGAATGGATTAGTTGGAATGCAGATGAAGGCAAGGCAATGGAATCCAGGAAAAACAAACTTGAATTGGCCTTCCAATTGACGAAAGAAACATACAATAAGAAATCCTTTTCATGGGGGTCCATTATAAAACAGTGATCAAAACAGTGATCAAGCCGGAAGCACTGTACGCAGCAGAAACATTAACCATGAATCGCATAGGCCAGATAGAAAAGCTTGAAATAACGGAAAGGAAAATCTTAAGAAAAATTATAGGAACAAAATTTCAGGATAATAAGGTAGTATATATAAGAAATGAAGCTCTCTACAAGAAAATTGAAAAACTGTCAGATACTATGAGAAAAAGGAGAATAAATTTTTACGGCCATCTTCTTAGAATGAACTCCAATAGATTAACGAAACAAGTGTTTGATTTTTTCCATAATCGTAAAACAAAACCGAACTGGTTTAAAGAAATTGAAAAAGACCTAATAGAATTAAAAATTACAGAAAATTCACTGCTTGACCAAACTGCTAAGATAATTACCAAAGACGAAAGAATAAGATTCCAAGATAAAACCAAAATAAAACCTAAACCTATCATTTCAGAAGAGGAGAGGAAAAGAAGATCAGAAAGAATGAAGAGCTACTGGGAACAAAGAAAAGTGCAGCGCGCAAGAAATGATTAATTCAGCGTACCCCAAAGAGGATGAAACGAAAAGAAGAAGAAGAAAATGTTGCATAGCATGAGTACAAGAACTAATGCTGCACTGCATACAGTGGCCAGGAACATGCTAATATTTAACTTGTTAACTATGTTATGTCTGCAGTAAAGTAAGTAAATATAAGTGCTTACACAAGCCAGTCAATAGCAAAAAGAAGTGATACATCTTCAGTCGGTATAATGAAGATGCTGCATAGCATGAGAACAAGAACTAATGTTGCACTGCATACAGTGGCCAGGAACATGCTAATATTTAACTTGTTAACTATGTTATGTCTGCAGTAAAGTAAGTAAATATAAGTGCTTACACAAGCCAGTCAACAGCAAAAAGAAGTGATACATCTTCAGTCGGTATAATGAAGATGCTGCATAGCATGAGAACAAGAACTAATGTTGCACTGCATACAGTGGCCAGGAACATGCTAGTATTTAAGTTGTTAACTGTGTAGTAAAGTAAGTAAATATAAGTGCTTACACAAGCCAGTCAACAGCAAAAAGAAGTGATACATCTTCAGTCGGTATAATGAAGATGCTGCATAGCATGAGAACAAGAACTAATGCTGCACTGCATACAGTGGCCAGGAACATGCTAATATTTAAGTTGTTAACTGTGTAGTAAAGTAAGTAAATATAAGTGCTTTAAGTGCTTACACAAGCCAATCAACAGCAAAGAGAAGCGATACATCTTCAGTCGGTGCATTTATGATGCTGCATAGCATGAGGACAAGTACTAATGCTGCACTGGGTACAGTGGCTGAAGACATGCTGGTGGCTGTGCAAGCCAATCTAAAACATAAAACTGTAGTATTCACTAATCTTTCAGCAACAAAACAATACATATTTATTGTTATTTCTCCTAAATATTATTTTAACAGTTGTTCGTTTCATTTCCATTTTCAAAACATCCTTCATTTTTTTAAATTTATAATTTAGTATAATAATTGCAGTTCTAAAATTTTGTATATCTCACTAATTTAAGAATACAATTTTTCAATTTTTTGCTGATAGTTCACCTACATGATTTTTTGGTGGATATAGTGGACCGATAAATCTTGTTAGTATGGATATTTAAAGGCATCATTTGATCCAAATTTTACCAAAATTGTATGAGCCAATTTTGGTCAAAATTTTTTTTCAGTTTTTTTATGGTAATTACTAAAATTTCTACCAATTAAAAATGATGCATAAACTATGCATAATTACACAGTTTTATTGAAACAAGCCAGTTGGTTTAAACTCAAACATATAGTTGGTAACTACCTTGTAAATAGAAAACCAGGAAATACTACAAGAACAGTCAATGTCGGATATAACATGGTTAAAGGGACAAAACGTATATGAGCGCTGTAAACAAAATAGTGTTGTAACCGAGTTTACAGTAAACAAGTTTGTAAATGGCAGAAATACTGTATGTAGTGAAAGAAAAGCATACTTTGTATTGTGTATGTAGTTAATGGCTATTTTATTACATATGTGCAGTAGGTTGATTTAGTTTTCTCTGTAGAACTCCATATGCCACAAACTGTTGAATGAGCCAACCACAATTTTTGACACACATTGATTTGTTTTTTACCTTTCTCTAAGCACATGATCACTTCAAGTTTTAACTCAAATGACAAAGCTTTTCTGTTTGCCATGATGTATGCAACAATACAAAATGAAAAAGTGAGACGTAACGAACACGGACTATCACACTGCTATAGTACAGTCTAGTACATATACATGCAACACAATGCATACACTGTTGTGAGGGTTCGTAAGATTGAAGCTTTCCCCCCCAACTAAGACATACAGAGTGAGTGTGTGAGACAGGGAGAACGCAGGAACAACACAATTTACATTGTTTGTTTAGCCTGCAACAAAATTCTAAGAAAGGGACCGATTCTATTCTCAACCTTTATTCTAAAAATAGAACACAATTTGTATTTAAGTGAGAATAACTGTAAGACAGCAGATTAGAAAACTGCTAAGAGCACCAATAGGACAGAGAGAAAAAATGTGCGAGTGAGAGGATATGTCCCCACTCTATCACCATAGCGCCTTCCTTTTCCTTCACTATTGCTGTGTAGTAACAGTTGTAGACTCAGATTAGCAGACTGTGGTCCCTGAATTGATGGAAGAAACTGTAGTGCAATTCTCCTACATGCACAAGAAATTCTCACGTAGACCGTTTACTAAGTGGCTGGCAGCGTGACAGCATTGTATCCAACTTCACAAAGCATTGTAACCGAGCCTAAAATACATGTACACTTAATAACATTAAGTGAGAATAACTATAAGACAGCAGATTAGAAAACTGCTAAGAGCACCAATAGGACAGAGAGAGAAAATGTGCGAGTGAGAGGATATGTCCCCACTCTATTACCATAGTGCCTTCCTTTTCCTTCACTATTGCTGAGTAGTAACAGTTTGTAGACTCAGATTAGCAGACTGTGGTCCCTGAATTGATGGAAGAAACTGTAGTGCAATTCTCCTACATGCACAAGAAATTCTCACGCAGACCGTTTACTAAGTGGCTGGCAGCGTGACAGCGTTGTATCCAACTTCACAAAGCGTTGTAACCGAGCCTAAAATACCTGTATACTTAATATAGAATATTGGTGACATTATGAAAATAGCGCTATAACCGAGGGCATTATAACCAAGGTCAACTGTATTTTTGTATATTATCATCTTCACATTTTTATTTATAAGACTTCTAATAATGTTATTTTTTATGGCACTTCTAATAATGATATAATGTTGTAAGTGCCAAATTTTCTAATGAAGAGCATTTTAAACAGAAACATTGTGAGCAGTATTTATTAACATGTGTTACATTTACTTCTATAATATTTTAGGTTGGTAGCATTGAGTAGCCTCGTGCAAAGCCAAGAAATTCGGCTGATACTATTAGAATAACACTGTATATGCTAATATGGCCACATGTAGTGTTACATTATCATCGAACATTTCCTTTAACTATGTAAAAAAAAAATTATTGTTTCCCATTGACAGAGTAGGAAAATTAAAGCTTTGTAGATGCTGGAAACTTGTGTATATCCAAAAAAAGCATATACTTGGATAACTGCTACAAGAGAAGGTGAGTAAAATAACGTTGTATCCGTCACTGTATTCATTACGATCAAATGTTGTGATGGTGTTATGAAGTATTTATTAACCTGTTTTTGTGTATTTTTATAATAAAGTGACACACTGAAAAATACACTGATATTTTTTTTTACATTTGACTCTCTTATGCTTTAGAAACAAAGTAATTTTAAATTAATTAATAGAGCAGTTGCAACTGCAAGACGAAGTATTTAGGTCATCACTTATGGCAGGGCATAAGGCATACAACCCAAATAATCATAGGACTAATCAACTGGAGCTATCTTGTATTATTTATGATAAATTTATATCACTGTAAAAACATTAAAATATGGTAATATTCTATATTAATGTACTTTAGTTTGTCTGGGGAAGAACTGTTTTACTGCTACTTGCTTGCAATGTTATCTTGGAAAAGCTAACCATGCCAACAATTAAAAATTTTAAAGACTTTTGATTTTAATTTCATAGTTAACTGATTAAAACCTTTTAATATTGGCTAACAAAAGTATCACAAATAAGTGCTCTGTTTTTTTCTGATTTTTGAAAAATAACTTAGGCTATTGTTGTTTACAATGTTATATGATGGCTCCCTTCAATTAGACTATCTTAAGAAGTTTTCTATATTTTAACTTACCCAATGGTAACATATTCTCCCAGACCAAGCTGAATGTTATTTAACTGTGCAATGAATACAACAGACACACTCAAAAACAACGCTGTGCCATCCATGTTGAGAGTGCCAATTGGAAGAATGAATCTAGTAATCCTTTTGTCTGCTTTTAATGTTTCATCAAAAAGTCGGAATGTGATTGGATAAGCAGCTGCCCTAAAAAATGTAAATTAATCATTATCAACCATTGCTGGTATTGCTGTGCAAGGTATTTTTAAGCTACAACTCATGACAGAAGCAAACATCTGTAAACACAGGTCAAGAGCGTACACAGATTACAACTTACTTTGAAGCTGTTGCAAAGGCAGTGATAATACTAGGTTTGAATGTCCAATAGAACTTGTATGGATTCTTCCTGAGGAAAACAAAGTAAATGACCTGTAGTATTATCAGCTGATATATAATAACACCCACAGCCATTGTGATAATAAACCATGAGATTTGAGCTAATGTCTGCATCAAGTTAGGTACTGAAATTATCTTGCCACAGATTATGCTGCCAACTCCAAGCGGTGTCAACCTGTAAAAATTAAATTAAAATGTCTGGCTTTAATGGCAAATAATTGTACGATGCAAGGAATTTTGTACTGTGAAAAATTATCTGGCAACACTGGGTTCTATCAGGCATCCTGCTCTATGAATTCTATTTTATGATGTGCAGAGTTATGTGTAAAAATAAACAGATAAGTTTGTACTGTTTAAAATAATCTCATCAAAAATATATTGGTGAAAAAATTGAATAAAAAAAACTCATACTTAATCATTAGCATTTATGTAGATTTAGCTAAAGTTGTACATACAGTGGTATCTATAACAAATACTCATTTCTCCTCCCCTATAAATTGTGTGTGTAGATTTTCACCATTAAATTATTTTCTACATAATTAGCAAGAAAGTGTATGTTATGCACATTAACCTAATTTTTACTACAGATCTACATAGAAAGTAGTTGCTGGAAGAATTGATGCAAGTATTGATGAGACTATTACAACATGTGAGTAAAACACAGCATTCTGCCTTCTTCCTCTCTCTCTCTCTCTCTCTCTCTCTCTCTCTCTCTCTCTCTCTCTCTCTCTCTCTCTCTCTCTCTCTCTCTCAACAGTAAAACTTATTTTTATGTATTTCATAATACTAGATGCACAATTTTTCAAGATATTGCGTTACTTCCACAATATACCTTCAAGATTTTGGTATCTCATATGTAGTAAAGTTTCGTGTTTATACTGCTGTATTTAAAATTGTTCTATGAACAGTCTAATGTAGTTTATTTGTTCTGACTGATATTCATTAAAAATAATAGTGTATTTTTTAAAAAATTTATTATAGTGCTTTTAGTATATGTAATATAATAATCAAAGAGCAATTTTTTGTAAAAAAAGTAACAGTGGTGATGGGCCTGTAAAACAAAGTTACACTACCGAGTTGAAATGTCATGCTGGATATTCAGGTAGCACTTACCATATAGCACCCATGAGCATTCTAAGAAGGACCTGGAACGATGTGTTGAAGAAGTCCACTACAACTTTCTTCTCTGGACCTAAAGTACCAAGCACTGAGCCAAACATTATGCAGAAACAAATTACACCAATTGTATTGGTACCATCTCTGTAAGAACAATTATTATGTTTAATTTTTCAAAACCAATGCATCAATTTTAACATTCAACAAACAATAAAGACAATAATCATTGAAAATGAGTTATTGTCATGGCTATGATAGTAATCCTAGTTCCAGGACCTATAAGTAAGCGTCAGTTCTGACCTCTAAAACACTGATCTCTCATTAGTGACTTTATGATCACACAGGCAACAAAAAAAAATGTTGACATTACCTAAAACTCAGCTGCCGTTTCATTGTGAACGTTCCAGTGTTGGTTTTATTTTCTAATATGTCGGCAACAGGTACGTATTTGGTAAACGTCTGAAACAAATAAACAAAACATAAAAACTTTTTTTAATTAATTGAACTAAGATTTAATTATTTAAGTTTAGTAGAGTTTCTTTATTATTTTTAAAGTAAAAACACTTTGTTTCTTAGAATTAACTATTTGTTAGCTATGTACAAATAGATATATCTACTTTTGAACTCATACTGTACTTAAGGCTACCCAATAAAGAAACAATTTTAAAAAAGTTTTATACATTTTTTCAGATTTTAAACTAATTACCGTTTTGAATAAATTACAAAAAATACAAAACAAACTGAACTAATTTACAAAAACAAACTTTACCTGTTGGAAAGCAGCCTGAAACAGATTGTCAGGGATCACGTTTCTGAAATAGTAAACAATAAACATTCTTACCAAAATTATATTTATATATTCTGATTTATAATTGCTTAGTAAGTAAATGGCCTATACAGCCAATATAATCAACATATCTCAGTAGTACAGTGAAAATTGGCTTTTGACAATTTTATTATTATTTTTGGTGTTCTGCATTACTAATACCCAAACATTATTTATCCCTTGGATTTTATGGTAAATATATATATCAAATAATAGTGTCTATTATTTCATTTATATTTAATAAACCTCTGAGGATATCCTGATTCAGTTGCTACCTTCGACCAGACTCAAACAGCTTTGAGGTGGAAATGCGAGAAATCATATGCTATACCTTATTGTAAAGTCCAATTTAATGACCAAGCGAAGTGGGATTTCTGTTTTAACTTGACCATTTGCTAATTGGTTTGTGTGTTCGTTATAGTTTCAGCCAAACACATTGACCAATTGTTTTGAAATTTGGTATAATGTCCACACAATTGTTTGAAATTGTTTGGGCTTGTATAAAGCCTTAACTATGTATGTATAATTTTTTCCCCATTTACTTCCATATCAAGATGTTAGTCTACAATTTACAATGACAAAAGTAAGCAGTTTTGGCCAAAGGTATTGACTGGTTGTTTTGAAATTTGGTACAAATCTACCTTGTACAAAGCCCAAATGACACATGTATAACATTTTTCCCATTCACTTATGTTTAAAATGGCAGTCTCTGATTTAATGATGATGAATCTATGAAGTTTTGGCGAAATACATTGACTGATCATTTTGAAATATGATATGAAGTTATCTTGTATAAAACCTGAAAGACGTGTATGTAAGATTGTTTTCTATTTACTTCTGTTTCAAGATGGCAGGCTCTGATTTAACAATGAAAGTGTAGTTGCTGGTTATTTTCTGTAATACTGGTTGAATGGCAAGACCTATCACAATTTTGACCTCTTTATGGAGAAAGAGCATAAAATTTCCAATAAACATGGAAATGTAACATTTTTCGTGAATATAATAATGGTTACAAGTTAAATTGATGGACAAGGTTACAAGCATATGAGAGTGTTGTCATGGTGTGTATTAGAACATACTGCAGAAACAGTGGGTGTAAATATACTTGCACCACTAGTATATTTAGCATCAATTATGGACTTACCTGCCCATGTCCAGAAAGCCATCCATTAGCTTACTCTGATTGCTATTTACAATGTATGACACTCCAGTACGTGTATCAGGGTTGCCTGGATGTATCAGTACTACAAGGATCAAACCTAAAACAACGTTCAGAGCCGATGTGGATAGGAAGTATATGATTGTTCTAACTGCAATACGCCCATTCTTATGTACATTTAGTCCTGCAGTACCTGAAAAAGATAACAGAAATTTGTAAACAAATGTAAAGCGGCTCATAGACGTTCAAAATTATTGCGCAATATTTTGGTTTGTGCAATATAATTGATCGTGTGTGGCTGATATTGAAATGTTGTGCAACATATTGTGTTATTTTCAAAATCTTGAAAATATATTGTGTAAATGGGAAAATATTGTGCTGTCTGTTGGCAACATTGCGAAATACCCCGTATCTTGTAGTGTCCAGACTTAGTACTACGAAATCATGGATTCCTTGAGACAGTTGATCAGAGCAGAGTACGTTTCCATAATAATGTGACCTATTGACTGAGGTAAAACAGCAGCTAAAAATTTCAGGTCTTCAAAACTATTCCTGATTGTGAGATATCGTAGGGTTATGGACAACCATTGACTTACAGGAATTGCATCGCGCATGATAGTATTCCTTTTACCGATTTCAGGAGTAACCGAAGCGTGGAGTTCATCAAATAATTCTCTGCCCATCTGTAAAAAGAATTTTCTTTTTTCGCACTTGTAGTCATAGCAATTATCATGCAAAACAATTCACTTTCACCAACATGACTTTCATGAAAGTCTGACAGGGACTGTTTGCACAATGTGGTTGTACATCTGTGCTCATGATTGCGCAATATATTGTACAACCTTCAATATTGTCTCCATATGGTAAAATTTTTTGCACAAACCAAAATATTGTACAATAATTTTGACCGTCTAGGGGCTGCCATCAAAATATTGTGCAACCCACATTGCACAATAATATTGCACGTCTATGGGCCGCTTAAGTCTATTTTAATGGATATTAAAATGTGTTTTCTGTAAGTCACTTAAACAAAAATTGTAGCCATGGGGAAAATATAAAAATAATTAGCTTTTCTATAAATAGTTGAGCAATAATTAGAAGCTTTAAGTAATATGAGGTGAGTTTGTATAATACTGTTCAAACATTTATTTATGTTAGGCTAACAAAAATTGTTAAAAATTTAATTCTGGTGGTTGTTTTATTATCAAGCAACAATAATATAAAATTCAAACAAAATTATTATAGACATTTGTTATTTGAGTTTACCATTTAATGTCAAATTATTAAATAAATTGTGAAAATGTTATGTGTAAACATTACATAAACTTTTTCACATTCAATTATTTACCTGAAAAATCTAGATCAGAAGCTATAAAAAAAACTAAAATCTCTACTTTCTCAAAATCAGTTTACCAGATTTTACTCAAATTTTTATTCTTTCTAATACAAAAATTCGTTACTCAAACCAATTTTAGAAAAGCTAAAAAATTCTCCCATTTAACATTTATAGTAAGGCCTTGATGCTGGTTTTGCAAACATTACTGAGAGTGGCAGGTTTGTTTTTAATAAAAGAAGCTCACCAATGATGATACAGGAAATGACAAAAGGCAGGATCATCAGTTTTAACAATCTCATAAACATTTCTCCTGGGTAAGAGATAAGCACTAAAGCATCAGGACTTGGTTGGTTGTGGCGCAGAGTTAAACCTGTGAAACAATTTATTATTATAGGGCTAAATAATTAAATAAATATTTCTTATGTTTTATATACATGTATTCCTCTAGGTATAGGTAAACTGAAATATTAAATGAAATATAGCTCAGTGGGATAAGGTTTATTTTATAGGTCTTAACCTAAAGTAATTAGGTATAAAAATATTTTATCCATATAGAAATAAGTATAAAAAAACAATTTTGTTATGTAGGGCCTATGTTAAAAAAACAAAAAAAAATGTTTTGTATGTGTGCAATTAAAGTGTTAAAATGTAACAAAAGTTTTTTTTTTTAATTTAATTTTATTTACAACTGAGTAGAAATACCCATCTAGTAATTTACATTTAACAGATATGTAATAAAAGTGCTGTTGATAATAGACGAGTTCATATCAAATGAAAGGTTGTAAACAATAATACTTCTAGAGATTTGTGTGTGTGTGTGTGTGTATGTGCACGCACAAGCGTGTTTATCTGTGTACTGGATGCTAAAGATGCAGACTGATATAGATGAAATTTGGTTTGGCATTATATTTTTTTTCCAAATGTACAGACCTAATAATACATCTTTTTAATTTTTCAAAAACTCTCTAAACAAAACAAGCTAGAAGCTCGTTTTAAAATGTTATTAACTTTAAAAATTGACAAAATCTATCAGCTCTAACAATTTTCATCAAATTTAAACAGAATATATCAAAAAATTTGCTTTCATTCTTAGAAATTTGAAGAGAAAGCTATCAATTACAAAAATCGACAAACCAGACTTTGTAATTTATGTAGATTTAACACTGCTTTGCCAGTCACAAGCCCGGGGCCTCGTAGAGGAAGGGTTGAATGATAGAGGAGTAACACCTCTCTAAAAAACCTTAGTTCAGCTGGTCCAGCTGATAGTACTTTGTGAGAGCTCCTTGCCAGGGTTACGGTGAAGTCTTCGGTGGAGAAGAGGTGCTTTGGTACGGCGAAGATGGTGGAACCCAACCCTATGGTTAGGAACTGCGCCAAGGGGGTGAATGACGAATGGGAGATGCGTAGTTAGCGGAACAGATTAAAAAAAAATGATGATGAGTTCAAATAAAGAAAAAGAGTTTACGGTGCAGGGAGTCAGATCCCCAGTACCGGCGCCTGTCAGGAGTGATTAAGCAGGCTCCGAGGCGTCGTCATCAAGCGACCGCAATAAAACTAATATTAGCATAAGAAAGAGTATAAACCCTTTTGAGAGAAGTAAGAAAATTGCATGATCTCCAAATAAACAGGAGGCAAAGAAAGATGGTATCATTGCAAAGATTCAATTCCAGCCTCAAACAACAAATGAGACATACATCTGGAATGAATGGAAAAAGAGGAATGCAATGTGAGGAATGTAATAACCTTAAAGCTATAATATCTGACTTGCAAACAAAGGTTGATCTTTTAATGATTAGCTCAAATAAGGAATTGGAGCCTGAAGCTCAAACTCATAGACAACAAGAGAAGTATTGTACAGATGAGGAGGAGTTAGCAAAGGAAACCATGTGGATTGTAGAGCAGGATAGGAGAAGAAAGGGAAAGAAACGTAAAGCCATTGGTTCCCCCTGAAGTGTCACCGGGGTTAATATTACAGAATCAGTGTACTCCTAATACTACTAGTATTCAAACAAACAAGGTTGAAGAAAAAAAATCTTTACCTCCTCCACCAATAAATTTATTGACAGGTAAAGGTGAACGTACATACAATGATGTAGCCAAAACTCTAAATAAGGTGAATGTACAATCTAAAGTAACATTACTGGCTAGGGGCATCTACAAAATTAATGTAGAAAATGGAGAAGAGTATAGACAGCTTAGAGAACAAGTCACTGAAGATGGATGGGAATATTTCATTTACGAAGACAAGAATGTATGACCTACCAAAGTAATGGCAAGAGGAATTTATCCTGAATGTGAACCTGAAGAGATAGTTACGTTTCTGAAGGCGAAGAATTTTGCAATCCAGAGTATAACTAACATACAAAAAAAAGAAAGGGACGGAGAGAAGATAATAAAACGTAATCTTCCCTTATACGTGCTAATCTTTGACAGAAGGCAAAGCAGACGATATTTACAAGATTGGTAACATTCTGGGACTAAGAATGAGAATTGATCCGCTGAGAAGAACATCTACTCTTATTCCTCAGTGTAAAAAGTGTCAGATGCATGAGCATACTCAGAAATATTGTAATAGGCAGGAGAGGTGTGTTAAATGTGCCGAATATCATCTCACAAGAAATTGTACGAAGAAAAGAGAAGAGAAACCTAAATGTGCCAACTGCGGAGATGCTCATCCAGCAAGTTATCGAGGTTGCTTGGTCGCAAAAAAACTTCAAAAGATGAGAGATGATTCATATGGCAGACAAAAAACTGGGTCTAGGAATGTGAATGCAGCAAATTCTAATTTGAAAGTGGAAAGAAATGTCTTAGGAAAAACTCACTTACAAGCAAAAAATCTATGTTTAAACAGGTTACATTGGCAAAATCTTATGCTAATGCAGCAAAAGATAAAAAGACAAGGGAAAACAATAAACCAGAAAATTTTGATTCAATAAACCAGACACTGCATCAAATTTTATCTGAATTAGAGCAACAAAAAAAGACAATAATATGATTCTTGAAAGAATCAGTAATCTAGAAAATAGAAAATTAAATGTCCCCAAGAGAAATAAATAACTATGATCCTGGTTCTAAGAATAGTAGCATGGAATGCCAATGGGTTATTACAAAGGATCAATGAAGTAGAAGTATTTCTTTGGAATCAGAATATTGATGTTTGTTTGATTTCCAAATCCCACCTAACAAGAGAAGCACATCCAAAAATAAAAGGATAAAACATTTATCATACTCTTAGGCCAGATAAAATAGGAAAAGGAGGATCAGCTGTATTGGTGAAGAATAATATAAAGCTTAGAAACTATTTTTTTTTGCGGCGAAAAACCGTTCAGGTTATCATCGCCGTCACGCAAAATGAAAGTATAAAAAAAATGTATACAAAATTTTACTTAAGTAAGTAGAAAACAACAACAAACTATAACAGTAAAAATAAATTAAAAATTTAAATAACAGGTATAGCTGTATTACACTTAAGAACTAAATAACAATTAATAATGAACAAAATTTAATAACAATTTGTAAAAGTATATATAAACATAACAGAAATAAAGTTATTAGATAAAATAAATATATAAAATAACACAAGAAATAACAGATATATATATTAAATTTTATTTAAAACATTCAGACGATGAAGGAAGTATAGAACACGGTCAACGGCCGAGGCACTATCTCCCAACATCGTCTGCAAACAGTTGCTCAGTCTGCTTAGAAACTAAGGAGATGCAAGTAACTACTATCAGTATTCAATCCAAACCAAAAAATATTAAACCAAAAAATATCTGCAATATACTGTCCACCAAGATTTGAACTGGAAAAGTTGGACTTTATTCACCTTTTTACAAACGTGGGAGAATGCTTTATAGTTGGAGAAGACTATAATGCAAAAAATATGTTTTGGGGCTCGAGGCTAGATAATACTAAAGGTAAGGAACTATATGGAGCAATCAAAGATTTGAATTGTGAAGTATTGTCAACAGGAAAACCTACTTATTGGTCTAGTGATAAAAAGAAGATACCTGATTTAATTGATTTCTTTGTGATGAAAGGAACATCAACTAAATATACATGCATGAAGGAAAACCAAGATTTAGTATCTGACCACAAGCGCATTGTCCTAACCATTAGTGGATCAGTAATTAAAACCCAACAGCCTCCTGTATTATCAAACCGACTTACTGATTGGGATAGATACAGAACAAAGTTGGAATGTAGAATCAAACTGAAAGTACCATTAAAAACTAGAAAGCAGCTTGATGAAGAAACAGAACAGTTTGTAATAGATAACAAACAGGTAACAAGCTTGTAACAAGCAGCATGGAATAACACCCCAATGCTGAAATCAAGAGTACCAGGCATTAACTTTGTTAAAGAGGTTAGAGAAGTGATTATAGAAAAGAGGAAAGCAAGGAAAAGGTGGCAAGTTACTACATCACCATATGACAAACGACTCTTGAATAAACTCTGCAGAGAGCTGAAGCAAGTTATTCAAGATATAAAAAATGAAAGTTTGACAAGTTACCTGTCCAATATGACTGACGATAAGGATACTGATTATTCCTTATGGAAGGCAACTAAATATCTAAAGAGGCCAAAATATCATGTACCTCCAATCCGTAAAGAAGATGGGAAATGGGCAAGAAGTAATGCAGATAAAGCAGAGTTGTTTGCAGAATATTTGGCTGACACTTTTAAGCCGCACACCAGACAAACAGCAAACCAGTACTTACCAAGAATGCAGAATAGAGATATGACAACGTTGAAGCCAGGATATGCTACTCCTAAAGATGTAGCAGAAGAGATTTCCAATTTAAGCTTGAAAAAAGCTCCAGGCTATGACCTGATAAATGGACAATCAGTAAAGGAATGGCCACAGAAAGGAATAGTTAAACTTACTAGTGATGGGTTGCTATTTAACAATCTGTTATTTTTTAGCTGCTAAATGGTTTTAGCATTATCAGACTGCTAATCACACTTAAAATTAACAGATAATAAACAAACTGTTGAATAACAGGATTAGAGCACACTGCTTCCGACCTGCTACGATGCTAACTGCTAACGTAACTGCAGCTGCTACCATCTACTGCCAACTGTTAAACGTTGAAGCTGCTAATCTAACTGTTGAATAGCAGGGTCATAGCAGACTGTTTCGAACCTGCTGACTGCTAACGTCTACTGCCAACTGTTGAACCTGTTAAACGTTGAAGCTGCTAAACAAGAAACACATTGTCAGCGTTTGTTTCCATTAATAGTTGTTCGCTACTGTCCTGAGATTCAGAATGCATAGCAGTATCATATTTTTCTTTTTCAACTGTAAATTTAAATGAGGGTTTTTTTTATAAATAATAAATGTAACACAAGTCAAACTTGTACTTTTAACATTATAAAAATATTTAGCTTAAAATTATATTTTAATACATAAGAATTATAGATTAACAAGTAATTATATGTCCTTCAAACAATTATTTTTCGATTTTTCACACAATTATAATTACAATAGTATAGTATATAATAAATGAAAATATTATTTTAAATAATGTGATTATAACAAAAATAAACATTATCAGAACCATTATGATAGTCTATACTTGAAATAATACCTAACAAAAACATTTTTATTTATTAGGAACATGAATAAATAAGAGAAATCTAAAAAACGATAGGCCTACATAGATAGCCTACATGTATTAAAATACAATAATATTTTTTAAATAGCATTTTAATTAATTACAAACATCGAACATGACCCTAATCAAATTAAAATTAATTTAGTTAAATTTTTTAAATTTAAATGATTGTATCATAGGTTTAGAAAATGGTGCTACAAAATATATTTCATATTACTTGACAGTGCGTGAAAGACAAACAGAACACAATTAATTGCATCTTTTATTTTAGTGTGTTTATCAATATCATCAGAGCAATAATATGACGATAAACTCATCATATTATTCACTAATCTAATAAACTTCAAGTGATAAACTTGTCACTATTCACAAATCCTATAGACAAGTTAATAGTGCAGGAAGGGTAGGACCTCCTTCTGCACCCTCACTGCATTTGCTTATCTCAGCTGTCAAGATAAGGAATAAAGAATAACATAATGTGACAATATTATTTAAGCTGCATTTTCCTGTTAAGGTCGTTGTTATCAGTCTAGAAAATTAGCAGTTGTACCTGTTATTTTTAACTGCTAATTCTAATTAGCACTAACAGAATTAGCTGCTAAACAAAAATAGCGCTTTTGCCCATCGCTAAAACTTACTCATCTTATCAATGCTGCATTTCGATTGTGCTATGTACCAATGCAATGAAAAATTGCTGAAGTTATAATGATACCCAAACCTGGTAAGGCACCTAATGATAAAACATCATATCGGCCAATATCATTGTTACCCATAATTTCTAAGATCTTTGAAAAGTTATTATTAAAGCAACTTAAGCAAGTTACTGAAAGGAAGAATCTGATTCCAAACCATCAATTTGGATTCAGAGACAAGCATTCAATGATTGACCAGGTTCATAGAATTGCCAGCATTTTTAAAAATGCACTTGAAGAAAAACGAATCTGTTCTGCTGTGTTTTTGGATGTTTCCCAAGCTTTCGATAAGGTGTGGCATCGAGGATTGGAATACAAAATGGAAAAATACTTGCCAAAACAACATAGTCAATTGCTGAAGTCTTATATTTCAGGAAGGCACTTTCGAATCAAGTATGAAGATACGAGGTACGTCCAGAAAGTAAGTTCCGTTTCAATTTCTCTACGCTGCAGCGCTGCGATCGTAGTTCAGCACATGCGTGGTAGACGCTCTGTATCAAGGTGAAGAAACGTGCGCCATTTTTTTTGCTTGTTTACAATGTTGGTGTTGATTGAAAATCCTGCTGCTTGTGAAATCAGATCTGTGATTCGTTTTCTGAATGCTAGGAAAGTGAAACCAATTGAAATTTATCGGCAAATTTGCGAAGTTTACAGACAAAATGCGATGAGTAATTCAATGGTGAGAAGATGGGTCCGACAGTTCAATGAAGGACGTAGTGAAGTGCACGATGAAGAACGAAGTGGGTGTCCATCTTTGGTTACAGAAGAACTGGTTCACGCGATTGATGACAAGATCCAGGAAAACTGCAAGTTTACAACTAGTGTAGTGATCACGCTATGAAATTTCCCCAAATCTCACGATCACTAATTCATGAAATTGTTACCGAAAAACTGAAATTTCGTAAACTTTGCTCACGTTGGGTACCAAAGATTCTTACTGAGCAACACAAAACAAACCGGATGGGTAGTGCACTTCAGTTTTTGGCTTGTTATGATGAAGGCGGCGAAGAATTTCTGACACAGATAGTCACAGGAGATGAAACATGGGTTTCTTACGACACCCCTGAAAGTTGTTGTTGTTGTTTTCCAATGGCTTCCGCTGGCTCACGCCATCTTTGATCTTGCTTCCCAGTAGAGGCCAGGGAGGTCTCCTCTTCTCTGCTTCTCTTCATCTAATTTTCTGCAGAACAGGAGGTGGTCCTTGTTCATGATGGTGTCTGGGCATTCAAACAATGTGCAGTTGTCATAGTTTAATATCTTAATTTTCTTCAGGTGTTCATTCAGACAGTCGTGTCCAGTTGTCAGCCGAAAGACCGCGACAGATGTCCTCCTCTGGAGATCCTTGACCTTCCCATACAAGTCGAATACATTCTCATAAGCCTTGTTCTTTATGTCTTCCTTCACTTTGTTTGTAAATTCAAGATATGATGTTCACTTCAGTGCACTAATCCTAGCCTCCAGTGTGAGCATTCTTTTTGGTTTCTGCACTATAAGGATTCCTTGTTTGGCCAGCTTGTCTGCCCGCTCATTCCCTTGTATGCCTACATGTGACGGGATCCACTGCAGAACCAATTCCTTGGTAATGTGTTTAACTATTCTGTATTTCTTCTGGATCGATTCTATCATAGAGCCTGCAGATGTGTTGTCAGCAATTGCTTGTAATGCCGATTTAGAGTCAACTAATATCACTATGTTATTATTCAACCATGGCCTCATTATTACTTGCCTCAATGCCTCATCGATTGCAAATAACTCCGCCTCAAAAACAGTGGCGTCCGAGCTTAATGCAAAATAGTGAGAAAAATGCTCACAGAATATTTCCGCCCCTGTTTCACCTCCGATTTTAGATCCGTCAGTGTATATTTGCAACCAGTAGTCTGATGGGTATAGGTTGTTTATAGTCTCCAAAGTAATTTGTGCAACTGTGACTGGGTTGTCCTTGGCTTTATTTATTGTTTCCACAAGTTGAGTGCTTATGTTGTACCTGTCATAGTCCAGAGGACTCTTCAGCTGTGTAGGCTCCTCGATCACCAAACCACTTGATCTCCATTTAAACATCAGGTGTTTGAAACTTGTTTGTGTTTTTAATGTTTGTTCTGCTGGTGGTTCTAGGATCCATGGGTTATTGTACTTCCTGTGAAGAATCTTCTCATATGTTATCATAGCTTTGCACCTGTATTCATTATGCAATGGTTTAGTGTTGGTATAAGCATGCAGTGCTGCAATTGGTGTGGTCTTCACGGCACCCGTTATCATTCGTAGGCAGTTGTTCTGGCTTGTTTCAAGTTTCTTCAGGGCATCACTGCCTGCCAAAGCAAGCATCTCACCACCGTAAAGGAAATTTGGTTTTATGTATGACTTGTAGGTTTGGCATAGTACATCAAGCTTTCCTCCACATTTTACTCCTGCTAGTCTTTTTAGTATATTGTTTTTGGAGGAGATCTTTGATGCGATGTAATTTGCGTGGTCTTTTAGATTTATTTTTTTTTGTCAATGATGACTCCCAGGTATTTAGTACTACAGTGCTGTTGGACTACTGTGTTTTCTACTTGTAGAGGTATGTTTTGTGTTTTTGTTTTCAGTGAGAAGAGCTGGTAACTTGTTTTCTGAACATTAATTTTCACGTTGTTATTCCTACTCCATCTGGTCAGCGCCTCCATAGCTTCATTCATCCCATCATGAAGTGAGTCAAAGACTTTCCTGTCTTTGTTGCTGTTTGCCAGCCATATCAGTACATCATCCGCATACATCGCACAGTTGATTTGATTGGAGGATAACGCTATGGGGAGATCGTTTATGTATATGTTAAATAACAATGAGCTAAGAACTGCGCCCTGCGGGAGGCCCACCTGTGTTTGTTTATACTTGGATGTTGCCATTTTCTATTTGGTGCATATCCACCTTTGACTTAGGAAGTGTTTCAGCCAATAGAACATATTGCCAGTTATATGTAAGTCTTTGATCTTTTTTAAAAGTTGAGATCTCCATACCGTATCGAAGGCATCCTTGAAATCAACAAAGACGGCCAGAACCGACTCTCCTCTGTTGAACGAATCCTTCACACTCTGTGTGAACTTCAGCACTTGGTTCATAGGTGTATAGTGAGGCCTGAATCCGGCTTGGTTATTGCAGATTAATTTGTTGTTTTCCAAATAGTACTGTAGCCTCGCAGCAACCATTCTTTCCATTGTTTTTGCAATTATTGAAGTAAGGGAGATTGGCCTGTAGTTGTGCATTCCATCACCTGATATTTTTGGTTTTTTAATGGACACCCCTGAAAGTAAGCGGCAATCAATGGAATGGAGGCACACTTCATCCCCAGCAAAGGTTAAGCCGAAACAAATCTTGACACCTTGAAATATGATGTGCACAGTGTTCTGGGACTGGAAAGGCATCTTACTCATTGATTTCTTACCGCGTGGTCAAGCAATCGAAGCAGATGTTTATTGCGAGACACTTAGGAAATTGCGCCGCACAATATAGAATAAGCGCCGAGGATTGCTGTCAAAAGGTGTTGTTTTTCTTCACAACAACGCACGACCACACACTGCAAATGTGACGAAAAAGCTCCTACAGGGATTTGGCTTGGACGTGTTTGACCATCCTCCGTACAGCCCTGACCTCGCTCCTAGCGACTTTCATCTGTTCTTATATCTCAAGTCTTTCCTTGGCGGTCAACACTTCAACAATGATGAAGAGCTGAAAGAAAATGTTTACAACTGGTTGATAACACAGGCGGCAAACTTCTATGAAGAAGATATACAAAAACTTGTGCCACACTATGACAAATGCCTGCAAAATTTCGGCAGTTATGTGGAAAAGTAGTTTAAGAGTTGTAGAATTTTGTGCAATAAATAATTTTTCTGTATCTGTACACAATTTAATTTTATTACCAAACGGAACTTACTTTCTGGACATACCTCGTAGTTACTCTGATTTGAAGCGGATATCTGCCGGAGTTCCTCAAGGAAGTGTGTTGGGGCACTTCTTATACTTGCTTTATACAAGTGATATTCCAGTCTGTGATGAGGCCATCGTTGCTACATTTGCGGATGATACTGCTGTTATCTCAGAAGGAAATAGCATTGAGGAGTCTACTTGAGAAGGTTGCAGATAGCTGTTAATGGAATTTGTAACTGGACTAAAAAATGGTGAATAAAGCTGAATGAGACAAAATCTGTTCATGTTACTTTTACTAACAGAAAATTCAATTACCTTCCCGTGGTTATCAATCAACAAGTGATCCCACAAGATAATAATGCAAAATACTTGGGCATGACACTGGACGCAAGACTGCACTGGAAGGTACATGTCAAAAAGAAACATAATGAACTGAATCTGAAACTAAGAAAAATGCATTGACTTCTTGGGTCAATTGTGCAATTCTGAGTTGTCAGTGCACAATAAACTATTACTTTATAAACAAGTCCTAAAACCCATCTGGACATATTGTGTGCAGCTTTGGGGCTACACAAAAAGAAGCAATATTAAAATTATTCAAACGTTTCAAAATAAAGTACTGAGAGTTAATGCCCCATGGTACATACGCAATGATGACCTTCATAAGGATTTACAAATTGCTACAGTTCATGAAGAGGTTGCGTGCGATTTGCTAGGAAGCATGAAGAAAGACTACATAAGCACCATAACATTGAGATGCTACAAGTTCTCGACAATTCGGTTCAAGTTTGGCGGTTGGACAGGATAAAACCGTTTGTTTTGGGCTAAGACAAGCTTGATACAACTGTCACAAGATCAAGTGATTTTTGGATTTTGGAGTATGTCATAGGATGTGCAACCAACTAACGCTTTCATTTCATAAATATATTGATAGATGGACTAAGTTCAGTTTCAATTGTAATAAAAAAAAATGTAGATTTAAACTAGTGTAAACAATTTTAAATAAAAGAATATTGCAGTTTAGGAGTAAATAAAAACCAAAATAAACCCTTATCACTGCCAAGGTTTACATTGATTTTTTTATTATTTTATTATAAATTACTGCTTATTTCATTCTTGGCTACGAGACATCTTACCTATTTTGAAAAAATTAGATCATTTAAATTTTACTCATTACAAATTATCTAATTTTTCTTGATAGCCTTTGAATTATTGTGAAAGTTACTTAACATAAGTTAAATCACTTTTTTTTTAGTTACTGTTCAAAATTATTAAACATGTGAAGATTGTTTTATCATATTCATAATTTTATTATTGTATATGACATGCTTCAACCCCAGTTGTGAGGGAAATGAATACATATTTTAATATGGATCGAATGGAAAGACGGCAATCCATACTTATTTTTTGGCTAAGAGCTTTCATCGAACTAATATTTTAAACAAATTAATTGATTGTAAGAGAATGTGCATTGTTTCATTCAATTTAACACCACCAAATGGTTCTATACAAAAAAATTTAACAGTAAAAACTAGCTTACCTATCACAATACCAAGAATTACTCCCGCCAATGTTGCCAAGAAGAATAAGTTGTCCTTCAACCATTGACCCCATGTCTTCTGAATGGCTGATTGTCCCATTCTACAACAAACTAAAAATTAACTAGTCAAACTAAAAATTAAAAAGTTGCAGCATATTATCTTTTATCTATACTGTAAAATACTTTGGTAACTTCATAACAGCTTAACAGTAGCTTGTAGCCTAACATATGGCAGATCCTAACATTAAGTATTTACGCCTACTATAACGTCAGATAAAAATATACAACTGTTAACACAAATCATTACCCATTCAAGCATCTCTTACTTCCCTTTACATAAGAACAAATAAACTATTTCTTGAAGCCGTTTCTTAATGATGTAATATAAATATTGTTATTACTGTTTATTCAGATAATTGCCCATCAGTGGTGGCTTACATGTAAGCACTATCGAACTTCAGCACCTCCAATTCCCACTTGATATTATCAATATTTAATATAATGAATACTTTATCCTGTCTTCCTTTATACTTGAACAATATATAATCCTTAAGCTAAATATCAGTAGTCATTCCCCAGTATGAAAAACATACAAACAACTTTGTACGGAATTGTGCACTTTACACTTCCAGTGGTGAGGTGTTTGCCTGTTGTGCGCATGTGCACATAGGACACTACACAAGAGGATGCAAGGGAGAGAGTACTCTTAATCTACAGTGCCGACTCTGGCATTCTGGTGGAAGGTAGTTTTTTTTTACCCATGGTGTTTAAAACCGTGTACCATTTTCCCCAATGTATAACTTTTTTAACAATACCAAGCAAGGAGAAGATGATGAGTATCCTTTCTTCGTTTTGAACAGAAGCATAAATAAGAAAAAATATTTTTAATTCTAACTATCAGTGTTTTATTTAGGTTCACATATTTTCACTATGATTATTTGTTTCACATTGCATTTCAACTTATGTCCGTTTAAAAAGTTGTATTCTTGTATAAAGTATTGAAGAATAATGACAAAGTTTTAATATTCTTTAAAATGAAGGGTGAATTATGTAATGGTAGGAGAGGTGCTAACAGCGAAAGGGTCTACAAGTGCCAAGCACCTAATTTTGTATAATTCATATTAACAATCGGTACATAATTTTTTACAAGATTTGAAAATGTGTATAATTTCTCATCTACATTACCCTAAATAATGATTAGTAAATTGCTGCTTGAAAATTCTGGCAGATAACTGCAACAATTGATGAAACATTTTTTTTCGGCCAAAACCTGTTGGAATTTTCAAAAATATATATATGAATGTATGAATTTGTCAAGAGTTCATATATGTGCTAAGATTTATCAAGAGTCCAAATGTATATTAATATCTGACTGAATAATATTGATTTACTTAGATTTTTCACAATAATACATTAAATTTTAATATACAGCCTACATTATAAACTAGGTAAGGTACAGTACTAAAAAATATCTAAGCCACAAATTGGAAGCTTAAAAAAATGTGGTCATGTTGACAATCTTAAATTTTATTATTTAAGGACACAAATTTTTTATATTTAACTATTACCTATTAGTTTATGAGTAACTAGTACTCATGAAATATTGTGAATTATCACAGAAAAATTATTAGAAAAGCTAAAGTTAACGTCTAAATAATGAAATTTTGAATAATGAAATAAAGGTAAAAATCCCTGTAGGCCCCAAACACTAAAACACTTTGAAAACTGGGTTAGTAACGACATAACCTAGTTTGAAGGAATAATACAAAAAGAATAAAGCAAGTTAAGTTTATTATAAAGTAGCATAACTATCGATTCATATTAAACACAATTTTATTATTAGTACATCAGAAAATAAATAACAGGACGTTACTGTTATAAAAATCAACAGATATAATTAAATAATAATCACCTGCTCTTCAAAATCAGAATGCAATTCTCACTAAAGCACGTACTTCTGCGTACTACCAAACTATTGTCTCAAATGAAGTTTCAAGTCTGAAGCATGCATCTAAAGCGCCTAAACCTGAACACTCTTGTGTTCTGTATAGTGGTCACATGGACAAATGACCAGTTCGGCTACTTGTTTGCCAATGAAGGGAAGAAAGATTATCTTGGCACCAATCCAAAATACCTAGAACTATTATAGACTGGCATTCAATTAATATATTCTACAAATAAAAATATTTCATCAAAGATTTTTGGTATAGATTACAACGTACTTTATTTAACAAAGGGCTTTTATCGTACCCTTAGCATCCACTAGAATATGCCACTGTACAGTTTTTAATACACAGTAATCAATCCATCAATTTCAAAAATTGTTCATTTAATTAATGACTTATGAAAACATATATTTGACATCTTATACGTTTTTCAAAATTTAATTTCCTTTCAATTAAATTAAAATTTATTATATTTAAATATAAATAAAAATATATTTTTGAATAATTGAAAATTCAAATTCTAATAGATTTAAATATTATGATGAGAAACCAAATTTTTTAAAAATATGTATTTTAGAGTTATGAATTTTATTATAGTCAGAGTTCTGTTTCATAATAATTTACAAACTAATATTATTAGTCTTGTAGTATTGTACAAGACATTATTCTGTATCATAATATCCTGTACCATAATGATAAAGTACAATACTACAAGTTACAACTTATAAAATAAAACCATTAATGAATTTTACATATGTTTTTTTTCATAATTCTATCTAGAAAAAGTAATTTATAAATAATAAACAAGCAGCTAAAATAGGTCTAAACATATCGTTTGAAAAGACCAAAATCATGACAAACAACAAATACCCAAATAAATACCTTAAAATCCAAGAACAGAAAATAGAAATTGTAAAAGAGTTCAAATATCTTGGTGAATGGATTAGTTGGAATGCAGATGAGGGCAAGGCAATGGAATCCAGGAGAAACAAACTTGAATTGGCCTTCCAATTGTGAAAGAAACATACAATAAGAAATCCCTTTCATGGGGTCCAAAATTAAACATTATAAAACAGTGATCAAGCCGGAAGCACTGTACGCAGCAGAAACATTAACCATGAATCGCATAGGCCAGATAGAAAAACTTGAAATAACGGAAAGGAAAATCTTAAGAAAAATTATAGGAACAAAATTTCAGGATAATAAGGTTGTATATATAAGAAATGAAGCTCTCTATAAGAAAATTGAAAAACTGTCCGATACTATGAGAAAAAGGAGAATAAATTTTTACGGCCATCTTCTTAGAATGAACTCCAATAGATTGACGAAACAGGTGTTCGATTTTTTCCATAATCGTAAAACAAAACCGAACTGGTTTAAAGAAATTGAAAAAGACCTAATAGAATTAAAAATTACAGAAGATTCATTGTTTGACCAAACTGCTAAGATAATTACCAAAGACGAAAGAATAAGATTCCAAGATAAAGCCAAAATAAGACCTAAACCTGTCATTTCGGAAGAGGAGAGGAAGAGAAGATCGGAAAGAATGAAGAGCTACTGGGAACAAAGAAAAGTACAGCGCGCAAGAAATGATTGATTCAGCGTACCCCAAAGAGGGTGAAACGAAAAGAAGAAGAAATTGCTTATTATTCTCAAATTATAATTTAAGACACTCATGTTTGAACTCTATAATAATATTTAATATGATTGTATTTTAATATCACATTAAGAAATAATTACAAATATACTTAATTTCTGTACACATAAAAACCATCATTGTCATAGACCGTTTGTTAGGTTGATATTACATCGTTCAAATTTGTATTTAATCAATTTTTTTCATTAATTGGATTAGTTAAATTTTTTAAATTAAATCAATTTTGTTTAGTTTCTTGTCTTTAACTTCAAAACTATTGTTTTCAGGAATATACAAAATTAGAATAGCCTATTATACTTGGATATTAATTTAGGAGAACACTGGTATAGCTCATAGATACATTTA
The DNA here is from genome assembly GCA_022606455.1 of Callitettix versicolor. NCBI lineage: Eukaryota > Metazoa > Arthropoda > Insecta > Hemiptera > Cercopidae > Callitettix > Callitettix versicolor. Next base: position 10,495,319 of record CM040187.1, read on the forward strand.
TTTTAATTATAAATTATAGTTTAGAAATTTTCATGAAATATATAAGAATTTAGGAGTGCAGTGTGCCAGTATCAAATAACGGATATATAATTTTAATAGCATCTTATCTGTTCAGTTATTTTATTGTTGTGTTGAAATCGGTTTGTCATTACGTGGCAATGAGTGTTGTTATCAGGAAGAAATTATCAGATTATAAATTATCAGATGAACTAGTTGACGGGTGATCATGGTCCAGTACTGGGTGCTTGTTGTGTTTGTTGGTATGTATGCATGTGTTGATAATTTTCTGTAGAAATGTTAAGCAGAACGTTTACTCTAAAGTAACATTTGCACCTATTCCTGCATTCTCTAACTAAATATTATTGGTTTGCTATATATGAAAATATAACTTAATTACTCTTTGTGTTTTTTTAAAGAGTGGCAGGCTGTTTTCCATTCCCAAGGCATGTCAGTCATATTGCACTTTTCAAAATTTTAACAAAATTTAACCTCAAAGCCTCCTAAACAACCTATGTATAGGAATCATGATGTCACATGAATATTGGAAGGATCATTTTTTACTTCTAATTTGACTAACCTTGTGACAAGCTTACTGCTTAGAATTATAAACTGTTCCTCAATGCACTCATAATCTGTGTATTAATAACAGACAACAGCCATCTCTTTAAACACCAGAGTGTACTGTACATTTTGGATGTAAGAACCCCTTGAGGCAGAAGTAACACCAATAACAGAACGCTCTATAGTATAATAAATCCTCACAGAATGTTCAATTTTTGCTTGAGTGAAAGTAAAACCTTGGGCATCCAAATTTTTCATTATTGCAACATAGCCACCAGACCACACATTTAAATAATTAGGATTGTGATCTATTTTTCTATCTAATGGTCTCACCTTGTAAAGGCTACCGTGATTTCGAAACCTTACTGTTTCATCTTCAGGCCATAACACAAAAAGTCAAATCCCTCTATTGAGGTTGTCACAAAGTTAAACAAATCATTAAAAACACATGTGACAAACACTAAACACAATTACACGATTAAAATACACACACCATAACCGATAACAATAACGGGTGCGCTACTACTGATGAAGACTCTGCATTCCAGAATGTAATGACATACGAGTTGCACGTATCATTTGGCTGAGCCAAATTCTATTGTGTGTATTTTAATTATGTAATTGTGTTAGTGTTTGTGACATGTGTTTTCAATGTTTTGTTTAACTTTGTGGTGACCTCAACAGAGGAATTTGACATTTTGTATTATGGCCTGAAGATGAAATAGTAAGTTTTCAAAACCGCAGTAGCCTTTACGAGATGAGTAAATAGACCACTAGTTGAAAAAATAGGTTATAATCCTAATTATTCAAATTTTTTGTTAAAGTATTTATTATATGACCTTTGTATATTTTGGCTTTCCAGGCGTAAGTTCCCCTGGATATTTGTACAGAGGTTTAGATCTGACATCATTGTCAGTGTTAGCATTTGTGCATTGATTCCCAATTGACATCAGCTTTTCTAAGTTGTCTAATTGTAATCAAAATTGAGTTTACAAGTTTGAATAGCCTGCTTCAGAATTTGTTTGCCAACTCTACTGCAATAGATGCAAGTAATATGAGCTAGATGTACAGTGAGCAGTGAGATCGCTAGCCCAATTAAGTGCTCACCTGAGCTGCCTCTACCAAGCAACACTAATGTTAAATAAATGCCACTTGGAGATCAAAAAGTTAAACATAACTATTACTATACATGAGCACTATTTGAAAATTTAAACATAACTATTACTATACATGAGCACCATTCCTTGCTAGTGACTTAATCTTATGTATATTATGTTATCCAATGTTGTAATAGTATAACAGATATATTATTAAATACATTATGAAGATACAAGTATTAAAATATTTTGTTTTATGTATTAATATATTAATGTATTAAAATTGTTTTAATTTATAATTTGATTTATTTTTAATGTACTCTGCCTTGTGCTTAAAACATGATAATCCATTTACTTATGTTGGTACATATTTTTTAATATTCTCTGAAAAATCAACAAAATATACTGTGTATATTTGTGTATATTTTCCCCCTCATTTTTTTAATACTTTTCATTACTATTTAAGTAATATACAAAAAGATTTTTAAATATACATTTTTGATACACAATAAAAAATATAAAACTAACACAAAGCAGTGTTTTACTAGCATTGTTTTTACTAGAAATTAAACTCTTTTTTGTAGGCTAGTAGTGTAATTAACTTGTATATTTATGACAAAATATCACTAACTCATAACATAGTAAAACTTTTCTAGTTTAGTACAGCACTGCTTTTTCAATTGTACAAATCACAATAACAATAAATAACAAGTTATAAAAATAAGCAGTCTTTGGTAGCAGTTATTGTTAAAACTGTTATTCTGAAATCATAACTTGTAACACGTATAGAGTTATAATAAGTCAATGTATACTTTTTTTTGTATCAGTTAAAACGTAGTATATCAATAGTTAGTCCTTTAAAATTAAGGAATGGATTTTTACTTTTTAACTGGATTAGAAAGTCCTGTAACATTTTAAACATTTTATACAGCAGTTTAAATAGATACTTATGTTATTTGATACAGAGATGATAAAAAAAAACTTTTGTGTGAATGCCTATCAGTACAATGTGTTATTTGTTTCTAAGAGTAAAGATTACTACTTCGATTTGGTTCATATTTTAAAACTCAGTTTAATGTTTCTGAATAATTCTTCTGTAAGGCTTACAGAATTAGATATGTAGTGCTAAATTAACAGTATTCGCCATAAGATAATAATTGTAAATATCTATAAAAATGAATAAATAAGTTTTAATTGAAAGTGACAAAATATAGTTTTCAAGGACTAAAATATTATTAATTATATCAAATATTCAACAAGCTATTAATTGGTAATAATGAAAATCTAGAATACCCAATTAAATATACAAAATCATATTACTGAAAAATATAAACAAACTGCCATCAGCTGTTTTAATTTTTTTTTTCTATAATCTAAAACTTGCTTTTGCAATTTTTAAATTGGTTTTAAGCTCAAACCTACAAGATAAAATTTGATCAAATTCTGTCTGATTTTTAGGAATCATTTCTCTTATATTATCATCATTGCTAATATTTTCTATAAGAATTTTTAAAGATATAACAACTACAGTATAGATTTGTGAGAAAGTAGGCCTAGTGCAGCAGCAGCTTAACTAAGACTTATGCTGGAGAAGGTCTTCATCAGACTTATGTTGGCAACAATATATCATAACGTGACAAATGAAAAAGGAAACGGCAAGGGGAGCAATAGGCGTATATACATATGTAGCTTTTATGCTGTAAAGGTTGAAAGAACTGGTATAACTACCTAACCACCAAAAATTTTAATACAGTGCCAAAACCATTTTTACTTTTTACAAACCATCATATTATCTATGATAGTTCATACTTTGCAAAGTAAAAAGTCACCCACTATAATACTATAGTACAATTTGGATAAGTAATTTGCATTAAAGTTTCTTTACTAATGCCTCTGATTGTAGGAATATTCCTGGCCAGCAGCGTGGATTCTAAGCCATTCCAGTGGGACAGCTTGGCACGATGGTTGCCCAAAAGAGACCCTTGCAGAAAGCTATGTGAAGCTGTCAATAGGTTCATGTGTGTTTACGATGAGAAAACTAAAAAATACACTACTGTTGCAGGAAAATGTGACCTTGAACGTTACAATAAGTGTTTCAATTACAGTAAGTACTTTGATTAAGTAAGCAGGTCTTGATTGATTAGTTAGGAGATGATTACAGTAGGGCCAGGATATTTGTAAATATGAAAGCTAAAGTGGTTTGAAACTTGAAGGAATGTACTCATGCACCACTAGATAATATTGTTGATAGCAAACATGGTTAATGGCTAACTGATTTTTTTTTATTTAATAGCACATTGAGGCTAAATGTAAGTGTGAGTGTAAAGTGTTAAAGTCATAAGTGTAGTAGGTGTAAGTGTGTGTTAGACTCGGGTACCATGAGGGACGTCTAAATCCTCTCAATAGGTGCAGATAGTCTGTGGAGCTCATCCCTGATAAAGTGTCATACTATAACAGTACTATATCAGGTCAGTACACTTTTATTGAATAGGGCTTAACTATAGGTCAGCCAATTAGAAAACGGCCTGCTAAGAACAGCAGTGGGACACTGAGAGAAAAAAGGTGCAAGTGAAAGGTCAAGTCTCCTCTCTCACCATAGCTTCTTCCTTTTCCTTCACTACCACTGAATAGTAACAATTTGTAAATTGTGTTGAAGGGAGCTGGAGGGGAATTCTCCTACATGAGCGAGATATTCTCATACAGGGTGTTTACTAAGTGGCTGGACTATAATTCTCTTAGTATTTTCTAAACACATTTATTTTGCATTTTAATACTAAGAATTTTAGTATCTTCCTTCAAAGGGCATTAGGAAAAATGTATGTAGCTGCTAATAGATATTCATTATTACTTTTATTTCTTCGCTATAAGTTCTGTACTAGAATTTTTAGAAATGTAATGACTAATATTAAGTTTCATTATTTTAACACAGGCACTAGTCCACATGTTTAAATATAAGGGCTTGGACCTATTTTTCACTGCCTAGTGGTCTTCAACTAATCTTATATAGGCTACCATGGTTGCAAAACATTATAGTTTCATCTTTAGGCTGTAAAATTGGTTATATAGTTCTTGCAATATTGTCATAAAGTTAACAAGACATTAACATATGTAACAAAAAACAATACAATTATATTAAAACACAGAAGGATAAAATTTAATTTGGCAAAACATCACCACCATTCATTCATTCCAGATAATATTTTGTTGCTTCAATAACATTTTGTTGTTTGGATAATATTTTGTTGTTTGTACAATATTTTGTTGCCTATATCTTAATGACCCCAAACTGGTTCATAATATCTTTGATTTTGCTTTCCAATATAGTTCAGTTGGCCAATGCTACTGATTATTTCACACCAGCTGGAAGGGTTAAGGTAAGCTGCAAATACGTTGTTCTCCATGAATAATAAGTAATCCAGATTTTTTTTGATTTGTGAGAAAGTTAGTTTCACAGTGTTCTTTATTTTAAATAGTGTTGGAGAATTGCACACACTTTTTGTAAATGAACATGGTTACCACAATTTAGGAAGCCAGGGAAACTAAAATTAGCCAGATAAATACGAGGGTTGATCAAATATAAACGAGACTGACTTTCTAAAAACTTTTCCGTTGGACATTGAACTCTAAAGGGTGGGGTTTCAGGTAGCCTGGGAGGTTTGGGACGGGCGTAGACGGGCAACATTTCCGTTCGGACCCTTCAGTATAAAACTATACAATGAGTGAGAGTGAAGTGCACGTTTCCGTGGAGCAGAGAATTATTATTAAGTTTTTGGCTAAGGAGGGGGTCAATCCGACTGAAATCTTTCGTAGATTGACGGCTCAATACGGGGACAGGACCCTGTTAAGAGCTCGCGTTTTTGCTTGGCACAAGGAATTCGCCGAAGGACGGGAAGCAGTAGAAAACCTGAAGGCCAAATCACGATCGTCAGCCGGGAAGGTAATGGCCACTGTATTTTTCGACAATCATGGCGCCTTTCACGTCGATTTCCTCCATCAACGACGCACGATATTATTGCGATGTTTTAGAGGCCGCAAAACAGTCTTTTCGTAGGAAAAGGAAATCTAAACCGGCGAGAAACGTCATTCTTCTTCACGATAATGCCCGACCACATTCGGCGAACGCTACGAGGCTTAAACTCGATCAAATTGGCTGGGAACCAATGGAACATCCCCCATACAGTCCAGACTTATCACCTGTTTGGGCCACTCAAAGAGGCGCTTGGAGGCCAGCGTTTCAAAGACGATTCTGCGGTGGAGACCTTCGTGCTCCAATGGCTCAATGAACGCCCGAGAACTTTTTACGAAGATGGAATTAAAAAACTTCCAATCCGGTGGGAAAAATGTGTTACTCGTGCGGGAGACTATGTAGAAAAATAAGTTGTATCAAGAATAATTTGTAAGTAAGCAATAATTTTTTTAAAAAATCAGTCTCGTTTATATTTGATCAACCCTCGTATATCTGAACAAATTAAAAATATCTGTGAATGTCCTGAAATTTTTTCCAACATGTTTTTGATAAATCATCACATCCACATAAACTGATGAAACTTAAAGAAGTGATCACTAAGAGGGAGGGAAACACTTTCAAGGGTTTCGTCTTATTAAATTAGATTGCTATTCAACATTTATAATGCAGAATTAAGAAAATTAGGTGCAACTTTAATAACAGTTTTTCAAACATTGGTAGACTGGGGTTAATATGGCTAATTTTAAATGTATTCCTACTATTATATAAACTTTCATAGCATAATTATATAAAAGTATAGATAAGTTCACCCTTTGTCTGTTTCAATGTTTCTATGTTAGCAAGTGTGAATTAGTTATCTTAAGATATCAATAAAACTATGCATAAGTTATATAACCCAGTTTTCCATAGATGTTCCTATCAGCATATTATTCTTTCAAGCTGCAGGAATAGGTTTGCTAAGCATTTTTTCCATGTATTTTTGGGCTATGAGTTTGAGGTTATAAAATGTTTAATAACACAAAATAATTTTTGTTATTCACAAAAATGATTCGGTCACATGTAACTTTGATAATGTTATTTAACTGAATAAACTGTTTTGCTTTCAGATTATCAAGTGGTGCCAAGGAAGAGGTGTGAAGCTTATTTTGGTGACAGGATAGTATATCAAAACCATTTCTTCGGTTAATTAAACAAAGCATCTGGAAATGTGTGTGATTTTTGTTAAATAATTTATTTTTAAAAAATTAGAAATTAATTTTTCATAATTATGTTTTTTGTAAAATAGAAATAAACTGAATACAACTGTTAAAAAAATAATGTTGATAAAGTAAATTATTTTTTTATGAAATAAAATTGTTTTTTTTTTTATTGGTTTTTATAATAAACTTTTTCCAGTAATAGAGTTTGTTAACTAACTAATATCTAACTTAATAACTAACTAACTTAATATCTCTTTTTAACTCTGGAAAATATATATCTTGAAACCATTATTAGATTAATGTGTCACCATTGAACTGTTTAACAGGCTCTTACTGCCCAGAGAATGTGACCAGTGTGCCCAAACAGAATGTATTGGATTTTCTCTCTTTCTCTCTCTCACTCACACACACACACACACACACACGCAGGCAGTATGCATACAGTACATACTCAGTGGATGAATCATTCTAAATCTGATTGTATCTTAAATATAACTTTGAACACAAGGTTATTTAATAAATACTGATTGGTAGCTGTTACAGTAAAAATGTTGTAAGAGAAGGGCATACAAACACAAAAACACATTAAATGCAGCTTTTATTTTCTCGAATGAAACACGTCAACTTAGATACACAAATGTATTCCAGGTGTATTACACCGTTACTTAGTTTTTAAAATTTTTACAAATCTAAATTTATCAAAATATAGCCCATTAACTATCATATTTACAAGTATTTCATATAAAATTTAACACCAATATTTCAAGCTGGGATATGTTCATGTGTAGACTATACTTAGTAAAACAAACAAACAATTTCAGTAGATTTACAAAAATATGTTAATAAACTCTGAGAAACTGAAAAATGTATTTACAATTTTATGGCGAATTCCGTAGCAATGACACAAGTTTAAAAGATTTATGTAATAAATAAAAATATATTTAATAATTTTTTATGTATTTACATTATTTTTTAATTTAAAAATATATCTTTAGCAGACAAGTTGTTTTGTTTTCTAACTTGTGATTGATGACTGTTTGTTACTATCTCTCAGCTGAATCTGTTTAAACTGGTCATCAATTTCCTACGCCACCATTTCAAAACATTTAGAACTGTGTACTCTTGTGTAAGAATCGAATTTAATTCAGTTTTCATTATTTTAATAACTAAAGAAATAATAGGTTTAATTATAATTGTAGATTAGGCTCTGTCATAAACAGAAATTTCGACCATATTTTGGTTCATGATGTGAAACGTCTTGAAAATTACTGACAAAATTGTGATAATTTTCAGCATTATCATCAAAATCAGATGTTGAACCATTTTTTTTAATTTTACTGTTCTTAGTATAGGTATTTGTTAAAGCTTTGATTACCTTCATTTCAGTACTAGAATAACTTTTAATACTGTGCCAGTTGAAAATATCAAGATTTTAAATTAAAAACATCGACTTAATCAGAAATAATCACGTTTGTAAAAAGTAGGCCCATATAGCTTAGACTATGATAAAAAGTATTTTATAAAGATTATTTTAAAATTCAAAAGCTGAACAAAATAAAGCAAATTCATCCTTAATAGGCTACCTACAAACTAAAGTCTATGAGTTATTTATCATCAAGCTAAAGAACAATAAGTAAAACATTTATGGAAAACTAAACTAACAATGTAATAATTAGTCAGCAGTGATCAATTAGATAATTATGAGCAATATTAGAGGAAGTATAGGCTAATTTAAGATTTAGAATACAATGATTAAGTAAAACTAGCCTTAGTAAAAGAAATTCAAGCCATCAATAAAATAAATATCACAAAACTGAATTTTAATCACAGAATTCAGTCACAGAACATTTAAAATACATGGTGTCTTGTTTGAAAATATGATAACGCATGTTTTTTAACATTTCAAATCTGATTGTTTGCATGGAAATAAAGTTGTATAATTTCAGTGAATTAAGACGTACTCACAATTAAAACCATCTTTCTAGTAATAATAAATTTTGTTATAAATACATTTGTCACATTTTTTTATAATAATAATGTTTTCCTGACTTAAAAGGCCATGTTTCAATACTTTCACTTAGTGATTAGACCCATTGTTGTTGACAAACATTCTTGTTTCAAACAAAAATAAACTTTTTATTTAACTTTTTTTACCTACAAATGAGACACCATGTAACACAATAAATATAAATGAAAATTGCGGAACTAAATAGGCCTTTATAAATAAATACATTTTAATTTATTGTTCTAATTAATTGAACAATTAGCAACACATTTAGACATTTAATTAGCACATTTACCAGTCTTAGAGCGTAGTCAGGTAGCCTGACTGTTATATACAAGATGGACACCTAGACTTGGCTTGAAAAAGTGATCTCTCATGTTATAATCTGTTCAAAAGAAGTTTATTTTTATTTATGATAGTAACTGATATTAACAACAATATCATCCGAGTCGGTTTAAAAATTTTGTGACGACAAAATATAAAGTTTTTCCTAGCCTAAAAACAAAATTGTATTAAATAAGATTTAAAATTTCCAAAGTTTGCTACTTCCAAGCCTAGCCTTGATGTCTTGTAACTTATACTACACATTTCTACTTTCACATTATAGTAATAAAGCATAGACAAACTGTAAACATAACCTAGAAATAATATTTTAAAATATTTTACGTAGAACCGCCACCGGAGGTTTGATCTGTTACTAGTCTCAATTTTATTGCAATCTGTGCCTTCTAGATATTAGATGTAAACTGTTCTTGCTAGCTAGAAGTAGCCTATTTAAAACGTTTCGTATTGTGGATAAATAGTAGGATAAACAGCTGCTCCATACATTTTAAGTCAACAATCAAAAACCTTGCTTATAAATTCGACTAATTATTGTAATCTCTCAAATCTACGTAGTTTTTTTACTGTTAATGCACTTATTTGTTTTATAACCTCTTGTATTTTTGCTATCGTTGATTCAGTTCTAGGAATCATATTGTTAAACAAATTGAGCAAAGAACTACTAAAATGAAATTAATTTAAAATAAACATAAAACTGCAACATTTATTTTTTTATCAGAGTGTAATCTCTCTCCCATCGTCTAGGCTATATTTAACAAGAAGTACATTTTCGTCTTGTTTAAAAATTACTTGTGCAGACTTTTAAGTATATAATCACCAATTTTGCTTTGGTTGTAAAAAATTACTCACACTTTTTCAACATGGCTTTATTTACCCAAAACATTCGGTTCGAAAAGAAAAAACGGAGAAAATTAGTTTATTCAAATCCTGCTATTATGTAATGATTCTGAACTGAAGTAGGTATAATAAAGTAGGTGAAAATTTGGAATAAACGAAATTTACAGGTCCAGGTTAAGAGGAAAAAATTAAAGCAGAAAAAATCTGTCTTCAGAATTATTTACTTTTTAAATTTATTTCTGACCCTTGAATGTTTTACTGCAGTAATTGAAGAACTAATGTTAAGTAGAAATTTCTGTTAATTAATCATTTTAACTGCAATAAAATTCCTTGATGGCAATGATTATGAAAATAAGAAACGTATATTCTTTATGAACTTTTTAACATTTTCTGAAAAGAAAAACAATAGATTCCATCACAAAACTTGAATTCTTAAACAGTTTTGTTGTTTTTTAAAAAAAGTCTGCACAAATTTGAACTGAAAATATGAAATAATGAAAAAAGCCTACCAACAAGACAAGTGTAACGTAGTAATTGAACTATTTCAAAAGGCATTTTAAAGAAATTTACACATTCATATTTAAAACTAATGAAACACTATTTACAATAAAGTTATAACTTACTTGTACAGGGTGTGTCAGTACAATTGACATAACGAATAGTTTTATTATCTTCGTGGTAACTATAAATAAGGTAAAATAGTAACATTGTTGAATGAAATACTCAAAATTGTAATTTTCAATGCGTAATTGTGTTAGTGAATTTTTTTAATTGTTCCTACTGTCCATGGACTCGTGCAGATCGAGACAAATACTAAAAATATTCCCATTTAAACTGTACTTTTAACTATAAATTCAGAGACAGTAGATTAGGCCCTAGAGATTATTTCAGTCTTTGTAAAAACATTGATCGGAAAAGACCTTTAGATTTGTGTAACTCCAACTAACATTTAGTGAGCCAAACGTGTAAGGATAATGACTATTTTAAGTCGTTAAAGACAAAATAATTAAATACATCTCATTTCGGAAGACCTTGGTGTTTATATTATACAGATGGTATTGCTTTCTTCATAACATGTACGCGTTCCCTTGATTTCTTTGCTGCATTATTTCGCTTCTCAACAATATGATTTAAGCGCTTCAATATGTTAAATATCGAAAAATTTTGAGAACACCATTTTTTTTTATTCATTCAAATTAGGTTTGTAAAATTTTCGAGATTTTCCTGACCTAACATGTCGAAATTAGAAAGTCAGGAACATAAAAATTTGAGTGAAGTTTCAATAGTCTGACTACTTTATGTAAAATATTTATGTGCGGCAATTATATATGGAATTAGTATTAATTTGATTCCAATGATATTCCAAAATAGATAATATTTTTTGTTGTCAGCCTCTGTATTTTGATGTAGTTCGGTTTGCTGTAAAGACCATTTTCGACAAATTTTATAGAATCGGTCGCATCGTTTATGAGTAAGTGGGATGTGACAGACAGACAGGCACACGCGCAAATTTTTAAGGTTTTGCTAACAGACATTAAGGCCGGGTGGCCAACAAATGCCGAGCGGAATAGAGATGAACGGCAACCGGAAGCGGCGTAAAATTAGTTTATAAAACGCATTTGTACCTTTTAAGTCTACTGCAACGGATATTAGGAAACTACTTGTTTAAAAAACAGTAACCTAGGTAACGAGAAATAATAGGTTTCGAGGCGTTTTTAGCGTGATGGGCGGCTTTAAAACGAACCTAGACAGAGTCGAAGCAATTTAGAGCGGAACCCAGCGATTCCTTTTGACTTATCTCGGTTTTGAATCTCCGCTCAGCGCGACCCCGCTCCGCATTTGGTGGCCAACCGGCCTAAAATTGGCAATAGGTTTTATACTAAGACTGTTTTTTTACGTATTGTTAACAGACAAAACAATCACAGATAAATTGAAGTCTCAATAAAATTTGTTATTAAACTAATTTTTGTACACTTATTACGCAAAACTCCAAAAAGCTTCCTGTCAGACATGTTAAGATTTACTTTTGGGTTACGCATTGAAGAATTCGGAAACAAAAAAAACTGTATACGTGAAATTACCCTGAGTTGATTCGGGTTTTCATTTTTCAAAATCGGCTCACGTTGGCGCCGTTAAATAAATAAAATTCGAGTAACCGGTTCAGCCTTGGATGAATTAGGCGCTCTTCTTCAAACCCCCAAGTTGAGCTACCAGAGCGTCTTCGTTGGAGTTGTACGACCTCTTCTTTTTGGTCTGCATCCGGCTGTCTGCCCCATTCTAAACAGAAAAGAAAGTATAAGGATGTCTTGAATAATTTGTTTTTATTGTAGTATACATACAAAAATAAATGCATGGAAACTGTAAAACCTGTCTTTAAGGCTTCAAATTGCGCCAAAACATACAAATCGTATACATTTGGAGCTCATTACAAGGTCCTGGGTCTGGGTATTACCATAATATCCGATCTAATAGCGCATTTTCTAATGTAAATTCATTTAGAAATCTCAATTGACTGTAAAACGTTTTGTACCGTGTGTTTACACCATTCATTAAAAAAACTAATGCATTGAATAATTAAAAATCTTACATAAATTATAAAAAAAAAATGGGGCTGAAGTATTTTTATGCACATTTTTTGTATAGTCTAATAAAAGAACGTGAAAGGTACCAAAAGAATAATTTATACATTAACGAAACTTTGCAAGTAAAACAAAAATAAATGCAGTTCAGAACAAACATTTCTAACCTTATCAAAAATGGCAAATAGTTTGTCAGCTAAGAATATAGCTCTTTCCAAGTTAAAGCAAAAAATCTTTAATAGTTAGTGCACTAAGAGTGTAGCTTTCTTCAAGTTAAAACAAACAATGATAAATTGTTCGTGTGCTAAGAATGTAGCTCTCTCCAAGTTAAAGCAAAAAATCTTTAATAGTTAGTGCACTAAGAGTGTAGCTTTCTTCAAGTTAAAACAAACAATGATAAATAGTTCGTGTGCTAAGAATGTAGCTCTCTCCAAGTTAAAGCAAAAAATCTTTAATAGTTAATGCACTAAGAGTGTAGCTTTCTTCAAGTTAAAACAAACAATGATAAATAGTTCGTGTGCTAAGAATGTAGCTCTCTCCAAGTTAAAGCAAAAAATCTTTAATAGTTAGTGCACTAAGAGTGTAGCTTTCTTCAAGTTAAAACAAACAATGATAAATAGTTCGTGTGCTAAGAATGTAGCTCTCTCCAAGTTAAAGCAAAAAATCTTTAATAATAGTTAGTGCACTAAGAGTGTAGCTTTCTTCAAGTTAAAACAAACAATGATAAATAGTTCGTGTGCTAAGAATGTAGCTCTCTCCAAGTTAAAGCAAAAAATCTTTAATAATAGTTAGTGCACTAAGAGATTTGCTTGATTTGCTTCATTAAAGCAAACAATGATAAATAGTTCGTGTGCTAAGAATACAGCTCTCTCCAAGTTAAAGCAAAAAATCTTTAATAGTTAGTGCACTAAGAGTGTAGCTTTCTTCAAGTTAAAACAAACAATGATAAATAGTTCGTGTGCTAAGAATGTAGCTCTCTCCAAGTTAAAGCAAAAAATCTTTAATAGTTAGTGCACTAAGAGATTTGCTTGATTTGCTTCATTAAAGCAAACAATGATAAATAGTTCGTGTGCTAAGAATGTAGCTCTCTCCAAGTTAAAGCAAAAAATCTTTAATAGTTAGTGCACTAAGAGATTTGCTTGATTTGCTTCATTAAAGCAAACAATGATAAATAGTTCGTGTGCTAAGAATGTAGCTCTCTCCAAGTTAAAGCAAAAAATCTTTAATAGTTAGTGCACTAAGAGTGTAGCTTTCTTCAAGTTAAAACAAACAATGATAAATAGTTCGTGTGCTAAGAATGTAGCTCTCTCCAAGTTAAAGCAAAAAATCTTTAATAGTTAGTGCACTAAGAGATTTGCTTGATTTGCTTCATTAAAGCAAACAATGATAAATAGTTCGTGTGCTAAGAATGTAGCTCTCTCCAAGTTAAAGCAAAAAATCTTTAATAGTTAGTGCACTAAGAGATTTGCTTGATTTGCTTCATTAAAGCAAACAATGATAAATAGTTCGTGTGCTAAGAATGTAGCTCTCTCCAAGTTAAAGCAAAAAATCTTTAATAGTTAGTGCACTAAGAGTGTAGCTTTCTTCAAGTTAGAACAAACAATGATAAATAGTTCGTGTGCTAAGAATGTAGCTTTCTTCAAGTTAAAACAAACAATGATAAATAGTTCGTGTGCTAAGAATACAGCTCTTTCCAAGTTAAAGCAAACAATTTTTAATAGTTAGTGCACTAAGAGATTTAGCTTCTCTCCAAGTTAAAGCAAAAATCTTTAATAGTTAGTGCTAAGAGTTAGCTTTCTTCAAGTTAAAACAAACAATGATAAATAGTTCGTGTGCTAAGAATACAGCTCTCTCCAAGTTAAAGCAAAAAATCTTTAATAGTTAGTGCACTAAGAGTGTAGCTTTCTTCAAGTTAAAACAAACAATGATAAATAGTTCGTGTGCTAAGAATGTAGCTCTCTCCAAGTTAAAGCAAAAAATCTTTAATAGTTAGTGCACTAAGAGTGTAGCTTTCTTCAAGTTAAAACAAACAATGATAAATAGTTCGTGTGCTAAGAATGTAGCTCTCTCCAAGTTAAAGCAAAAAATCTTTAATAGTTAGTGCACTAAGAGTGTAGCTTTCTTCAAGTTAAAACAAACAATGATAAATAGTTCGTGTGCTAAGAATGTAGCTCTCTCCAAGTTAAAGCAAAAAATCTTTAATAGTTAGTGCACTAAGAGATTTGCTTGATTTGCTTCATTAAAACAAACAATGATTAAATAGTTCGTGTGCTAAGAATACAGCTCTTTCCAAGTTAAAGCAAACAATTTTTAATAGTTAGTAGGCTGAGAATATAGCTCTCCCTAAGTAAAAGCAAAACAATTTTAATAGTGCACTAACAATATAGCTCTCTCCAAGTTGAAACAAACAAACCGGACTTAAAGCAAGCAAGCTCCAAGTAAAGTGGAGTACGCTGGATTCGGACACTGGATGTAAGCTAAGCGACTTAATAATTTTTTTAAAGTAAAATTTCTCTTTTCTCCAAATTTAACAGTGTGCCTAATATATTATTAGTTATACTGGAATACAGTATCGGGTGTCGTACATTTGACAGCGTGTCCTGGGGACGGCCATGAATGAGCTGGGTTGACGTCATTGTGAATGGAACCCCCGCCCTCTGCCCCGAAGCTCCCGCCTTGTTCTCTTTTAATCAATACCGTTCTACCCACAGATATATCTGCCATAGATAAACTGTTTAGTAGACGCTTTAATAAAAATATTTTAAATAACTTACAATAGCAAAAATCTCTATCAATTTAAACTTAAATAGGGAAAACATTACTTATATTATTTAAAAGACTTTTAAACGGAAACCCCAAACAAAACTTATGTATTTTTACCAAATTTTTTAACGCACAAATCTGGGGAAAATTGTTTAGGGAATTTTTATTAGAAAACGAGCTATTTGGCGAGTGTGCATCATGGTAAGATCTAGATCCTGAACCGTTAAATGAGAGCCGTTTTTCAATTTTTGAGGGTTTTTACAATTCATACCTTTTTTAAATTTTATAAGTGTTAGCACACTCACGTCTGCAATTTTAGTTCCGATTTTATTCAAACTTGCACAATAATGGATTCTTATAATAGCTTGAACTTGCTAGTTAACCAGGTAAATTTGTTCATTTGTTGGTTTCAAAATGGCAGCCATTTAAAATCTTTGAAAATTCATTTTTTGTTTTAATATATTTTTGAAAATGTGATTTAATCATAGTGATCAGCGTTTATAATTACATAAAGTAGCTTTTTGAATTTTCAAAATCCGCTGAAATTATGAAATTGAATTTGACGGCGGTCACGGGTCATTTTCGTATTTCAAAGTAATTTCAAATTTAAAATGCAGATTTTAATTATAATTACGATAGTGAAATTATAGTTTCAAAGATTAAAATATTTTTTTATAAATTCGCTTTTATCACGTCAGAAAAACAGCTTCGTGCCATTATTAAAGTTTTATTTCTTCTACCATTTTTTCGTCATAAATTCTTAGAAATCGTGTTTTGTCAAAATTGGTTCAAACTATTTTTATCAATTTTTTTCTTATATACGTACTCAACAAAACGTACAGATTGTTACGACTTTTTAAAAATTCAGTTGAAAACTATCGAGAAAAACTAAACAATCTGCCTGATTTATAAAAATTGGTTAATCATATTTTGCTAAAACTTTGGTCTTATATGAAGATAAAATTCATGTAAGTGTAGCAAATTTAAAACAAAAAAGAAATTTATTTTTCGAGAGTTAATTCGTAAAATCATGACAAAATCATGATGCCCTTGTATTTTTTTTTGCAATTTACTGCTGTCGAACCTAAAATTTATTTTATTTTAAATTAGGTACACTGAATTCAGTTATGACTTTTTATATTTGACTGAAGTTTGAACAAAATCTCATAAACCAATTTTAAGAATTATTTATATTTTCTACTTCTCTATTCGCTAATAGCTTCCGAATCGGATAAGTGATGTCAGAAAGTTTGTGCTGCACCCACCTGTTCTAGTTGTTCCTGCATGTGCAATAACTTCTTGATGGTATCATACACTGAAGGCTCGTGACTCCTCGTGTTCACAAACTTCTGAAAGTGCGGGGCACGAACAGGTGTCGCAGGACGCGGCAGGACTACTTCCTTTTGTCCTTTCTGGGGTATTACTGTGGCCGGTGTTTCCGTGCTAGCGGGACTTCCGGTGGTCTGAGTCCTCAGCTTCCTGCCCGTTTCACTCCTCTTGTACTGCCACTGCCGGTCAATCTGACCGCCGAACATATCGTCTACATCGTCCCTTCTGGATTTCTTGTTTTCCGGTTCTTTTCTCAACAACGATTTCAACTCTCTGACGTCTTCGTCTTCTTTGTTGGAAGGTTCGGTTTTCAGTTTAGGTTCTCCGTACACCCAGTCGCCGTCGTCTTCTTTCTGGTAGTTGATGTAAGGATACCTTCCGTCGTTATACATCTGCGCGAGGATTAAATTCTGCAAGAACACCGCATTAGCTTCAGCGTTTCCGTCTTGGTACCACGTCTCCTGTCCGTAAGGTTGTTCTTCGTCCAGGACGTCTTCCTGCATGTCGTCGCCATCGGTTCCTTCTTCGTAGCCATAGTAACCGTACGGCCTCCTTTGGTCAGCGTAGTAGTACGGCACTAGTGATTGGTATACAGGGTATTTTTCTGGCAAGGTAGGGAAGTAAGAGTAAGGGTCTTGAGGGTAGTAGTATTCGGGGATATCGGCGTCGTAGTACGGAGAAACGAAAGGTCTTGTAGCCCGAGGGGGTTGATAATACGGTAAGGGTAGCGGTGATCTGACGTAACGTTTGGTGCCGAACACGGGATATGCTCCCGAAGAGAACTGGCAAGCCAGCAATAGAACAGCGAAGTATGAGAGCAACATCTGTAACAGAATAATAACTTTGTGGTTAAATAATTTGAAAATACAGCATTCCTCATTTAATCAGTTCTTCTTTCCTAACAAATCAGATAACATTAACATCTGAAATCTAAGTGGCTTTTTCAAAACCAATTCTACGAGGGTTGATCAAATATAAACGAGACTGACTTTCTAAAAACTTTTCCGTTGGACATTGAACTCTAAAGGGTGGGGTTTCAGGTAGCCTGGGAGGTTTGGGACGGGCGTAGACGGGCAACATTTCCGTTCGGACCCTTCAGTATAAAACTATACAATGAGTGAGAGTGAAGTGCACGTTTCCGTGGAGCAGAGAATTATTATTAAGTTTTTGGCCAAGGAGGGGGTCAATCCGACTGAAATCTTTCGTAGATTGACGGCTCAATACGGGGACAGGACCCTGTCAAGAGCTCGCGTTTTTGCTTGGCACAAGGAATTCGCCGAAGGACGGGAAGCAGTAGAAAACCTGAAGGCGCCTCTGAAGGCCAAATCACGATCGTCGGCCGGGAAGGTAATGGCCACTGTATTTTTCGACAATCAAGGCGCCTTTCACGTCGATTTCCTCCATCAACGACGCACAATAAATGCACAATATTATTGCGATGTTTTAGAGGCCGCAAAACAGTCTTTTCGTAGGAAAAGGAAATCTAAACCGGCGAGAAACATCATTCTTCTTCACGATAATGCCCGACCACATTCGGCGAACGCTACGAGGCTTAAACTCGATCAAATTGGCTGGGAACCAATGGAACATCCCCCATACAGTCCAGACTTATCACCCTGCGACTATCACCTGTTTGGGCCACTCAAAGAGGCGCTTGGAGGCCAGCGTTTCGAAGACGATTCTGCGGTGGAGACCTTCGTGCTCCAATGGCTCAATGAACGCCCGAGAACTTTTACGAAGATGGAATTAAAAACTTCCAATCCGGTGGGAAAATGTGTTACTCGTGCGGGAGACTATGTAGAAAAATAAGTTGTATCAAGAATAATTTGTAAGTAAGCAATAATTTTTTTAAAAAATCAGTCTCATTTATATTTGATCAACCCTCGTATAATTGCTGTTTATTCGGATAATCGCCACCATTTGTTTTTATAAAAACAATAGTCCACAATAAAGTTTCGAGAGTAAAGACAAACTCTCGTTCTCTAAAGTGTCTAAACTTAAACAGACAACTAGAACATAGGCCTAATTGTCCAGGTGACTAGTTAAAATACTAAACACTAAGAACTAACACTCATAGCTGATTCCTTGAGTGGTCAAAAAACAGTTTGATCAAATTTATGTTTACACTTTGTTGACTCTATTTATAAATTTGCTGAATCCAAGTATATAGTGATACCGTAAAAATGTTATTTCGATTAATACTAACGTATTAAGCTGCTATAAAAACACAATAATCGAGACGAGATGGAAGCAAATTTTCAAACTAATATTTTCATGTTAATCTTTTTTTTTTTGAAATTACGATTTCGCCATTATCATAATTAAGTTTTCATATACTAGCATTTTAAACTAACTAATTGAATTTAAAATATGAAAATGAAAATTAAATTAAATTGGCGGTTTCAAAATAAAATTTTTTAGTTTCAAGTCCATAGCTCTTTTTTCAATGGAAATTTGTTAAAAAGAGGTTTTAATCGGATGCATATTTGTTTACTTTTGCGCATCTAATTCATAAATTTCAATAAAATTTGACATGTAATGTAACAGTTGTTCTTTTGCATTTATGAAATATTTTTTTTAATTTGAAAAATTTCCTTAATTTTTTTAATCTTCGAACAATATAAAAAATGTGGGAATATTTTCTTAAATCGCTCAAACGATTTTCATAAAATTTTGTTTGAAACAAAATTTATTGAAGCCCATAAAGTAACGAAAACAGAAAATCAAATAATCTGATTTAAGAGCTATAAAAAAGACTATTTCTAGAGTCATAACTTAATCACAAGTGAGTCAAATTTTAAATAAAACACCTTCAAAGTGCGGTAGTAAATGTCCGGGTGGAAAAAAGCTGACAGCCTTCATTTTTTCACTTTAAAGTAATGTAAGTTTCAATTGTATCAAACTTGTTATACTAATATAAAGGTGAACTGTGTTGTGTATTTACTGACTATATTTATTTGTGTGAAAATACTAAGTTTTATAATTCTCCAACTTATCGTTTGTACGCTATAACAATGTTTCCAATAAAATGTGTTTCCCTTCTATGCCAATCATCAATAAACGTTATAGCCACTCACGGTTTCAATGACATACTTTTAAACATTAAATGTCATAATACTCGTTTGAGCTGTATGAAGAAATGCCGGTGCATACACTTGAGAGGACACAGCAGTGACCTAAATGACGCATACTGAAACGTCCTTGGCCTGTATCCTGCTCGCCCGGGAGCATCACTGAGCATGCGTATTGACTTGACAGATCCTGCAGGATTCTGTTAGGTTGTTAATTAAACTTCTAATACCTTATGCATGGGACGATACGCCTGTAGTCAAGTTGTTTCGACGCAATATTAGTTGAATATTTAAATTGTTTTATATCAAAAGCAGAAACTAACTAAAACATATTGACTGATTAAATAAAGTAGCTTATTATATTTTTAAACTATTAAAAAAATTACTAGAATCTCAATTCAATATATTACATAATTTTAAACAAGTTTTCAAATTTGACTACGAAGTTCGAAAGAAATATTTTACATAGATGACAGCTTGTGTATGAATGTTCTAAAGCAAAAACTATTGTTTTGATATTGTTTAAAATACGAACCGACAAAGCATAAACTTGTACCTTTTTCTCCAAAAGTTCGTGTTCCGAAGTTATCAGCGAAATTATAAAATTCAGCAGTGGGGCTAACTCAAGAGACCCGGTTTAGATTCTGAGAGATTTAAAATGTTTAGTAATAAAGAAGAAAATCATTATTGGAATCATTTTTTTCTGTTTCAAAAAAAATTTAGAAATTAACTTGACGATGACCATTTTAAGTCGATTTGTTTCAATTTTAAAAACTTATTTTAGTAAGAGCTTAGACAATCTCGTTAACTTGAGAAATTAATTCGACAGTTCTGAAATGGCAACTATTTAAAATATGTAAACATTACGCCTTCATTTTTTCCACGCAACTGTCTCGTCGACGTTATGGACGAGAATTTCCAAAAATAATCTTTTATCACATCTTTTTTTGAAATTATATTACTGCTACAATTAGCATAAAAATCTGCATCTATTAGCATTTTAACTTTCAAAATTCAAAATACAAAAGTAAACCCTTACCGTTGTCAAATACAATTTTTTTTCAATTTCAACGTATTTTGAAAATTAAAAATGCTGTCTTAACGCTGATTACAATGGTGTAATGAGACTAAAAATTAATCGCGGCATGTATCTTAATGACGTGATGGAAGCGAATTTCCAAAAGTAAATTTTTATCATACCCTCTTTTTGAAATTCTGTTTCCACCATCATAAACATCATGCAAATCTGCATATATCAACGTTTTAAACTTTCACGTTGCTTTTAAAATAGGAAAACGGACCCTGACCGCCATCACTTTTTTAAATTTCAACATGTTTTGAAAATTTTAAAATGCTGACTTGGCAGTTTTAAGCCAATAAATATAATGAAATTGTTTTCAAAAACACTTAAAGCAAAAAGTTGTGATTTATTATTAAAATATTTGAAATGACCGCCATTTTGAAACTGTTGAACGAATTTTTCTGGTTAATGAAACTTTGCTATTACACAAAATTTATTTTTGTATCACGTTTGGGACAAATTGGATTTAATTTGTGAATGTGAGCATTCTAAAACACACACACACATACACACAAATACTTATACATTTCAACTAACCCGATCACTAAAAAGTGATCTAGTGGTTCTGTTTGAAATGTGGGGAACTGAGTGTATTTCCATGATGACCGCCCCAATAACTCATTTTCTAATGGAGATTTCCTTAATTACGGTCTGCAGAAGAAGCAACATTTTATCCGGGAACAGAGTATTGACACCAGGTTACAGAGTGGTCTATAAAAAGCAACAGTTGGGGTGGGGACGGCCAGGGGGTGGCACACGTGCTGAGGCAGGGTTCAGGCAGAGTTCACTTCGATAACTTCTTAATGCAATCATTCCGCTCATGTGCTTTTCCTTTCTTTCAATGTACTGTAAGGTGATTTATCTTGATGTATTGATGGATTGCCAGTTTCACTGAGTTTAGAAAAAAAATGTGTTTTTAATGTCCATTCGTCAGCGCCATTTTATCTAAACCTTACTGGAGACTAAACCGACTGCAATGAAGTTTGGCACGCTTGTCTGGTTTGTCCATATATCGAGGGCATTTTTATTTTAAAAAATCTTTTTTAAGCCCTTGTAATACCGATTATTTTTTTGGAGGGAGGGGAATAACGACCTGTATGTTTTGCCTTGGCACAAAACACGATTTTCTTAATAGCTTCATCAAATCCGTTACCTAGTTAAATTTGTTCAACTGTTTCAAAATGGCGGTAATTTCAATAATTAAAATTTTTTAATTTTTTCCAAAACATTTTTGAAAATCTGATTCCACTATCGTATCTGCATGAAAAACTGCATAAATTAGCATTTTGGTTTTTTAAACTCCCTTGAAAATAAGTATTTGAATTTAAGGGCGGTAAAGGTTCATTTTGGTATTTTAAATGCAGTTTGGAAGTTTAAAATGATAATATATGCTGATTGTATTGCTAATTATAATGGTCAAATCAGCATTTCTGTAAAAAATTAGCTTACGTCAGGAAAAAACAGCTACGTTTAGGGATTATTTATGAATTGAAAACTTTGAATTGAATAGGTTCGATTAGTGTAGAGAATAAAATTACTTGAATGATTTTTTTGAAACTAGGAAATACCTGCAACTATGTATGGAATAATTTTTTACTTTATACGAAGTGCAAGAGTTTTTGAACTCTTGAGTTCAAAAAGGTAGTTTTCACTTGGACCTATGTCCACCACTGTGTATGTATGAATATATACATCGCTGGACTTTAACCAATTTTTGTGAAACTTGACATGTTAGTTCAGTTGGGCCATCTCAACAATATTAATTTTTCCAAAAATATTATCTTTCAATTTTTTTTTTGTCAACAACTTTTTTTTTTAAAATTACAAATATTATTTTTTCAAAACGGTAAAAATAAATTTTGTTCAACCGTGTTCATTTCAAATTAATAAACGAAAATTATTCGTCATCTATAAGAAAAATATTTTTTGGGCGTGTCGATAAAAGCCAAAAATCGGTGAAGATAATAAAAATGTTTTATCAAATTTCGGACATTTATACAAATATACAAAGCAAATCAGATTAGCAAATCGCAGCACTCAACTATTTTACAGACGTGATAGAAGATAATTTCTAAAAATAATTTGTCTTATTGCTTTTTCAAATTTTGATTTCACCATCATAATCAGCACTGACATCTTCATATACTTACATTTTTTAAACGCTTAATTTACAATTAAAACACGAAAATTAACCCTGACCGCAGTCAAATTAAATTTCCTAATGTATTTTCTAATGCCGATTAGGATGGTGAAATCTATTTTCAAAAATATTTAAGTCAAATAAAGATTTGAAATTATCCGCCATTTTAAAACTATAAAACAATTTCTTCTCTAAAACATTGCCAAAATTGTTTCTGTGCTAATTTTTTAACAAATCTGGCTAAAATGAGAGTGATAATTTATATACATAGGACATAAAAATTTTAACTATCCCTCAAAAAAGATCTAGAGGTCAAGGTTGGCGTTAATTTCAAGATCCCAAGTCTGGGTCTTACCATGATAGCCGCTCCATCACTTTTCCAAATGGGAATCGTTAATAAACCCTGACAGCTGTTTACAACTCGAGTACATAAATAAAACATCGTAGGCTCCATACAATTTCCATAATCTATAATTTAGTTTCAGAAAATGCGATCGAATAAAATTTTAATTTCAAGGATCATCCACTCCTTACCGAACACTTGTGGGGCAGAGGGGGTTGAATAACTGCAAAACATGTTCGTGAAGGCTTTAGAGGTTAGACGATCGATGACTACGAGATGCAGGATGACGCATGCGTATTAGTGCTAGGATTTTGAGGACGATACCATTGCAAGATACGCCTTACACTTGTTGCTTGTTACTGGCCACGTTGTTTCAAAACAATATTTTGATTAATATTTATCGGAAAATTTATAACATTTCGAGTTTCTTAAAAATAAATCGCAATTATAATGTCCAGCGCGCAGATTCAAATAATGGCTTCAAACAGGAATTTCACTGGCAGATAGAAAGCAAAGTTCCAAAAGATTTAATAACATTTAATAAAAACGCTGAAATAGGAAACATAAATTTCGGCTACTCAATAAACTTAAATACCCACTCCGCGGAGTCAGCATCTTCATTTACTTACTTTGCGAGTTAATTATTTCTGGTTTACACAACTGCCGAAACTACTATTCCCACGGTATTAGAAGCACGTACTAAAATGTCACTCTGTCCCTAAACTGTAGAACACCGGAAAATATTATTTTTAGGACTTTTGGATATTTTCGTAATTTTTGTGCCAAAAAGGCTTCGTTACATGTCCAATTGTAATAATAGAATATAAAAGTGCAGAAACTACGGGAAGTTCGAAAAAATCTAAAATGAAATTGACTCGCAAATTTTTTTCTTCATAGAAAAAAGAAAATTCTAAAGCGCGCGCGCGCGCACACACACACACACACATATATATATATACAAAGAGTCTCTGGACACGTTTTCTAGAATGTTTATTTTGGTAGAGACAAACATATTTTATAAAATAAACGTGTGTCTCTGGTGATAATCTTTTGTCTTTCTGTATTTGTTTTTTACTAAAACATTCATGTTTTTAAAAAAAACCACTCAGTCGACTTTATCCAAACTGTTTATACTGATAGGATCTACCAATAAACAAATATGGTTAAAAATTCCTAGCAAATTTCAAAATGGCGGCCATTTAAGAAATTCAGAATGAGATATTTATAAAAACGAAACTACAGGAATAAATTTGCTAATGACACCTTAGTTTTAGAAATTGGATTAACCACAATGAGCTAATACTGGAACCAATAACAATTCCCAAATTTCTGGTATATGTTGATTTTTTTATGCAGTAATGATAGTATTTAAACAATTGGTTTACATTTACCGCGTGAGGATAAATTAAAATGTGTATTTCAAAACAATAATGTAACTGAATGGTTTGTGGTTTAGTGACTGTTTATTTTATTTAAATAAATCAAAATATTATTACATTAATATATTTTATTGTACAATCATAAAAGAGGACAATCATTTCATTCGACTATACTTACAATAATTGCTTGAAATGACAATTCAAAGCGGTGCAAGCCTAGATCGATCAATCATTGATTGGTGAACCTAAATACATGAGGAATTTGCTGGTCTGGTACACAGATGGATCAAAAACACCTATAAGTACTGGGTCAGGTGTTTGTGGAGTCAGACCCAATGAGTTCATTAGCATAAGTCTTGGGATGCTGACAACAGTTTTTCTGGCTTCAATCATTGGCCTCACAGAGTGCATAAAAAGAATTATAACTAGTGGATACAAAGGAGAGACCATCTATATAAACTCTGACAGTAGAGCTTCACTATTGGCACTGGCAAACCACCAATAATTAGAAGATAGTGTGGCACTGTCATATAATCATGTAGAAACTGGAAATGGGTTTAGATCATCAGGACTTAATGCGGAATGAAGAGGCAGATAGGTACACCAGAGTAGGAGCCGACAGCCTTCAGTGGCCCAGAACCTGCATCTGGAGTATCTTATACTCTAGCACGCAGGCTTGTCTTCCAGTGGATTTACCCCGCAGGGGAATGCAGACTAGCTGCACCTATTGAGAGGATTTAGAAGTACCTCGCGGTA
This sequence comes from Callitettix versicolor, assembly GCA_022606455.1. Classification (NCBI taxonomy): domain Eukaryota; kingdom Metazoa; phylum Arthropoda; class Insecta; order Hemiptera; family Cercopidae; genus Callitettix; species Callitettix versicolor. The sequence continues at coordinate 10,520,768 of CM040187.1, forward strand.
CCCGAGTTTAACATACATTTACACTTACAATACTACACTTACGACTTTAACACTTTACACTTACACTTACATTTAGGGAGGCAATGTAAGTAAAAATTGCTCAAGATGCTTTTCGCCTTAAAATAATAACAAAATCCAGTGGATTTGTAAGTAACGCCAAAGGTCTTAGGAGATAATGGACGATCTTGTACAGTCAAAGAGGATGCTTGCGGATCCAACTTGGTCCTTCACAGGCGAGGCCCTTAGGCTGAACGTGACGGGATTTCTCACGGGTTACTGGACATCCGCAATCATTTTCTCAAAATGGGTTTTCACATAGCAAATCTTTTGTGTACGAAATATGGTAAAGCTGAGGAAACGGATCATCACGTTCTTTCTCACTGTCCAGCTTTGGACAGGAAACGATTCCCTAGGCACCCTCTAGAGAGCGGACGAGGGTGCACAATAAGCTACATAGCTGAGTGACAAAATCAGGATTAACGGAAGTCTTGCCCATGTATCTGTACTCCGGAGGTAAAGGACACCACGTCACATTATTATATTTGTTCAGAAGGGCCAATTTTCCATAACTTTGAGCTAAAAATGTGTTTCTTCGTTACTTATAGAAACAGTTCAATGTAAAGTTTTTACATTGTTATTAGCATGTATAAGTAATTGTAAGTGTTGATCATAGTATTTATTTATAACAATTTACCAAAAATAGTACCTATTTTCTGGTAATGTATTTAAGTACCTAAAATATTGCCTCTGATGAAAACGAACATGGTTTCATTTTTCAATATCTTATCTTGGTTATTTATGGGAACAGGACATTGTATCATTGCAGAAATCTAAAATCAACATTACGGTCATGGTGTTAAGACAATTTAATAAAAAAAATTGACATGTGTCCTTTACCTCCGGGACACAGATATGTGTGTGTGTGTGTGTGTGTGTGTGTGTGTGTTTATACAGGCCTTAGCGAGTGGAACAATCGTGTCTCCCACAGGTATTAACGTTAAGAGGACATTTTTTTTAGTTTTTTTAGAATTTTTACTTTAAAAACGGAGTAGCAAAAACAATATTTCAAAAATATAACCTTTTCAGTAAACAGTGTATGAAAGCAAAACATTTTGGATTAGGAAAATGTTAAATGGTTTCGAAAATTCGAATTTTTCGCAATATAACTTGAAGAAACCCCAATTTGTATTAGTTGCGAGAAGCTATTTTCAATACCTAGTAAGACTGACAGCGAATAAGCTTCTACAATCTTTTATTTGTACTGTGTATCTATATTGCCTATTCAGCGCCGTAGAACCCGTGGTAGAACTTGTATTAGATCGCTTTACTTTTTGTTTTTATAACCTACGTTTAAAATGTTTTCAACAAACAATATTTAGGCCCTATGAAAATACTATTAACTGAAAGTACACAGACATATTTACAGAGATAATACAGACGTATTTTGCTTTACTGAATAATACTAACTTTAAATTTAACATGCACAAATCATAATTATAGTTACGGAAGTCGCTGAAAAGGGTAATAATTTAAAAAATGGTTGTTAAATCAATTTCTTCACTGTTTAAGAACTTCTAATTTAAGAGGCATTAATATTAGTAATTGTTCATTGGAAATTAGTTACTGGTGCGACCATCATTGTACCATGCATCGAACCAAACCCTGGACCTTTTAATAAGCACATTTGCCTTTCTAGACATTTTGAAATTGTACATTTCGAAATACATTTTGAAATTGTATGTATAAAAAATTCGATTGTCAAAAATTCACTCATTCACTTTATATTTGATATAAAAAAGAAAATATCGTTACAACCAGGTTGTAACCTAGTTTTGATTTTGTTTGTTTTAAGCCTAAATCGAAATGTCGGTTGTGAAACTATTGGATATGATTCATTGACATAGGCCGCTATCTATCAAACTGCAAACGAACAAAAGAGACCTTAAGGTAATGGTAAATTAATGAGATCAGGTTGTTACCTCTCCACTCTCAGATCAATATTTTATACAGATTTTATCTTTTGGTTGTCAAATCATTTATTTTTCCTAGGTTCGGACCTATACAAAGACCATTTTAGCCAAATTTTAAAGTGATCACTCATATCGTTTACGCGTAAGAGGTGCGTTACAGCATAATATATTCGATATTATTATTATCGATATTATATTTTTTATCGATAAAAATACAGCTGACACAAACTCGACACATTTAATAGATTTTCACAATTATTCCTCAATAGAAATTCAAAAAATCTGCTTTATAATGTATTGACAAAAACAAAAACAAGTATTAACACTATTTATCAAAATCCCATCATCAGATTTTGCTCAGATATTAGCTAGGCGTGTGGTGTTTATAATTTAACTCAGTGAAAACAAATTTAACAAAAACAAATTAAACAATTTGATAGAAAATCAGAAAACAACAAACACTCACACTACGATAATGATATATTTTCAGTTACTTATCTTCATATGACCAAAGTTTTAGCACAATCTGATTATGCAAGTTTTTTATAGTTCCTGAAACGAAATTTTTGGAAAGTACCAATACGTTTTGTTTGGGTGTTTTTATCTGAGCAGTATTTTATTAAAATTGTTTTGTCCTATTTTGAGAAAATTCTGTTTATGTGAGTTTTATTACCGAAAATATTTTATGTAATAAATAAACCTTTCAAATTTTGTCGAAATTTATATATTTAAGTAGTCAACAAAAAGGTGCATTGACATACAGATTAAGTAAAAACCACTTTTTTGTATTTAGTATAACTGAAAACGCATATTTATCAGAATTAATTTTTTACTATCTCCATATTTCTCATATAATTTGTGTAGTACAGAAAACAATTATTTAATTTTCTGACAACTAAATCAAAATTACTGTAATTGATAATTTCTTGCTAGTTCTTAGAAAATAAGTCTGAAAACATAAACTATAAATTAATTAATATTACTTTTAAACTAAACTACAAAATTCACTAATTCACTACTCACTGTCAACTTGCAACGATGCTACACCGTTCGGTTGTACACTACACTTAGCGTGATCCAAACAAGAATGATGCTACTGCATATTACCCTTTAGCTTTTATAAGGGTGTTCCCACTACAACCATCCTACGCGTTTATCAATGGAACTCGATTCAAACAGGCTAGCAGCTCTGCGATTGGTCGCCAGCAACGACGTCAGAGTTCTGATTGGCGGGCGGGAAGGCGGTCAGGTACGGTGTGCTGTTCGTAATGCGGGGAGGGCGCGGGGTGTAAAATCAGCCCTTGATTATTTCACAGTGAATAGTAATTCATTTATCACTAGCCGTTCAAAGAACATTAGGCTTCGAATTATATTCTTAATTAATATACATAGCGCTCCTTCTCCAACTTAACCGGTAACCCTAATCATTACAAAAAACCTTAATGGCCCAACTTTATTACAAATTTTATTCTTAAAGAATTAATCAAAATTATGGTAGGTTTTGCCGTTCAACGAATATTACAGGAAATAACCGGCAACTACATTCTTGAGATTAAATCAGAGCTTGTCATCTTGAAAGGGAAGTACATCGGAAAGACTCGTATACATACGTCATTCAGGCCTTATACAAGGTATCTTCGTACAAAATTTCAAAACAATGCTTACAATCTGCATCGTTAAATAAAAGGTCTACATTTTGAAAGGGAAGTAAATAGAAAAAAATCTTACTCATACATTATTTGGACTTTATATACAAGATATCTACATACCAAATTTCAAAACAATAGGTCAAGGCGTTTTGCTAAAACTTAACAATCGTCATAGTCAGCCATCTTGAAACAGAAGTAAATGGGGAAAATCTTATACATACGTCATTTGAGCTTTATGTAATGTGTCTTCGTAACAAATTTCAAAAACATCTGTAATTGAATTACAGATAAAAAAAATCATTTGTATTTTGTACAATTGTTAATGACATTTTTGCTGAATATATGAGTTTTAAGGTATGCTAACAAATATTTTGTTTTGTTTAAACAAATATATACGTGAACCTAGCTTAGATATTATTTAGTGTAGTTATAGTAAACGATCAACTGTTTTATATTAATTCGTAATGATCAGCTGATTTCATTGAACAGCTGATAGACTGTAAGTTTCAAGTCATTTTGTTGAAAACTAGCAATACTAACAACCTTTATTATAAACGTTTACAGTAATTTCGAATGAATTATAAACGGTTACAACGTGCATGTGTCTTTTAACTAAAAAAAAAATACCGAAACCAAAGCAACATATTGTTTTTATATAATACGCGTATACTGTTTTCAAAACGTAGGAAGAAAAAGAGACAAAAATTAAAAAATAATTCAATTACTCGTTCGTTTCATATTTTCGTTACATTTTTCCTTCGGGCAGATCTTTTCTATTCACTCCTCTCGCCAAAGTTAACAATAAACTCTTTGCTTCAATGATATATCGTGGACATTTTCGTTTAATTTCTTTGTTACAATGATATTTCTTTTAAAGAGATTTTACACTTTTACACGTTTTAAAATTAAGTTACGAGGGCTATTCAGAAAGTAGATTACGTTTTTGGATAAAAAAAAACTAAGTAAAGGAAAAAAATTTTATTATATACATTTGAAAGAGGAACTAAAATACTATTTTTCGACATAATCGCCAAACAAATTTAGACATTTGTCATATCGGTGAACTAGCTTTGAAATTCCCTTGTCGTAGAATTCCGCCGCCTGTGACGCCAGCCAGTCAGTCACGCCCGCGCGGAGATCTGCGTCGTCATCGAAGCGCTGTGTTGCAAGCCAAGTCTTCATCTTCGGGAATAAGTGGAAATCACTAGGTGCCAGGTCCGGACTGTAGGATGGATGAGGGAAAATCTCCCACTTGAAGGCCGTCAAGACGTCTTTTGTTCGATTTGCCGTGTGAGGGCGGGCATTGTCGTGCAAAAACAACACTTTTGTACTCAGTTTTCCTCTCCGCTTGTTCTGGATAGCTCGTCTTAAGTTTCGTAATGTTTGGCAATACCTTTCTGAGTTTATGGTTGCTCCACTGATCGCACCTCACAACTGGCGGGATTTTCGATTGCAGCGCACATTTCAAAAGGCTATTGTGACGAAACGAGCAGCGCGGCCGACCTCTCTCTATCGCATCGTAACGGGAGATGAGACTTGGGTTAAGCACGTTACCTGTGAGACAAAACTACAGTCTATGGAGTGGGGGCACACAAATTCCCCCAAAAAACCGAGGAAATGTTTGCAAACCCTGTCAGCAAGGAAGATCATGGCGACCATTTTTGGGACAGGAAAGGTGTTCTTCTGGTTGACTTCCTAGAACGTGGAGCAACCATAAACTCAGAAAGGTATTGCCAAACATTACGAAACTTAAGACGAGCTATCCAGAACAAGCGGAGAGGAAAACTGAGTGCAAAAGTGTTGTTTTTGCACGACAATGCCCGCCCTCACACGGCAAATCGAACAAAAGACGTCTTGACGGCCTTCAAAGTGAGATTTTCCTCATCCATCCTACAGTCCGGACCTGGCACCTAGTGATTTCCACTTATTCCCGAAGATGAAGACTTGGCTTGCAACACAGCGCTTCGATGACGACGCAGATCTCCGCGCGGGCGTGACTGACTGGCTGGCGTCACAGGCGGCGGAATTCTACGACAAGGGAATTTCAAAGCTAGTTCACCGATATGACAAATGTCTAAATTTGTTTGGCGATTATGTCGAAAAATAGTATTTTAGTTCCTCTTTCAAATGTATATAATAACATTTTTTTCCTGTACTTAGTTTTTTTTTATCCAAAAACGTAATCTACTTTCTGAATAGCCCTCGTAAAAGTGCCTGAGTAAAGCACTCACCGAGTACATTTACACTGTGGACATTGTGACAAAAATGGGCTTCATTAAACTACATATGAAATGTAAATGACGGTAAGATGCTATATTACATCGATGGGGAAATATTAACTACTACCATTCGTATTCCTGGCTACAAATGAAATTAAAACTGATAATTAAATATTTTTAAAAGTAAACTATTCATCAGGACCGAGCAGAAAGACAAGTTACTGCATTTGGTATAATCCACTTCACAAATTGTTTCAAGTTCTAATACTGGTTTCTTCTTAAAATTTTGCCGTGTTAAGTAGGTAAGAATAAAAACTAATTTAATATTTAAAAAGTTTCTTTATGCCTAATTGTACATAATACAAATGTATTTGGTCATGGTGTTAATTGTGTTTATATATTATCCATTTAACGTCATGCGGCTTACGTTTTAACAGCGGCATGGCAAGCTCGAAAAATATATAACAGTGAAAAATCTGTATAATTTTTCAACATTGGTTCATCATATTTTGATCAGATTTCGGTCTTATATAAAAAAAAATTATATTTTAAGACCTTGTAGAAAATAAATCTAAAAAATTAATTTACGGTTCGGGTGTTGAACAGAATATAAAATTTCCCTGATCGCCAACCAAATTGTTTTGTTTTTCTTCATATATACACCAAAGTTTAGCCAAATCTGACGAAACAATTTTGAGAAATTAAATCGATTTTCACGTTTTCGTTTGCAGCTTTCTAGGTAGATTTTTTTTGTGTCGAAATAATTGAATGTAAGAAAGTTTATTCACGTTTTTCACCATTTGCGATCAAAAAATCCAAATTTTAAAACTTGATATGAAAAACGGTCAAAACATAAATTTAACCGCGGAAAATATATTCACTTTTTTTTTCCAATTAAAAACAATTTTTCGAGACTTAAGGAATTCAAAAACGAATTCGAAAAGCGAATTTTCAATTTAGACTCCATACGTAATTATCATATAAAAATTTAAGATACGTATGCAAATCCTGGAACCCTTATAAATTCGCACGTGTGTCAATCTGTCTGTCGATCGATAATGCATCTCTTACACCATGTGGTCGATCACTATGAAATCTGGTGAAAATGGTCTTTGTAGCTGTTCTAACCCAAGAAAAATATAGCAGCTGACAAAAAAATATTTAGGGGTGGTAAAAAAATGTCAGATCTTAAGGGCAAAAATATTTTTCTTATTTAATTATCATTTGAAAAGAGTTTATACAGCTTGTTTCGTGGAGACTCTGACAAACTTTGGGAAATGGATACTTATATCAATACAAGAAAAAATGTTAAATAAAGATAGACCCCTTAACCCATTCGTTTCTTTTTACAAGTAAGAATCGGATTTTTCAGTTTTGTATGTATTTAATACATTTTTCGACTAATAGACCAAACATCACTGTACATATTTTGTTAAAATATACACAGCTAGGTAGATGACAAAATTTTTAATACATTTCCTTTGTTTTATATGCAAAAATAATGACTTTGATTAGATGCTATCAATTATTTGCTTAAATTATATATCTTTAAAGTATTTTAAATATTTAACATTCTTCCACGTGTAAACTATCCAATCATTTGAACTGCAATTTTACCAAAAGTTGTAAACGTTTATGCAGAATAAAACTATATCTAGACCTTTTCAGTTTTATTATCAACAATAAATGACAGCATAAAATACCACAAGGTAACATAATGCAAATGAAAATTTAAGGGTTGTACGTTTAAATTAAATTACAGTAAGTTTTATTAATGTAGAAAAACATTAATTAATGACACCTTCATACGTTAGGTTATTTATCACTGAGAAGTAATTAAAATTAATTTAGAAAGTTTTCTTAATGTCCTCAGTTGTTATCTCGGCAGTCTGGCTCGCTATAATAGGGAATATGTTTCTTTATATTTTCAGTTAAAGATAAAACTGAAAAAAATCCAATTTTTAAATAGGAAACGAATGGGTTTGGGAACTATTTTTATATCAGATTTTTTTTCTTGTGTTGGCTTAAGGATTCATTTCCCGAAGTTTGTCAGGGTTCCCGTGTAACACCGTGTATAGAGGTGTAAATAGGCCTTTTCAAAAGTTCAAGTTTTCAAATACCTTCTCTAATTTCCACATGATAGGTCAGAAAAATTACGACACAATTTATAAACCTAGTTTGGACCTAAACAAAAAATGATTTGTCAAGTTTTTTTTATATTTATAATTTATGTATTTTTTTTTTACTTTATGGATTTCAACAAAAGCGTCTTATGAGAAATTTAGCAATACTCTTAGAAGGTGCTTTAACGACATTTAGCAGTGTGATCAAAAAGTAAGTAGATTTTAATTCAAACGTCATTTATTTTTGTTTGGGCAACAAATAAATTTTAAAATAGAAGCACTTATAACGTACGATACAAATGGAAATGTTCACTATGCGGCAGTGAAAATTACATTAAAATCAGCTGATAAATTCTTTTTAATAGAGTATTATACGCAATTCATGAATACTCGATACTAATTTACAATGTCCCGCAGGGGGTGCAGACTTGCTGCACCTATTGAGTGGATGTAGACCTCCCTCGCGGTACCCGAGTCTAACACACACTTACACTTACAATACTACACTTACGACTTTAACACTTAACACTCACACTTACATTTAGGGAGGCAATGTTCTTTTCGTCTTAAAATACAAAAAAAAAAAACTAATTTACACGGAAGATACACGGCATCAACCCTTGGACTCTCGTACCCTCAGTATTTGCTTTTAAAACATGTGCTTAAAGCATTTTGTTTATACATCGTTTTGTGATGATAAAATAGACAAAAAAGAATATAAATAGAATATCTATAACTTTCTCTCTCTCCCTCTCTCCTCTCTCTCTCTCTCTCTCTCTCTCTCTCTCTCTCTCTCTCTCTCTCTATCTATCTATCTATCTATCTATCTATCTATCCATTTATCTATCTAACTATGTCTCCCCGTATAGGTAGGTAGAGATAGAGGAGAGAGCGAGAGAGCGAAAGAAAGAAAGAGAGCGAAAATAAGCAATACTAGTTGTCCTGTGCGACCTTTCACAGTTAATGAAAAAAGAAACGAACAATAATACATTGCAAGTAGTTTTTATTGAAATATATATATATATATATATATATATATATATATATATATAGAGAGAGAGAGAGAGAGAGAGAGAGAGAGAGAGAGAGAGAGAGAGAGAGAGAGAGAGAGACAGACAGACAGACAGACAGACAGAGAGAGTGAGAGAGCGAAAAAAGAGAGAGGGTATATATTGTAGGTTACTCCACTTTTTAGTATTTCGTGTATCTAAATTGCTTATTCAGCGGCTTGCATACCGACTGCTTTATTTTATGTTGATATTTTACTCTAGATTTATGTCGCCTGGTTACGGCTCATCAGTAGGCCTATATATTTCGATTTTCAGTAAATGTCACCAAAGTATTCATCCAACATGAGTGTAGACTGTTGATACATATTTTGGAGTTTTAAAATTATACAACTCTACTACAAAGTAGTTCTCAATTACTGACTTATTACAAAACGTCACTTTAATAATAACAAAGATATAACTATATTTGTTATTTTTCATATTCATTATCTGAACTGATGGAAGATTTAAAATTTTTAAATTTACAAACCAAATTGATTTTTATTGGGTGTTTGGCTTGCTGCGTTTTTGCATAACTCGCTTTTTTAAACAATCAAAGAATTTAAAACTAAAAAACATAGTAAAAATTATTATATTTTTTTTTGAAATATTATTTTATAAAATAAAGAAATATTGGATTTAAGATCAAAATTTAAAATTAACAAGTAACGATGAATGTAGACAGTATAAAAGGATGACATGGTAATTGTTTACCGTTTAGCAGTCTCGAATAACTTCTCTTTATTGAAATATATTGTTTATTTTTGCTGGCTAACAAAGAGTCGGATCAATAAGATTATGTAAGGAAGTTATAAGTGAATATTTCAAAATATTGAAAGGACAAGGCGTGAATTGCGCATTATAAGTAAACAAAAACAACGATTCGTCGATCACCTGGCTGAAGTATAATTCATTTTTTCTTTCTAGTAACAGGTTAACATGTTTAAAAAATTCGGGAAAATAAGAAAAAGTAGGAAGCTTACTTTATTTTTGCGCATATCACGCTAGTTAGGTTAACAAGTATTACCAACCTAACACATAATTTGTGTTGAAATAAAGTGTGTTTATTTGTTTTTAAAAATGTTTAAACATGTATTAGCAAGCAAAAATAAATGAGAAAGTCCTGCTAATGTGTCCTAGCATAATACGTTAGTTTAGTTAACTAACAAGATTAACTGAACCAACGAGGTATGCGTGGAAATGAACTTTTCACCGTTTCTTACTTTCTGACTTTTTAAACATGTAAATTAGTTATTATGAAGCAAAAATAAGAAATACTACTAGGCCCGTTTTGCACTTAATGGAAGAAAAGAAACGAATAATATGCAGCAAGATGTTTTTACTTACTTTAAACCAATCTTATTCTTTATATTTAAGTTATTTAATACAATAGGCCTTACTTTGTTCTACTTGCGTATTTAAAAGAATAATGACTGAATTCTAACATTATACCTTATTGAAATATTTAAAAATGAAATGTACAACAAGGCTAATTTATGCTATATTATTTACTGTTTACTAAATGCTGAGTCTTTTATTTAATAACATTTACATATTATAACTGACCTAGATTGTCTTACCGATTCTACTGTTAAAACTGATTAGCTCAATAATTATTAAACGAACGACAAAGAGAAGATGTTAAGAAATATGAACTCATTATCCATAATTGAAAGTCTGTACTTACTGTTTACTAAAGCTTAGTCTTTTATTTATTAACATTTACATATTATAACTGACCTAGATTGTCTTACCGATTCTACTGTTAAAACTGATTAGCTCAATAATTATTAAACGAACGACAAAGAGAAGATGTTAAGAAATATGAACTCATTACCCATAATTGAAAGTCTGTACTTACTGTTTACTAAAGCTTAGTCTTTTATTTATTAACATTTACATATTATAACTGACCTAGATTGTCTTACCGATTCTACTGTTAAAACTGATTAGCTCAATAATTATTAAACGAACGACAAAGAGAAGATGTTAAGAAATATGAACTCATTACCCATAATTGAAAGTCTGTACTTACTGTTTACTAAAGCTGAGTCTTTTATTTATTAACATTTACATATTATAACTGACCTAGATTGTCTTACCGATTCTACTGTTAAAACTGATTAGCTCAATAATTATTAAACGAACGACAAAGAGAAGATGTTAAGAAATATGAACTCATTACCCATAATTGAAAGTCTGTACTTACTGTTTACTAAAGCTGAGTCTTTTATTTATTAACATTTACATATTATAACTGGCCTAGATTGTCTTACCGATTCTACTGTTAAAACTGATTAGCTCAATAATTATTAAACGAACGACAAAGAGAAGAAGTTAGGAAATATGAACTCATTACCCATAATTGAAAGTCTGTACTTACTGTTTACTAAAGCTTAGTCTTTTATTTATTAACATTTACATATTATAACTGACCTAGATTGTCTTACAGATTCTACTGTTAAAACTGATTAGCTCAATAATTATTAAACGAACGACAAAGAGAAGATGTTAAGAAATATGAACTCACTATCCATAATTGAAAGTCTGTACTGACTGTTTACTAAAGCTTAGTCTTTTATTTATTAACATTTACATATTATAACTGGCCTAGATTGTCTTACCGATTCTACTGTTAAAACTGATCCGGTCAACGTTTTTTTAGCAATCAGCTGTTTTGGTACAAACACAATTATTTCTGTCACCTATGCCTGCATTGTGACACTTACGGGGGAGCACTTAAGTGCTCTCACGGGGACAATTTTGTTGTTACTGGAATTTTGTTTACAAACCTTTTATCGGTTTTAATTCGGTTTTATTTTACTGTCAAGCCTTCAAATGGAAAAACACAAGCCTGATAGTTCCCTGGTATTCTGACGAACCTGTAGGCACCCCGTACATGTAGTGTCAATAACGCAGGTCCTTATTTTTGGTACAAAACCGTCCGGAATGCTTGGCGTAATAATATACGAAATATAGCCTATGTCAATGCTGAAAAGTTTTTTGTGAATGTTACGTAGAGAAAAAGTACTGAATATACAGGCAGAATATACAGGCAGAATATACAGGCAGAATATACAGGCAGAATATACAGGCAGATTATACAGGCAGATTATACAGGCAGAATATACAGGCAGAATATACAGGCAGAATATACAGGCAGAATATACAGGCAGATAATAGCTGGACAAACATAAAAAGCATAGGCAAAGGTCGAACTGAGAACCTCCTCTATTTTTGAAGTAGGTAAAAATTAAACAGCCAAATTATAAATGTAGACCAATGAGGAAAGACACGGCAAATTTAGTAGAGAAACAGAAAGACTCCTTGCATATGTTAGACGGATCCTGTACTACATTATCAGTATGTTCAGAGTTTTTGGAAATATACCTATGCAATCCAAAACGTGTGAAAAATGTACCCACAATAAAGACATTTTGCCTAGTAATATATTTAACTATAAAAATTATATCAAATATAATTGTTTTTAAAATTGTTAAAATTAAAATAACTTCTAATAAAATCAAAAATAAATAAAATTATGATAATTAATGAGGATTATTGTACAGCTGACTGTTAATGGAAAAAAACTTTGTTTTAATTAATAAATAGGCTGTAAAGAAATATACTACTCATTATTTACATTAAACAGATAATTTGGAGCAATATTTGTTAAGTCAATTATTAAGATCTGAACCAGTACTATAAAGTGTGTGACTTGTAGTACAAGATTTCTTGTTGCAGCTATGTGTTAATTTTGTCGTAGAATCAAAGACCACTACTCCGATTGTGTTATAATCTTAAAAGTAGGTATTCCCTAACCTCAGTGTTTTTTCACTCACCCAGATTTGAGGTATGATAAATTTCTCATAGAATTTGGATTTAATTAGTCATAAGAAGCTCCAATTGTTCGTTATACCATGCAAATTCCTGTTTGGACGTTATTGTAACTAAAATTTTTTTTTAAAAAGTAATCTACAATTTATAAAATGCGATTTTTCAAATGTTAAGGTATTCTGATAAAATTATACGTAAATAATTTTAAATTAAATTTTTTTTCGGTAGTTCAAATAGCGTCAAATAAACAATTTTATTATTCCAAATAGTTAGGTTGTGTTGTTACTAAGTAGTTTTAAATTAGCTATGACTCAAAACTTTTTACTACTCGTATAAATGTATTTTTGTAAAACTGATTTCACTCTATCAACTGTGCAGACTAACGTAAATTGCCGGATTTTTGTTACAAACCTTAAACATCCAAGTTATTAAACGACAGCTATTCATTTTCCCGTTTATTTTTACTCTTTCACAAAATGTCAATTGTGGAACCCTCCAACACACACACACACACATACACACACACACACACACACACACACACACACACACACACACACACACACACACACACACACACACACACACACACACACACACACACACACACACACACACACACACACACACACACACTAATTCTAGTGTGGGGGAAAATATATTGTTTCAATGCGAACATTATTACATTGCTAAGGAAAATTCCCGGGAAATGTTCGAGTTGTCTTTATGAGTGCCATCAAATATTTAAGGCCAGCATATTCCGGGTTGTTGCTCTATTCCTAGTTGGCCAGACATCATAACTGCCTCTTTATTTCCGGGGGGCCAAATATCTCTCTCTCTTCCTCTCTCCTCCTCCCTCCCTCTCTCCCTCTCTCTCTCTCTCTCTCTCTCTCTCTCTCTCTCTCTCTCTCTCGCTTGCTTGTACTGTACTCACTTAATGCAATATTATAAAATTAAATCCCAATTAATCCATAAGGATCGACTGTTGTTTTTTGAAAGACTTGTAAGTCTTCTTTTTCCAGACATAGTTTTTGTCGCCCTGTTTTTAAAGTGGAAGCAAACACATAAAACAAAAATTTTCAAATCTTCTAAAATAATATAGTATGGAGGCTACTGACACAGGTTACATGGAAAACCAGCATAATTTATCAATAAATAAATCATCAGATTTTTTTCAAGTTTTTGAAGATTCAAAATTCTAGTTAGTACTCAAAGTGTGTTAAGTTCCATGAGTCAATCGAGTACAAACACAACCGGCGGCTGGCAAGGTTAATTAATTTATTTTAATACACTTCTGAACCAAAATTTCTCTTGTTAAAGTTTTATACAGTAGGTACTGATCTGACTAATTCAACTTCGTATACTAAATTTTTTATCAAAATCTAATAAACCAATTTTTATTAATTAAGTCTATTTTTCATATTTTGTCAGTAGCTCCCGAACAGTATTTTTCTAAGAGATACATTTTGTATTTCTACATTTAGTCAAATCTTATTTGAGAAAATTTTACTTTTGTCAATTGATAAGAAAGAACAAATTTTTTGAAACTTTTAAAAGTAGTCACGAGACTTGGCTACAAATATATTTACTTTTTTTCAAAAAATCGATTTTCCTTTAAAGTTTAAATCAAAACAAACCAATATTTCAAAAACAATTCTAACACAAAATTACAGATAGTGTATAATAATATTACGTATGCATTTTTTAGAACCCCCGCTCTGTATGTCAAGATCTGTGCCATTTCTTTTTTCTCAGTTTGAGTCTCTCTAAAATAAATAAAAAATTTCCTTATAAAAGGAGTGCTTTACTATTTGTGTATAATAAACGTGAGCATGCTGCCAGATTGCAAAAGAAAAATTGCAAAGTTGAAAATTTAAAGGCCTGATTTTTCAAAACCGGCTTGATAAATTTTATACAAACTTTAATCAAAACAGTCATGGCTCAAGTCAATATAAATTATTTGAAATGAAAGAAAGTTGTAGTTTATACAAAAAATTGGAAAAAGAGTACGTGACTGAAAACATAACAGGCTGTAACACTCAAAAGTTAATTAAGAAAAAAATATTTTTTGTATATAAATTTAACTTTTTATTGTCATATTAAGTCTATCGGAAGTAGATTTTGTACTGTCTCAGTTCAAAACGTAAGGGTGCTTTTTTAACATCTGGTGTAAAAAAAGTCATTTCTGAATTCTGATTTCAATACATCTTCATCAATGTAAGTCACCTTGTTGAGTTGTCATCCGATACCATGTCGCGTAGGACGTGTAAATAATGTCCCAATGAGCTCGGCTCACCCAGTTCTACACTCCCATTCAAGCCTCAAGCCGTGCTGACGTCACAGACTGTGTAGGTCCTCGCGTCGAGTGGGCGTTCGACAATCGATACCGGCTCCAAACTATCGATCCCTGCCCCGTCTTCCGGGCAGTTGGTTCTCGACTTTTAAAGTTTCCATTCATAAAATGCAACGTCTGTTATGTAATAATGAACGGCCTTCTAGAGTGTCTGACAAATATATAGGGCGATATTTCCTTTAATTGAATGCAGTGTTGCTGCATTCCAAGAGGCACTTTGTATTTAGAAACAAATGAAAAATATTTGTATTTAGAAAACATTCATTAATAGGAAAGAAATGGCTGCAAACAAAGCTTTGCATTAATCAATTTCAATTGGAAAATAAATTATTGAAGCGTCATCATAGTATGGACCCATGCCTTGGACCATTAGGTCGTAAATACAATAGTTATGATTTCGAATGGCTGTCGTTTATAGACAGTTGAAGTGTTTTGAAAAATAATTAACTTTTCCATGCTAAAACCAAAATCGATTTTTGTGACAAGTTTGAATTAAATCGAATCAAATAAATTATGAAAGTGTTAACAATGAATTGTACATATAAATACGCTTCTTTCAATGACCAAATATATTGGCTAACTAATGATGTCATTTCTTTCACCAGCAATAACAAATACTCTTATGATATTTTTTTGTAATATAATTCCAAGTACAAGATTTGGTATTACATACATTATTTTACCAACGTCTCAAAAATATATATAGTAGTTACATTGGTAATCGAATAGAAAATTTTAAAATAAATGGAAAAAATTAAAAAATAATTGAAGTAAAATAATTTCACAGACATATTATATCTTAACATCAAAATATTAGAATGTTCAGTTTTTTAGCCGCCTCGGTGGCCTAATTGATAGCGTACTGGGCTTTCACCCCGAGGACCCGGGTTCGATTCCCGGCCAGGGCTTGGCATTTTCATACGCTATAAATCATCCCATCGTCTGCATTAGCCCAAGTGTGCACAATAGTCGGACGTTAAAAAAAAAAAAAAATATTCAATTCTAATCTTTTTCTAGGATACTATTTATGCAGATATTCTTTTCAATTAACGAAAAAAAGAATACTTGTATTATTTTTCAAAAGCCGTTTTAAGAGCAAATTGAAAACAAAACCATAACTGCTGTTATCTTTGTTTTGTTTTTCAATTTGCTAAAAAACTTATTCCACTACAGAATTTTTTTAATTACAAATCTGCTATACTAACTATACTAAAGAGTGTTAACATTAACAAAATTTGAATATAGTCTTATTTTAATAAATCATGCCCCTTTTCTACTTTTTGCTAACAAACTCGATGTAGCTTATAGGGTAAAACTATACTTCGTTTCAAAATGAAGTTCATTTTAAATTTTAAAGAACACTGCACCGTTCTTTCCTTACACATTTTTGAAACTTTGATTTCACCATGCAATCAAATCTAAAAACTGCCTAAATAAGTGTTTTTAAATTTTCAAAATTCATAGAAATTAGGAAATGAATTTGAAAATTAGGGTTCATTTTTGTACTTTTATTGAAATTTTAAATATTAATATATCCAAATTTTTGTATAATTAGGAAACCAGATTTTTAAAAAAATGTGAGATAAAAATATTTTAATAAATTTGCTTCCATCACGTCAGACATTTGAGGCGATTAGATTCTATAAACATTTTTTAACATGAAGGTACATAAACTAATTAAGTATATTTGAAGTCAGCAATTTTGAAATAATTCTTACATGTTAGAGTCTGAAAAAGTAAGATAGATGTCAGATTTCAGGGTAAATTGGAAAAAATTAATATGTAATTACCGCCTTGTATTAATACAAACATACATGATCAAATATGTACATACAAACAAACACACATATATAAATTAAATAGCATATATGATTACTGAGAGAGAGGGTAGCAGAAGGGGAGGTAGTGTGTTGCCTGGATAGAGCTACCACCCACGCCGTCAGGGCTGCATGTTACCCCAGGCACTTGTTGCTGGCTTTTTATCAAATAAGTGTTGCAATAACTGTCTACCATTCTCAGAAAAATCTAAAACCTGACCACAGTATACTTATTTCGTTCAGACATTTTCAAAGCGTTCGACTTCAGTAAACAACCGTCATTACACTTTTAAAATGCTAAACTGCTTTTTAAAATATTTTGTTGTAGCCTGCTGCACGCAGCTGTCTCGCAGATGATACAAAATTGAATTTCGAAATTTAATACCTTATGAACAAACACGTGAAAATGTCATCAATTTTTGTATATACAATTAATCCATGTACGAGGGCTATTCAGAAAGTAGATTACGTTTTTGGATAAAAAAAAAACTAAGTACAGGAAAAAAATTTTATTATATACATTTGAAAGAGGAACTAAAATACTATTTTTCGACATAATCGCCAAACAAATTTAGACATTTGTCATATCGGTGAACTAGCTTTGAAATTCCCGTGTCGTAGAATTCCGCCGCCTGTGACGCCAGCCAGTCAGTCACGCCCGCGCGGAGATCTGCGTCGTCATCGAAGCGCTGTGTTGCAAGCCAAGTCTTCATCTTCGGGAATAAGTGGAAATCACTAGGTGCCAGGTCCGGACTGTAGGGTGGATGAGGAAAATCTCCACTTGAAGGCCGTCAAGACGTCTTTGTTCGATTTGCCGTGTGAGGGCGGGCATTGTCGTGCAAAAACAACACTTTTGCACTCAGTTTTCCTCTCCGCTTGTTCTGGATAGCTCGTCTTAAGTTTCGTAATATTTGGCAATACCTTTCTGAGTTTATGGTTGCTCCACGTTCTAGGAAGTTAACCAGAAGAACACCTTTCCTGTCCCTCACGGGCGTGACTGACTGGCTGGCGTCACAGGCGGCGGAATTCTACGACACGGGAAATTCAAAGCTAGTTCACCGATATGACAAATGTCTAAATTTGTTTGGCGATTATGTCGAAAAATAGTATTTTAGTTCCTCTTTCAAATGTATATAATAAAATTTTTTTCCTGTACTTAGTTTTTTTTTTTATCCAAAAACGTAATCTACTTTCTGAATAGCCCTCGTATTTACAATTAAATTCATAACTTTATCATTTTACAAATTTTTGAAAATCAGATTTCAACCATCGCAACCGGTCTTGAAATCTGCATAATTAGCGCTTGAAATTATAACTGTAAACAAATTACAGTATAAAATTGACCCTTATCCTATTTCGGAATATTGTAAAAAAAATACATAGTTCTTTCGCTGAATGCATTATCAATTAGTCTTTAATTGAATAATTCCCAAATTTATAAATGTTACTTACTGTTAAATATTAAATATTAGGGATATTAATATATATTCACCACTGAAAAAAATTACCATGTTTAAAAATAAACACGCTGTGTGGGGTCCTACACATATCGAAAAAAGGTTTGACAATTAATTAATTCATGAAGGTTATTTTGTTATTGTTTACTTTACGGGAAACGATTTCATTATTGCGTCAGCTGTTTAAATAAAATCTTACGTTGATCAGCTGTTTGTTGTAAAATGAATATTAAAAAAAACACTCTCTGAAAGAATTAACGTTTGTATTATCTTAAAGGCAGAATTTGTTTTATTTTACATTTTTACAGGGTATGGGAAAGTTTAAGTTTCAAATATATATATATATAAAATTTTTATAAAGTTCTCCTAAACTAATTTTGTAATGTAATTAAGGATTGCAAATGAATCATTTTATGTTCGTGGCCGTTATTGATTAAACTCCCCACACCTATTTCCCAGATGATGGACACTTCTGTTACAGGATTGTGTTATATTTAAAGGCTATTTGTAATGTAGTTAAGAACTGCAATTGAAGCATTTTATGTTCGTGGCCGTTATTGATTAAACTCCCCTACACCAAGTTGACAGATTGATGGACACTTCTGTTACAGTATTGTGTTATATTTAAAGACTATTTGTAATGTAGTTAAGGATTGCAAGTGAAGCATTTTATGTTAGGGGCCGTTATTGATTAAACTCCCCTACACCAAGTTGACAGATTGATGGACACTTCTGTTACAGTATTGTGTTATATTTAAAGGCTATTTGTAATGTAGTTAAGAACTGCAATTGAAGCATTTTATGTTCGTTACCGTTATTGATTAAACTCCCCCACACCAAATTCCCAGTTTGATGGATATTTCTGTTACTGTATTGTGATATATTTAAAAGCTATTTTGTAATATAGTTAAGGATTGCAAGAAAAGCATTTTATGTTAGTGGCCGTTATTGATTAAACTCCCCTACACCAAGTTGACAGATTGATGGACACTTCTGTTACAGTATTGTGTTATATTTAAAGACTATTTGTAATGTAGTTAAGAACTGCAATTGAAGCATTTTATGTTCGTTACCGTTATTGATTAAACTCCCCCACACCAAATTCCCAGTTTGATGGATATTTCTGTTACTGTATTGTGTTATATTTAAAAGCTATTTTGTAATATAGTTAAGGATTGCAAGAAAAGCATTTTATGTTCGTGGCCGTTATTGATTAAACTCCCCTACACCAAGTTGACAGATTGATGGACACTTCTGTTACAGTATTGTGTTATATTTAAAGACTATTTGTAATGTAGTTAAGAACTGCAATTGAAGCATTTTATGTTCGTTACCGTTATTGATTAAACTCCCCCACACCAAATTCCCAGTTTGATGGATATTTCTGTTACTGTATTGTGATATATTTAAAAGCTATTTTGTAATATAGTTAAGGATTGCAAGAAAAGCATTTTATGTTAGTGGCCGTTATTGATTAAACTCCCCTACACCAAGTTGACAGATTGATGGATATTTCTGTTACTGTATTGTGATATATTTAAAAGCTATTTTGTAATATAGTTAAGGATTGCAAGAAAAGCATTTTATGTTAGTGGCCGTTATTGATTAAACTCCCCCACACCAAATTCCCAGTTTGATGGATATTTCTGTTACTGTATTGTGATATATTTAAAAGCTATTTTGTAATATAGTTAAGGATTGCAAGAAAAGCATTTTATGTTAGTGGCCGTTATTGATTAAACTCCCCTACACCAAGTTGACAGATTGATGGACACTTCTGTTACAGTATTGTGTTATATTTAAAGGCTATTTTTTAATGATGTTAAGGATTGCATATCAAGCAGGTTATGTTCGGGGCCGTTATTGATTAAACTCCCCCACACAACTAGTTGCCAGCTTGATGGACACTTCTGTTACAGTATTGTGTTATATTTAAAGGCTATTTTGTACTGTAGTTAAGGATTACAAATGAATCATTTTATGTTCGTGGCCGTTATTGCTTAAACTCCCGCACACCAATTTCCCAACTTGATGGACACTTCTGTTACAGTATTGTGCTAGATTTAAAGGCTATTTTGTACTGTAGTTAAGGATTACAAATGAATCATTTTATGTTCGTGGCCGTTATTGATTAAACTCCCCACACCTATTTCCCAGATGATGGACACTTCTGTTACAGGATTGTGTTATATTTAAAGGCTATTTGTAATGTAGTTAAGGATTGCAATTGAAGCATTTTATGTACGTTACCGTTATTGATTAAACTCCCTCACACCAAATTCCCAGTTTGATGGATATTTCTGTTACAGTATTGTGCTAGATTTAAAGGCTATTTTGTACTGTAGTTAAGGATTACAAATGAATCATTTTATGTTCGTGGCCGTTATTGCTTAAACTCCCCCACACCAATTTCCCAGCTTCATGGACACTTCTGTTACAGTATTGTGTTATATTTAAAAGCAATTTTAATGTAGTTAAGAACTGCAATTGAAGCATTTTATGTTCGTGGCCGTTATTGATTAAACTCCCCACACCAATTTTCCAATTTTGATGGTTATTTCTGTTAGAGTATTGTGATATATTTAAAGGCTATTTTGTGATATAGTTAAGGATTGCAAATGAATCATTTTACGTTCGGGGCCGTTATTGATTAAACTCCCACACACCAAGTTGCCAGCTTGATGGACACTTCTGTTACAGTATTGTGTTATATTTAAAGGATATTTTGTAATGTAGTTAAGGATTACATATCAAGTAGGTTATGTTCGTGGCCGTTATTGATTACACTCTCCCACATCAAGTTGCCAGATTGATGGACACTTCTGTTAAGTATTGTGTTATATTTAAAGGATATTTTGTAATGTAGTTAAGGATTGCAAGTGAAGCATTATTGATTCACTAGGATGTTCGTGGCCGTTATTGATTAAACTCCCCCACACGATGTTGCCAGCTTGATGGACACTTCTTTACGGTATTGTTTTGTATTTAAATTCTATTTTGTAATGTAGTTAAGGGTTGCAAATCAAGCAGGTTATGTTCGGGGCCGTTATTCATTAAACTCCCCTACACCAAGTTGACAGATTGATGGACACTTCTGTTACAGTATTGTGTTATATTTAAAGGCTATTTTGTGATATAGTTAAGGATTGCAAGTGATGCATTTTATGTTCGTGGCCGTTATTGATTAAACTCCCCCACACAAAGTTCGCAGCTTGATGGACACTTCTGTTAGACTTTCTAATTTATTTGACTTGTAAACAACGTCAAATGAATTTATTGGTCGAAAATAGTGAAGCTTTACATCAAGGTTAAAGATATTTTTAAATAGGCATGTTTTGCTGGTGATTAGATTTATATGTAAAGTTTCACAATTTAAAACTGTGCAAAATTTAAATAGCAAATATTTTCTATTGAAGATATGAATTTTAAAAAAGTACACGTGTGGAACTTGTTGAGTTACTGACAGAAGTGAAGCTTTTCTTAATGATATATTTGCTGAATACGATCTCTTGAATGCGAAAACATAGCTTTTATTTGGGTTTCTATATATATATGTGTGAGCGCGTGTGCGCGTGCAAAGGGCGAACTACTAAAAAATGAATAAATATTCCGATAAAATGATTAATCTTTGCACACGATTTTCTCACAACAATCGATATATCAATATTTTAATGAAAAAATCTGGTGTTATTTCTTCTCACTGATCTATTGGAGCACATTTTGCTTCTGCTATCAGCAGTTCAATTTATCACTTCAGAAGGCGACAATTACACGTTTACGGCGATGATAACCTTAACGGTTTTTCGCCGCGAAAAAAAATTACACGTTTACGGCGATGATAACCTTAACGGTTTTTCGCCGCGAAAAAAAATTACACGTTTACGGCGATGATAACCTTAACGGTTTTTCGCCGCGAAAAAAAATTACACGTTTCATAATTACATAAATGGATTTAATTATATGCTAAATAGTACTTTTTTTTTAATCCAAAAATACCGATTATTAGAAAAAAATATTCCGTCATGATATTTTATCGCCATCGATGCTCTTCAAACAATACATCAATTCATCGGAACATCGGTCTTAAATATTTTTGCCATCCATAATGAAAGCTAATGACCAAAAGTGTTTTTTTATATCTCATCCATTTTTGGAATACTAATTTCACCATCACAATCAACATTAAAATATCTAAATTCTAGTTTTAAATTATTAAATTATGAAATAAAAAAGTGAACCCATACTGCTGTCAAAAAAATATCTTAATTCTAACGGACTTTGAAAATTTAGAAGTTGATTTATGCAATTTTTAATGTTTATTACGATGGTCGAATCAGATTTCCAAAAAAATATTTTAGATAAAAAAGTTATATTTTTTTTTTTTTTTTTTAAATGATCGCTATTTTGAAACTGTATTTAGAATTTTATTAACGAACTTGTCCAAGTTATTCCTAAAATAGATTATTGTTTCAAGTTCAAATCACACCGGAAGGAAATTGCGGAAGTGAGCAGGCTAACGTACATTTATATATATATATATATATATATATATATATATATATTTATTTTTTTTTTTTTTTAACGTCCGACTATTGTGCACACTTGGGCTAATGCAGACGACTTATTAAACCAAGCAGTCCGACGTACATTTATATATATTTATATTTACATTTATTTATATATATGTATTTATATTTATATTTATATTTATATATATATATATATATATATATATATATATATATATATATATATATATATGTGTGTGTGTGTGTGTGTGTGTGTGTGTGTGTGTGTGTGTGTGTGTGTGTGTGTGTGTGTGTGTGTGTGTGCGTGCGTGCGTGCGTGTGTGTCGTGTGTGTGTGTGTGTGTGTGTGTGTGTGTGTGTGTGTGTGTGTGTGTGTGTGTGTGTATAGTTCGCAATTCATATATATATATAAATATGAAGTTCGCAATTCCGTTTTGATTCAAACTTGCCTGGAAATCGATTATAAAAATAACTTTGACAAGTTCGTTTGCCAGCAAAATTTGTTGAACATTTTAAAAATAGCGGGCATTTTAATCTTTAAAAATTCATACTTTTTTCTTTTTTTAAAATCTGATTTCACCTTCATAATCAACGTTAATAATTGCATAAATTTTGAATTTTTAAAATTTGCTGAAATTAAGAAATTGTTTGACGGTAGTCAGGGTTCATTTTCGTATTTTCAATATAATTTAAAATTTTAAAGTGCTACATTTGCAGATTTTTAATGCTGTTTATGATGGTAAAATTAGAATTTTGAAAAATGATAAGATTAAGATTAAATACTTTTGGAAATTTAGTTCTATAAAGTCGGGGAAACAGCTGAGTGCCGCGGTTATTTCAACTTAACCTCCGTCTATATTTTTAATTTTAAAATTGGCTACACTGACTTAGAATATAAAGTTTTGTAAACTACTAGAATCTGTTGATTCAATTTTAAGAAGTAGAACGTTTTTCATTGTTTTTCTTGAAAGCTTCAAAAACTAAATTGTTGAAGAAAACATCACTACAGTTGTTTATGAATCAATATTTTGTATTTAGATCATAATTTAGTTTCTATTAACAATACGTGTTGGAATTTTTGACACCTATTTAATTATAAAAGCGCAGACTGTACAAAAACCTCTCAACACGCAACTTGTCGTGCCTGTACCAATTGTTCTTGTTATTTCGCCCCCCCATATTTAAACACAAATTACCCCTAATCGCCGTACTTCCAGAAATAGCTCGAGAATAATTTATTATCGTCAGGTTGGTAACGGTTTATTTCTGGCCGGCCGCTTTTATTTTATTAATAGACATTCTGAACTGAATTACGTTTCTCGTCAAATCAATATTTTACCTTTACGTAAGGAAAAATTCCAGTTATGAGATGAGGTGATAATTCCAGTATTTTTTAAAATATTGTTGTGTGTGCGCGCGCTCGCGCTCGCGCGCGCATTAGAATAACATTGAAAATTTGACTATATCTATTCAGCACAAGTGTTTCGTGAAGAAAATTTGTACTGGCGTTTCGCCATAACTGTACCTGGCATTTTCGAGGTTGTCCTCATTCAAAGTCTGAAGTAAAACTAAAGATACCTTTTATCTTTTAATTACTTTATTGCGTCCGTATGACGCAAATAGAAAGTGGGCTGGCTTTAGCTGACGTAATTATTAATTGGCATTAGCTCGGCTGAATAATTCGAATGAAATTGACATTGGCCTTGGTCAATTTTCCACAGTTGTTTTCTGTTCGCTTGTCTCAAAATCTAAGGTGTGACCAGTTTCTAATAGAGAGCAAAGGCACTTGTTACTATTGAAACACTTTTAATTCTATATTTATGTTTCTCCAATCTGTCTAAAAAATGAATCTATTACTTTGCCTTTTGTAACTCTTAAAACAATCACCACACAAACGCCTCGGTTTCCAATCTGATTTTGTCTCTAGGCTTGCCAAGAAGTCTGTCAATATTGACGTGGCGCTTGTAAATGGCTCGAATATTATCTTTCTTAAAAGCTCTGCCGATTCTATCAGTGGCAACTAGAAAACCTTAAGGTTTTTTGTTTCATCCCTTCTTAAGTTTTTTTTTCTAAACAGTGGATTGTGTAAAAAAATAAATGGCATTGTTTATCGAAATTGTGGCCATTTCAAATATTTTTAAAAAATCATAATTTTTTTTCTTAAATGTTTTTAAATATGACTTTATCATCGTTATTAGCGTTAAATAAATTCAGTAATTAGAGTTTTGAATTTTCGAATTTTGTAAAAATTAATTAACTGAATTTGACGATCAGTGAATTTTCCTATTTTCAGTGCAGTTTAAAATTCTAAAATACATTTGTATGTACATTTCAATGTTGACGATGAAATCTGAATTTCAAAAAACACCAATATGTTAAAAAATATATTTCTAATAATTCGCTTTTACTATGACAATAATATTTGTGCCATTACAGTTTTAATTGAAGATTTTGAATGGGATCTTACTCCATGAAGTGTGTTGTAAATCCACGTATGTCATGATTTATTTATTATTTCTCAAAATATATAAAAATGTGTAAGCAACAATGTCAACTTTTAGACGTTGTTTGACATTACAGTTATGTTAGAAAATTTTGAATGTGATATTATTTTATGTAGCCCATAGTAAGAAATGTTCTAAATCTACATACGTCATGATATGTTTATTGTGTCTAATCGAATTAGCAGATTTCGAATTTAATCTTATTTAATGTGACGTGTTCACAGCAACTTTTTAAGCCTTTATATATATATATATATATATATATGTGTGTGTGTGTGTGTGTGTGTATGTGTGTGTGTGTGTATATCACTGTGTTTCTATTAGTTCTCGAGATAAATAGAAATATTTTTACGTGTATGGTAATTTTTACAGTATAGGGAAGGATTTAATATTGAAGGTGTTTTTGAATTGAGTAGACAGAGGTTTTGTAGGGAAGAGCTATTGATTGAATGCCCTCACACTGGGTCCCGTGATGGACGATGTTGAGGGACGTTATTCATGATTTGACTTGTAAACAACATCCACAGGACCGATTATGTAAAAACCTTTATCGGAAATACGTTATGATCGGGGGAGAAAGTGAAGCTTCATAAATTCACTTTCTTTAAAAAAATTATTTTGGTTATTTGTGTGTGTGTGTGTGTGTGTGTGTGTGTGTGTGTGTGTGTGTGTGTGTGTGTGTGTGTGTGTGTGTGTGTGTGTGTGTGTGTGTGTGTGTGTAACACAATATCGTTCACAATTTTAGCCCGATTTGATTCAAATTTGGCACAACTATTAATTTTGTTAATAGCTTATACAGGTTTGTTAAGTGAGAAAATTCGTTTAACAGTTTCAAAATGGCGGCCGTGTTTAAATTCTTTAAAAAATTATAACTTTTTTGTCTTAAATACTTTTGAAAATCCGATTTCACCATCGTAATCAACATTAAAGACTGCATAAAAGAACATTTTAAATTTTCATAAATATTTGAAATTAAGAAATTTAATTTCACGATAGTCAGATTGATTTTCCAACTTTTAGTGTAATTAAAAATTTAAAATGCTAGTGTATAAAAAATAAGGTGAATTTAACTTCGATAAAAGTAGAATAATTACTTTTAAAAATTCGCTTCATCACGTCATCGAGACAACTGCATGAAGCGATTAATTTTACATAACTATAATTTAATTACAATTTATAATAATATACCGTTGCACAAACTTTCTTAAAATCAATCTAATTATTTAAAATTATTTCAGTTTTTAGCCTATAATGTTTTGTACCGAATTAAAAAATTACCATTGGAGGAACCATCGTAGTAAGACTCAAACCTAAGACCGTGAGCGCCGGTCCTAACATCTAGATCACTTTTTGAGGAGTCGTTTAAATTTGTATCTATAAAAATCTGTTGGACCGATTTCATTCAAACTGAGCACCAAAAATAGAATTTTGCTTGAATAAATTCGCTAACCAACAAAATTCTTCGAACAGTTTCAATATTGCGGCCATTTAAAACCTATAAAAACAATTTTTTTATTACATCGTTTTGAAAATGTTAAACGATTTTTTCAAAATGCTGTATAAATTAGCATTTTGAGTTTTCAAAATCCGTTGAAATTAAGAAATTAGATTTGAAAACTGTGAGGTTTCATTTTCTTATCTTCAACTTAATTTGAAAGTTTAAAATGACATATGTATAGAATTAAATGTTAATTCTAGATGTTAATCTATCTATTTAGATGTGAATTCAATCTATAATTCAATGTGAATAGCTTATGATGGTGAAATTATAATTCATTAAAACCGTAAGATAAACAAATTATTTTGGGAAATTTGCTTCAACCACGTCAGTGTAACAGCTGCTTTTAAATAATGTATGCTTAATTTATTGATATAACTGTGTATGTTGTCCATCCTAACAGCTGGTAGTCGGACAGTGTCACCTGTAGTTGCCTTTGCACATAAAATACCATCCCACAGTTGATAGTACTACAGAGTAGTGGCAATAAAAGATTGTGAAGGTTTTCTTGGCACACATCCCTCGTCCACATTAGAGTTATTGCGTTCAGGAGGACGTTTAACATCCGGCTAAGTAGAACGAAGGTTGACCTACCCCAATGTAGCGTAATACGAGGTTGTCTCTTGGCTGCTTCTCATTTAGTAATTTGCGTTTGGATTTAAGCCACGAAGTTTTTATTGATCGAGACAGAATTGATTGTTTCATAGAAATTTTAGAAGCGAATATTGAAAAACAACTATTCGAGTTATTTATACTGAAAACCGTTGTTTTACGTGGTGGAAATCCATTATATTAATGAAATAATAACTTTTTTCCATACTTCCACAAATTTTGTATTTGAGTTTGCCAACCAAGGTGTCACTTGTTGACAATGCTCTAACGAGTGAAACCTTGGTTGGCAAGACTCAAAACAAAAAAAGTTGTAGCTATATAAAAACATGTTATTATTTTATTATCACCGACTTACGTTCGTTGATTGACATAAATTGTACAAAAATATTTCTAACATTTAATTATGCAAACAGACAGGGAAGAGTTAATGTCGGTAAATAGACAGAGAACAGTTAATGTCGAGAACCCAAAAAATGAGTTTTATTTCTTAAACTCCTTTTGTGAATTATTTTAATGTTTTATTTAAATTCTTAAATCACACTATTTTTGAACTTACTAAATTTCAAAGAAAGGCATGGTTTATTTTTTTATTAAACTATATAGTTCCGAAACATATAATTTTTTGTATTAATTTTGTTATACTAACTAAAAACGTGTAGCCAAAATTTGAACAAAATGCATTGTGTTTACTGGCTTTGTATTTGAGTTGTCGGGAAGATTTTGTTTTCTTACTTAGGAATTATTAGAGAATTTCAGTTGGAAAATGTGCCATACATAACTCTCATGGTAAGACCCAGATACAGGATCTCAAAATTTTTTTTTTTTTTTTTTTTTTTTTTTTTTTATTATATAACAATTACAACTAAGAATTTACACTTAACAAGTAATTTACATTTGATATTACGATGTCACTTTGTTTGGATCACCATTCAGTAATGGAGTCCCATAAATTTTAAACACAATGTTCATGTGTTACTCTTGTTTTATTTATTATCGTCCACTAATATCCAAGGGCTTTGTTCTATTAAGACGGCGAACATCATCTGTGTTATTCAACAAGCACAACACTTCAGGATTGACATGTTTTTGTAGTCTGTTTTTATGCATGATTGCGTATTTCATTATTTCTTCTGAAACCGTATTCATCCTGAGGTCACGATGCAGGTCATCATTACGCACGAACCATGGTGCATTAACAATACTACGCAGAACCTTGTTCTGGAATACTTGAACGGCTTTAGCATTTGTTTTCTTCGTACACCCCCACAGCTGTATTCCATAAGTCCAAACAGGTTTGAGTAATTGCTTATAAATTAAAAGTTTATTGTGTAGGTCTAGTGTAGATCTCCTACCAAGCAGCCAATTCATTTTCTTGAATTTAATATTTAATCCCCTTATTTTCTTCTTGACATGCTCTTTCCAATGAAGTTTTGCGTCAAGCGTCATCCCAAGGTATTTTGCTGTAGGATCTCAAAATGAGAGCCGTTCCTGAATGTATATTGTTGTGTATTTGTGTGTGTTTTTATTTCAACACACTAATATTCTCAATTTTAGTCCGATTTGATCTATTTTTAAAACAGCTCAGACAAATTTGTAAACCAGCGAAATTCGTTCAACGGTTTCAAAATGGCAGTCATTTCAACTCTTAAAAAACAGTAACTTTTTTGTCTTAAATATTTTTGGGAATCTGATTTCACCGTAGTACAATTGTACAACCGTAGCGTTACAAATTGCATAAACCAGCTTTTTAAATTTTCAAAATCCGTTGAAATTAAGAAATAAAATGTGACGGCGGTCGGGATCTATTTTTGTATATTCAGGTAATTTAAAACTTTTTAAAATATAAATATATGCAGATTTTAAAGCTGGTTGTGATGGTGAAATTAGAATTTCTATAAAGGGTAACATAAAGAAAAATACTTTTGAAAATTCGCTTCCATTACGTCATTGAGACAGTTGCATGAGTCATTATATTTAAAGTAATGAAGGTTGAAATCGTTAAAACATATTTTATAAAAATCCTACATTTCGTTTTAAAAACAGTGTTTGAACAAAAAATGATCTTAAAACTAACTAACTAATGTTTTTATCATGTCTGTACACACACACACACACACACACACACACACACACACACACACACACACACACACACACACACACACACACACACACACACACACACACACACACACACACACACACACACACACACACACACACACACACACACACACACACACACACACACACACACACACACACACACACACACACACACACACACACACACACACACACACACACACACACACACACACATATATATATATATATATATATATATATATATATATATATATATATATATATATATATAAATATTAGGTGAAAACTATGTTTTTAGACTAAGAGGAACTTATAACAGACATGTCCTATATCAATTAAAATAAAGAGTACAAAACTTTACATTACAAATTTTCTAGTTTCCCAAAAAGAACCGGTTTGGATGCAAAACTACGTAGTCATTAAAAATTATTTTAACAGATTTTGTTTAAATTACAGTCCTAGAAAAATAAAACAAACCACATGGCCGACAGGGTTTATTTTTTTTTTTTTCTTCATAAATTCCAGAACCATAAATTCCATTTCCTTAAGACTTCCTACAGTGACTTTAAATATGTATCTTTAGATAGGAAGTACGTTTTAGCAATATCTGATAAACCAATTATGACAGTATTTTCAGTTTCCTACAATAGATCCCAAAAACGAATTTTTTAAGGATGTATCAAAGCATACGTTTTTTTGTACAATTATCGTCTATGTTGAAGGAAAATTTTATTGAAATCGTTAGAGATGATTTTTGAGAAAATCTTATTTTTAACAGTTTTTTGACAGTTTTGATTTCATCATCGACATTTTAGACGCTCGCAATATTCAGTACTTATATATAATTTCGTTACGTTAAGTTTAAAAAAAAAATATTGTGACTGGCAAATCGTAGAAATATTGTTGAAGCTTTCCTTAATTAAATTAGCAATAAAGGCCGAACTTTTCCATAAACAAAACGAGTTGCAATGATCAGTTGTATTCAGTATTAGTATTTTAAATAACAGATGTTTTAAAATTATTTTGTTTATAGTACGAGGGTTGATCAAATATAAACGAGACTGATTTTTTAAAAAATTTATTGCTTACTTACAAATTATTCTTGATACAACTTATTTTTCTACATAGTCTCCCGCACGAGTAACACATTTTTCCCACCGGATTGGAAGTTTTTTAATTCCATCTTCGTAAAAAGTTCTCGGGCGTTCATTGAGCCATTGGAGCACGAAGGTCTCCACCGCAGAATCGTCTTCTAAACGCTGACCTCCAAGCGCCTCTTTGAGTGGCCCAAACAGGTGATAGTCGCAGGGTGATAAGTCTGGACTGTATGGGGGATGTTCCATTGGTTCCCAGCCAATTTGATCGAGTTTAAGCCTCGTAGCGTTCGCCGAATGTGGTCGGGCATTATCGTGAAGAAGAATGACGTTTCTCGCCGGTTTAGATTTCCTTTTCCTACGAAAAGACTGTTTTGCGGTCTCTAAAACATCGCAATAATATTGTGCATTTATTGTGCGTCGTTGATGGAGGAAATCGACGTGAAAGGCGCCTTGATTGTCGAAAAATACAGTGGTCATTACCTTCCCGGCCGACGATCGTGATTTGGCCTTCAGAGGCGCCCTCTCTCCCCTCTTCCGCCACTCCATACTTGCCTGTTTCAAAAACTCGAGCTCTTGACAGGGTCCTGTCCCCGTATTGAGCCGTCAATCTACGAAAGATTTCAGTCGGATTGACCCCCTCCTTGGCCAAAAACTTAATAATAATTCTCTGCTCCACGGAAACGTGCACTTCACTCTCACTCATAGTATAGTTTTATACTGAAGGGTCCGAACGGAAATGTTGCCCGTCTACGCCCGTCCCAAACCTCCCAGGCTACCTAAAAAACCCCACCCTTTAGAGTTCAATGTCCAACGGAAAAGTTTTTAGAAAGTCAGTCTCGTTTATATTTGATCAACCCTCGTATTATTTTTATTTACATATTCTGGGATTAGAGTTGTCAAAAGTTTTTGGTTTAGGATTATTTTCCTTTTTGAGAGTTCAAGAGGTTTTATGGAAATTTACATTTGCAAGGAGATCCAAGATAATTAGTAGTTCCAAGAACAGCAGACCTCGCAGTATATTCTTAATTAGTATAAAGAACGCTTCACGACAGCGCTCGTAACGCTTCACGCCAATTTAACCGGTAACCGTGATATTTACAAAAATGTTACTCGACCAATTTTATTGGAAATTTTATGCTTTTTCTCCATGAACTTTTCCGGAAAACATGATATTGTACACTCTCAATGTTGAATCACAGCACGCCATTTTGAAACAGAAGTAAATGGGGAAAACGTTACGCATGCATCGTTCTGACTTTAAACAAGATATCTTCGTATCAAAATTCAAAATAATCAGTCAAACTGTGTACAATCTTCATCGTTAAATCAGAGACCGCCATCTTGAAACGGAAGTGAACGGGAGGAAATCTTAAACATACGTCGTTTCGAGCTTTAAACAAGGTAACTCCGTACAAAATTTCAAAACGATCAATCAATGCATTTGGCGAAAATTGCGTAACAAACAAACACACAAACGAAATGCCATATTGTCAAGTTGAAACAGACCTCGCTTCACTCGATCAATAATTTTGTAAAATAATATCATTAATTATACACATAATTTCTATTATTATTAAGAAATATATAAGAATTATTGCTTTTAAAAGATAGTAAAATATAATTACTGTGCATTATTAGCAAAGTGGTCATCTTTCACTATACACGCTATATGTGTAATGTTTCCAAGTAAAGGTAGTTAGGTTCGAGTACCCAGAACTCTGTTCCCCTAGGGGGACTTCTCATGAAGTTTTAATGTACTTAATTTCACTAATAATAGTTCGTTTAAACGCTATGAAGATAATTATCAAGTGTGTGTGTTTTTACAGAGTTGTTCAAAAGTATCCGACCAATACACTTATTAATTTAACCAAAAAAACATATTAATGTTTTTTACTTTAACAGTTGCCAATACTGAGACGTCAGTAAAACAAGAAAAAAGCAAACGGTAGTAACTTGACTCGAACCTGCGTAAAAGTCAGAGTTGCAGCGAACTGCGCACTATCATACAGACTGAGAAACGTTACTTCCCCTCCCCTAAAGGTCACCTCATCTATAAAGTTGCTTTAAAATCGCATTATACTACTGCCACGCTGAAGTGATGGTAAAAAAAATCCCAAAAATAACAAAAATAAATAACATTCAACTAAAATTTTCGTAATTTTCAAAATTGCTTTCGATCTTAAACTTCAAAAAAAAGTAACGTTTTGAATATCTGATTCTATTTAGCGTTAAAATCTGCGCTGAAATTATCATTCTAAATACGATAGAAAATATAAAAATTTTGTGTATAATTTCGTAATTTTAATTAAATTTGAAATGCTTCTTCATGCAGGTTTTATCAGTGACCATGTAAAAAATGTATGTTTTATGTTACTGAATGACCGCCACTAACATATGAAACCAGAAGAAATTGTTTTGTTGTTGGGTGTTAAACACATACTAAATACACACTCATTTTCCAAAATCAAAATTTTTAATTGTTTAATGATCCTGTATTAATTTTTGAGAAATTCTAACACTGATAAAAATGGTTTGCCAACGTTAGAATCTCATCTTTTTAAAATTAGGATCATATTTTAATGAAATTTTAAGATAAACATTAAGACGTTTACAGAGGTCAGGGACCATTTTTGTGATATTCCAAAAACTAGCAAAAATTAATAATGTTCATCCAATATTTTAGTATTTTAAAAATTGTTTTCAATATTAAACTTAAAAAAATTGCTTTTGAATATCTGATTCGATTTAGCTTTAAAAGCTGCAGAAATTATCATTTTAAACGCGATCAAAAATACAGGAATTAAAACTTTGTTTATTTTTTTGTACTTTTAATTAAATTGTAAATGATTACTTAGCCTATGCAGGTTTTATCGAAGATCACGTAAAAAATTTATGTTTTAAGTTATTGAATGACCTCCATTTTTACATGAAGTAAACAGAAATTCTTTTGTTGCTCGAATTACATTAAGTACTTTTTTCAAAAAAAAATCTTCAGTTGGTTAACCTGTATTCATTTTTGCTCGCTTAAGAGATTTTAACGCTGATTAAGATGGTAAAATCATATTTTAATGGAATTGTAAGATAAACATTAAGAACTTCTCTGAGGTTAAGGTTCACTTTTTGAAATTTTATTATGATAAACTATTCTCATATTAAAATATACGTTTACGAGATGCTATTAATTTTTGTTACTTTTTCGAAATGTCTCTTTTTCGATCTTAACAATGTCCTTCTCAAGTCGAGGCACACAGAATCCATTACTTTCGGACATAACTGCTAAAGTTACCCCAAGAATTACGGCACGAAATCACATTTCTCTGGAAAACAGTTTAAAAATACGGTTTGTTTACTTGATTCTATTTCAGCTTGCGAGTCAATAAGTCCGCGGTATAAATAGCTCTCCGGGTAAACACACACATTAACATCGGGCGTCTGTTGTCATGGCTACATCACCAGACTGTACAGGCACAGACGTCTCTGCAATGCAGACTGCACTATGCAAACTTCGTGCGGCCGCCATTTTGTGTGTTTGTGCACAACTTCAGTTTTTATTGTGAAGTTTTCCTACCGATTTTTACTTTACTAGTAGTTTAAAGAACGCAGTAGTGGATCTCGCAGTATTCTTAATATACAGAAAGCTTCACGACAGCGCTCGTAACTTTTCTCCGCCAATTTAACCCGTAACCGTAATATTTATGGACAGTGTTACCGGACCAACTTTACTGGACATTTTATGCTCTTTCTCCTTCAAGCAGTTAAAATTCAGCCAGTATTAAAGGAAATATCCAGTAACTTTTCTCGCCATTGATGAATCGGAGCCCGCCGTCTTGAAACTGAAGTGAATGGGAAACATTAATACACGTACGTCTTTCCACCTTAATACAAGGTACCTTTGTATCAAATTTCAAAACAATCGGTTAATGTGTTTAATTAAAGTTGCGTAAAATTTTCATCGTACAATAAGAGGCCGCCATCTTGAAACAGAAGTAAATGGGAAAAATCTTAAACATAATTTGTTCGGGCTTTACACAAGGTACCTCCGCACCAAATTTTAAAACAATCGGTCAGTGCGTTTGGTCAAAACAGCGTACGCTCATTATTGTAAATAAGAGGCCGCCATCTTGAAACAGAAGTAAATTGGAAAAATCTTAAACATAATTTGTTCGGGCTTTACACAAGGTACCTCCGCACCAAATTTTAAAACAATCGGTCAGTGCGTTTGGTCAAAACAGCGTACGCTCATTATTGTAAATAAGAGGCCGCCATCTTGAAACAGAAGTAAATGGGAAAAATCTTAAACATAATTTGTTCGGGCTTTACACAAGGTACCTCCGCACCAAATTTTAAAACAATCGGTCAGTGCGTTTGGCCAAAACAGCGTACGCTCATTATTGTAAATAAGAGGCCGCCATCTTGAAACAGAAGTAAATGGGAAAAATCTTAAACATAATTTGTTCGGGCTTTACACAAGGTACCTCCGCACCAAATTTTAAAACAATCGGTCAGTGCGTTTGGCCAAAACAGCGTACGCTCATTATTGTAAATAAGAGGCCGCCATCTTGAAACAGAAGTAAATGGGAAAAATCTTAAACATAATTTGTTCGGGCTTTACACAAGGTACCTCCGCACCAAATTTTAAAACAATCGGTCAGTGCGTTTGGCCAAAACAGCGTACGCTCATTATTGTAAATAAGAGGCCGCCATCTTGAAACAGAAGTAAATGGGAAAAATCTTAAACATAATTTGTTCGGGCTTTACACAAGGTACCTCCGCACCAAATTTTAAAACAATCGGTCAGTGCGTTTGGTCAAAACAGCGTACGCTCATTATTGTAAATAAGAGGCCGCCATCTTGAAACAGAAGTAAATTGGAAAAATCTTAAACATAATTTGTTCGGGCTTTACACAAGGTACCTCCGCACCAAATTTTAAAACAATCGGTCAGTGCGTTTGGCCAAAACAGCGTACGCTCATTATTGTAAATAAGAGGCCGCCATCTTGAAACAGAAGTAAATGGGAAAAATCTTAAACATAATTTGTTCGGGCTTTACACAAGGTACCTCCGCACCAAATTAAAAACAATCGGTCAGTGCGTTTGGTCAAAACAGCGTACGCTCATTATTGTAAATAAGAGGCCGCCATCTTGAAACAGAAGTAAATTGGAAAAAATCTTACACATACTTTGTTTGGGTTTTATACAAGGTATCTTCATACCAAATTGTTGGCCAAAATTACATAACAAACACACAAACCAAACTGCCGAACCACAGAGTTAAAACAGACTACGTTTCGCTCGGTCAAGGTAAGCATAAATAAAAGTTTATCTACATTGAGATTTTTCTTATCTATCCGTTTTTCAGGATCGCTAGGTCCAAAGTGTTGATTTTTATCTACATACGAGCATTCATTTAAATCGTTTATTAATTAATTAGAATGTTCTTTTTATTGTAGTTAAAGAATTTATAGTTTACACTTAAGTTAATATTTCAACTAGAGATTCTGGCCCTTTGCCGTCAATTGACTTACTGTTAAAATCATATATCGAGATATATTTTATGAAGCAATACATGTATCGTATTATAAAGGAAATAATTCTTTAAACAAATATTTTAAATCATTTCATAACTTTGTGGTAAATAGCACATAATTTGCATGTATGCTTTTTTCTTAGGAAAAAGCTCTAACGATTTTGATGTGATGGTGGAATATACCATTTTCAAGCTGAAAAATTCGATTTAAGTGAATTGCATTCTCAAATATATTCGTTTCAATTAGAAAAACGGTTTCCTCACTGGTCATATGAATGTATATTAAAAAAACAAATATTGTTCAGTCAACTTGTATAATAATCTGAAATATCATTTAGCTTTCTTAAAATTTATTTTAATGCTAAATAATATATATATTTGTTTATTTGATAAGATAAGAATAATGATTGTGAAAGTGTATACAGGATGTCTATTAAATCTATGGACACGCTTTGTTCCTTGGGTCAAACACATTTTTACAAAATAAACATTAGTATATGTTGCCTAGCTTTTTTGTCCGTTTCTCTGTTTGTGTTCTGTGTTTGTGTACCCTGTGTAGATTTATGAGATCTGATTTTTTAATATGACACAAACATAATTCAATGAAATACTAATCACGTGGTGAAGTCATAGTAGAGGATTTTAAATAATGGCGCCTCGCAGTTGTCTGGCTGACTTGATAGAAGTGATTTCACAAAAGTATTTTAACATGTTTCAAGGCTGGTTGTGATGTTGGATTTGTGACGTGAGTACACAAATTTATAATAGTATATATATATATATATATATATACATACATATATACTATTATAAATTTGCATATTTTGCTCATGTTATTTACATAGGCTAATTAAAATTTTTTGTGTTTCCGGTCGGGATCGAACCGTTGTCCTTGTGCGTGTGAGGCGCACGTTTTAACCACTACACTACCGAAACTGCAAAGAAATTAGGTCCATGTAAATATATGAAATGAATCATTAATTTAATTCTGATAAATATTTAATAGTAAGAGATCAGTTGTTTTATATTGATTCATAACGATCAGCTGATTTCATTGTACAACTTATAGGCAATAATAAGTTTCAGGTTATGTTGTTAAAAACTACCTATGTTAATACGTCGTGTTTTTTGAATTGTCGTAATTAAAATAAAAAGAAAGAAAACATGATACATGATTTTTATTTTTGAAATTTTTCTTTATCTTACCGTTTTTGAAATTTTGATTTCACGACCCTAAGTAGCATTAAAATCTGCACATTTTAGCTTTTTGAACTTTCAAATTACATTGGAAATACGAAATGAACCCTAATCGCCGTAAAATATTTTTTAATTTCAACAGATTTTGAAAATTTTAAATGTTAATTTATGCAGTTTTTAAAGTTGATTATGATGGGGAAATTAGATTGTAAAAACATATTAAACGAAAAAAGTTCAAAGATTTGAATAACCGCCATGTTGAAACCGTTAAACAAATTTCGTTACTTGAAGTACTTGTCTGAGCTATTTCTATATTCGATTTTTGTGCCAAGTGTGAATCAAATTGAACCAAAATTGCGAACTTAAAGTGCTAATCCTCCCCCTTCAAAATGTGATCTAATATTCTGGATCGGTTCTCATTTCGAGGTTCCGGATCTGGGTTTTACCATAACGATCGCTCCAACTGCTAATTTTTTTAATGTAAATTCACTAATGGTAAAAATGAATCTTAATAATACCTCTCAATATTAACATTTAATATTTAACTCGCAATCTTTGTACTTGTATATTTATGTTTTGTCTTTGAGAAAAATTGGAGTAGAAAAACTCGTTTAATAGGCGACAGATCATATGAGTATCTCCAAAAAATGCCAATAGAGAGAAGCACAGGTACCACAATTTAGATTGAACGTGAGACAGTTCGTACGACTTTATTGCAGAATTTATTTGTCTGTTACAAATATTATTTGTTGTTGATCAGATTAGATTGTTTTGGAAATCGACCCTTTGTGACAAGTAACGCGGCGAAAGTTTTGCCGTCTGCAATGTTAATGTGTCTGTTTTGGGGCTGTTCACCCCGCGGCGCGCCGGGAAGACGCCTCGATAGTCCCGCCAAAAATCAACCCTCCCCCCCGGCAATAAGTAATTGCTACTTTATGATTTATCTCGTAACCAAGTTAAATGTCTTTTTGTTCCAATTCCGATAACATTCGAAGTTGGAAATTAAATTTTAGTCCTCTACAGAGTGGTGTGAAAAAACTGATCCATTTTCTTGAACTTTATTGAGCGAATTTCCGTTGGAAATGAACTGCTGCAGCAGCCGCCATGGTGAAACCCAGACCAGGGACATTGGAATGAACGCCGATCATAATCTCAAGGTCACTTTTTGACGAGTCATTAAAAAATGAATGTGTGTAAACATATGCATCTCTTAAGTTGATAATACTTGTCCAAAAATCTTGCTCACAATAATTCGTTGGCGGTTATTTCAAATTTTAAACACTCGTAACTTTTTTGCTTTTACATTTTTTTGAAAATCTGATTTCACCATAGTAATCAGCGTTAAAAACTGCATAAATTAGCAGACTTGAAAGTAAAATCGATAGTAGTCAGAGTTCATTTCGTCTTTCAAATGTAATTAAAAAGTTTAAAATGCTAATATATATGC
This sequence comes from Callitettix versicolor, assembly GCA_022606455.1. Lineage (NCBI taxonomy): Eukaryota > Metazoa > Arthropoda > Insecta > Hemiptera > Cercopidae > Callitettix > Callitettix versicolor. Next base: position 10,559,761 of record CM040187.1, read on the forward strand.
AGATTTACTGTTGATTATGATCGTGAAATAAAAATTTAAAAAAAGTATTTTTGAAAATTTGCTTTCATCAAGTCAGCTAAACAGCTGCATGTCGTAGATTATTTCTGTATGCTATTCTAAACAATAATTTTAAGGGAACGTAAATTTGTAACTAACCTTACATATATTTGTAACTTCCGTAAAACATTCAGAGAGCAAAATCGTCTAAAAAAACTTCCTTACTTTTAATTATCCCTCAAAATTTGATTTTTAAACTATCGAAAAAAAATTTACACACATTTTTTTGAAAGGTCAGATCGTATAAGCAGCCATCGCCGGTTTTTTCCGATTAGTTTGCTTTCGAAAAGTAAATTTCTTTTTTATCATATTCGGTTTACTAAATTGAATAATTAATTTTCAAATATTGTCGAAAATTGATTAAAAATGTAAAAAAAACTTATTTTGAGAAAATAATCAGATTCTTCGTTATTTTTCTGTCAAAAATTTTATAATAGATTTTCGAGGAAGTAATTTATTGTGGGATAGTTTGTGTAATAATTTAATTTTTTTGCATTTGAAAAAAACAACTTTACAATACATTTGTGCGGACGAAATAAACATATACCAACCACACAATATAGGTCAAAGTAGTTCGTACTTACTGATAAATATTATACATTTGTTTTATGCAAAGATGGCATTTCAGTCAAGGTCGCGAATGTGGCGCCATCAGTAAACAAAGCTATTAACTACTCGGACAGTGATGTGATCAAAGTAAATTGCATAGAACAACTTTTTAAGTTTTTATCAGAGACTTGAGTTGTTTTGTCTTATGAATCTACAAAGTAGATTATCATGTGTAATAGATTATCAAAAATACTTTTTTACCAACAACAATCGCAGAACGCAGCTATCTCGCTGACGTGATGGAAGCGAATTTCCTAAAGTAACTATTTTATCAAAATATTGTTTAAAATTCTGATTTCGCTCTCATAATTAGCATTAAAATCTGTATTTTAAACTTTAGACTTATTTTGAAAATACAAATATTAACTGCGACCGCCTAAAAATTCAAAATTTTTTAATTACAACGGTACTTTTTAAAAAAAAACTGAAATCATCGTTATTTTGAAGGTGCTAACGGATTCTACACGCGTAACAAACGTGTCCAAGCTATTACAAACATCGATTCTTGTGCCAGTCGAAGTGAGATTTATTTGTCTTAATATACATAATTATAGGTGGAGAATACTAACTTGTATTTTAGTGAAGTTATGGAGGCTATATATATATATATATATATATATATATATATATATATATATATAAACTATTATTTACTAAAACTATGTACTATATTCGGAATCTTGTCATCGCCTAAACAACATAGGGACTGAGTTACACAACCTCGTTACGCTTGCTAACAACTAAACAATCACGTTAAAATCCCCGTACTTCTCTTCCGGCTTTGAAACAGCCAGAGCCTGCGAAACCTACTTCACTCCCGTCAACCAATACTGACTTCCAATTGGTTCACAGTGTATTTCGTCTATACTACGTTAGATTAATACATTTCTGCCCGGCAATACTGCCGGCGAATCATCTCGTATCTTCCGTATACAATAGTTTCATTCTGATTGGTGCGTTCTAGTTGTAGTTTTGACAATATAATTCTAAGAAATTATGGTTTACGCTGTAATTTTGAGTATGAATACAGGTCGAAAATCGCTGTTCGGCAGAACATCGAGGAGGACCACCCACTACAAAATAACTACACGCAGCCTACCAACACCCGGAAAAACTGTATAAGACACGGCAACTTTCTTGGGAGGAAATAGGTGGGATCCGGTCAACTACAAACAAGAATTTCTTTTACCATTCCGAACCCGAGAAGAACCTCGCCAGCCATCAGCCGACCTGGTAAAGGCCCGGAATTCACTGCAACATTATTACTTCTAGTTTCTAATGATTCCTTACACTAAATAAATAAAAATTAAAATATTTTACCCCCTAACTATTCCTAAATATTTTTTTCAAGCCCTATGTTTGTCTTAGGTTTGGGTTGTTACAAAGACCATTTTATAGTGATCAGTTTCGAACTGTACAAATAAGAAGTGTTACACACACACACACACACACACACACACACACGCACGCACACACACGCGCGCGCACACACACACACGCGCGCGCGCGCACACACACACACACGCGCACGCGCACACACACACACACACACACACACACACACACACACACACACACACACACACACGCGCGCACACACACACACACACACACACACACACACACACACACACACACACACACACACACGCACGCACGCACACACACACACACACACACACACACGCACGCACGCACACACACACACACACACACACACACACACACACACACACACACACACACACACACACACACACACACACACACACACACACACACACACACACACACACACACACACACACACACACACTAACGAGCACGCGCGCCAGAAAATTTATGAGTCTTTGTCTAATGATCCTAAAATAAATGCTTGGATGTTGTTTCAAAACACTGTAAGAACATTCAGTAACAGTTGCGCAACTCTTTCGCTTGATTAACAAATAGAATACCAGGATAGGGGGATACATTCATCATCTGCGGGAACAGGTTGCCATGACAACCAGAGGCTTATCTCTAAATGTCAAAGGTGAGACTTGGACATCTTGCGCAATTCCCTTATTATTTCATTCGTAATATTATTAGGTATTTAAGCACTTTTCTTGTCACAAATTGTTTCATTCGCAACAATTCGAAAAAGTAATTGTTAGAAAAACTTTGCAGTAAATCCGTCGCATTAAATTAAATTGCTTGACAAGGGAACAAATGCCGATATTGAAACTATTCCCTGTAAAAGTAACTTTATTTAACGACAGATTTCGCCGTTATTTGTTAACATATAATTATGTTTGGCAACTCATTTTAAAATTCTTTTATATGGGAATGTGGTCCGTTTTTTACATTATTTTTCTTTTTAAGTATTTTTTTTTATTGTAAAACTTTTAAAAAATTCGATAAACCAGGATTAAATTTCAATGAAATCTGTAGAATCGTTTATAAACTTCAACGAAGTTAATATACTGACGAAATAAACATAAAAATAAGATTGTAGTTCACATTTTGGATTCATAAACCTGAGAAAAACCGCAACTTTCAACATTTTTAAGATCGATTTTTTAACAATCACTATGATTTCGGTAATTCGTAAAATATTGCACTGGTGTCGAGGCGGTCACCGATTATCTTGCAACATCCCGTTTGTAGGTTCGAGATTGTAGTTACTGCCGTAAACGCGATCTGTTAACGTGATCCCTCATCTAACTAGCATGTAGTATTAGGCCTACTGTTATGCAAAAAAAACTACAACAAAAATTTCATGAAACAAAAAATGAAAATCGACAAACTATTACAATACATTTTGATTTTTTTTTCTTTTTGGTGTTTAACGTCTGACTATTGTGCACACTTGGGCTAATGCAGACGGTGGGATGATTTATAGCGTATGAAAATGCCAAGCCCTCGCCGGGATTCGAACCCGGATCCTCGGGGTGAAAGCCTAGTACGCTATCCACTAGACCACGGAGGCGGCAATACATTTTGAAGTGAAGCTTTTATTGTTAGCTTTTGCGAGAGGAGTAAATACAAAAAAGTGTCTCGAACCTTTTTAATGTAACGATGATATGAAACGGAAACGAGCAAAACGAATTTCGTCTCTCTATTTCGGTGCCTTTCATTTTCTTCCTCCTTTTCGATAACAGTGAAGGCGTATTATCTGAAAACGTTGTTGTGCTTTAGTTTCGTTAGTTTCCTTAGTTGAAGAGTACGTTTATAATAAATTCGAAATTAATATAAACGTTTACAATTTGTTGTTAATATTGCTTGTTTTTAACAACATAACCTGAAACGTATCATAGCCTATAAGCTGTTCAATGAAATCAGCTGATCGTTACTAATTAACATTAAACAACTGATCTTTTACTATAACCACAGTAATATCTAAGCTAGGTTCACGTATTTATTTAAACAAAACAAGGTATTTGTAAACATACTTTCAAACTAATTATATATTCAGCAAAGAGATGCCATTAAAATAACTTCGCTTCTGTTGGTAACTCCCCGAGTTCCACACGTGTACTTCTTTTCTTTTAAAGAACAGCAAAAAATATAGAACTTCAATATTTTGACGTGTAATCGCATGACGGTATCCATAACCTAAATTAAAGCAAAAAGTAAATATTAGCTTAAATATTGTACATACAGCAGAAATTTAAAAACGTATTTCCTTATAGAATCTGTAGGAGAGTTCACGCAACATAACGTGTCTTGGGTTTATTGTTTTAGGAAATATCCGCCTCCCAGACACGCACATTGCCGCGCTGAGCTCAGCGAATGTTGTGTATTTCTTTGTGTTTTGCGAGAAACGTTATTAAACTTGAAGGTTTTTGCAGTTTAACGTACTGTAGCTAAGAGGGCAAATAGTTCTTCATCCCGTGCAACCAGTGTTGGATCATAAATCCGTTCTTTTTTACTTGAATTTATCTTAATTTATATTTCTTCAAGTTCAATTTACATTGTATATTGCATTTTATATGTTACTTGGTTCGGTGGACCCTGGTACAGCAGTCAGAAGATCTATTGTGGAACTAATCCCCTTGGATACTAGTTGTTTACTGGTTCCCTCAGTGAGGTCCTTGGTATTCTAGAACCAAACACCCTTCGCCTCCTGCTGGTAAGAACCTGACAATTATAAATTATGTGACCTGCAGTTTCTCATACATCCGGTTTAGTCTAGATGCACTTTCTCGATGATAAATTGATACTTTGTTTAGATAAACTATCAAACCAATGCCTAAGAAATAATGTATTGGTTCTTCTGAGTTTCTTTCTAAACAGGTGAATGTCCACCTAGTTGAGCTTACCATGTGTTTAATTTGTATATTAACATACCGCGCTATAGACACGTGGTTAACCTCACGGCTCGTGGAATTAATTAAACGTTATTATTGTTTAATAGCGAGATCGCTTATCATACAGACAGCCGCGTGATGTAATCTATCAAAATTTGTTCGGTAGTTGTATAAAATGTACCTGCCTACAGGTATTGTTACTTCCTTGTAGGTCCTGTACGTTACGTAACACACTGTATAGTATAACGTACTTGAGTATATTCAGTCAATAATCAAGTATGGATTGATTTTTTTTTTTGTGTTTAACGTCTGACTATTGTGCACACTTGGTGCTAATGCAGACGATGGGATGATTTATAGCGTATGAAAATGCCAAGCCCTGGCCGGGAATCGAACCCGGGTCCTCGGGGTGAAAGCCTAGTACGCTATCCACTAGGCCACCGAGGCGGCTCAAGTATGGATTGAAAGTAATGAATATGCCTTAAAGTGGTTACAAACCTCCATGATAGCTCTCAAGTATTGGAATACGATATTCCGTCAGTATTGTTTTCGAAACAGCCTGTATATAATCAATATGTTTCATCAAAGGTTAAATGCGAGGTCTTCTTCTTCTAGTTTTAATTTGAAGACCACTACCCTCTTCTCAGTTTGCACTATCACGCTCCCGATAAGCGTTTCTAGAAGGCCTTACTGATACGAAATATTCGACCCCCATCTCTCAACCATAGTCTGTTAAGATTCGCTGTTGCGGATTTCAATGAGTAATGTGCAGTCCCAGTTTCCTCCACATCCATGCTATTCTCAACTTACCAGTTTCCCAGGGTTTTAATCCATCAAAGTTCCAGTCGGTAAATAAGGAAATAAAAGTCCACCCGTACAGAGCTCCGCACGCACGCAGATTAAAACTGAGCTGGAACTCGGCTGATGTCCATAATCCAGATGCGTAAAGCTAAGCCAAGCAGTCTTCAGTAACATTGCTCCTTCTTTATTTGGGATATGGGAAAGATTATTGAGAAGTGAAAGCGATAACGGGTTTAATTTCGGATTTATCCCAAGTGGTTGAATGTAGAAGTGGATCAACTAGGTTACGCATGGTTTTGATTCTCCAAATCCTTTTGCTGCCTTTTGCTGCCTACCCATTACCGTGATTGTAGTTAATGCTGCCCGCTAACCTGATCAGCTTAAAACGAAGGTTGTGTTTTTTTAGAAAGACTTGTAAATTTAAAAATAAGCTGTTTCGCTGACGTGATAGAAATGAATTTCGAAAAAGTTACAAAACATAATGTCATTAAATAAAGAATGATTTTAATACGCAAATATTTTTAACATCAATAATACAATCTGTTTTGGATTGTATAGAGGTATTGTTTTAACAAATATACTAGAAAGACAAAACCTAATAACTTCAGCTTACTGTAGTTTGTGTGGTATTTTGTTTGTCTCATCTGGAGGAAAAATCTTTACAAAAGTGCTCCTGAGATTTTCGAAACATTCTGTATATTATCAACTTAACGGTTACAATAATGACCATATCGTTAGCAACAAAACCCAAACCGCTTCTACAAACAACCGTGCAACTCCGGCGGTCAGATCCCTATGTCCGTTCTTACGTGCGTTACAACAGAATTTGAGTAAATATTCCTTTTTATTTTCGTTAATTTACAATACTCTGCCTTTTGATCCTAAGAAAACTTGAAAATGTTTTTCAAAATATATGTAGAGTGTTCGCAAGACATGAGCAAACTACACAGACATGCTAAATATCATCGCAATCTGTCAGTTACTTAATTTGTATATGTACACGCACACGCGCACACACACACACACACACACACACACACACACACACACACACACACACACACACAGACGGTTAAATAAAAATTATTCTTTAACTCATAACCGGTTTCTAGAACCGTCATTAGCTTTGCCGTCATTTAATCCATTGTTAAACTTATTCTTTAATTAAATCATCAAATTCACGTTACAGAACAACCATTAACTGCAAATCGAAGATTAAACTCTTATTAATTTAATGTTCCCAGTATCGATCAATTAAATGTTTTAATTTCAGATTAATAACTATTCATTTTGCAAAATTTACAACTTTGTTAAAGTTTCACTTGTAACATTTTGTTGTGACAATTTATTTTATTTTACTATGAATTAACTATAATCTCAAAATTTTGTAAAGTTGATATTGCATATGCTTTTATATGAAAGTTTTTTTTTCATTATATTTTTAGTGTTAAGTTTTTTTCTCCAAAATACTTACTGGCAACAATAATATAACCTATAAATTGATGTTAGGCCTTATTTTCAACGCGTTCACAAGTATAAAATGTTATTATAATAGTAGTTCAGATGTTTAACACTAGTAGTTGGGTTATTCAAGTATTGGGGTTTTAAATTGCGTTATTTTTTAAGTATTTATATAGAGTAAACAAAGCGATGTTTATATTTTTAATCCTAATTTCAAAACATCCCCCCCACACTGCTGCTAGGAGTGTGCCGCTCTTTCCAAAAAAATAATACCCTACAATACACCAAAACTTATACCACAATGTAACTATGGAAACAAAAATTAAACAGTCAACATAACCTTAAAAATTACTGTATACACGTTTATCATATGTTTGAAAATAACCATTTCTTTTCTTAAACTAATCTTTCTTTACAACAAACTAATAATTGGAGATAAGGTAATCTTTGGTTAGCCTAAATATTTTTTTGGAAACAGAATGCAAAATATAATTACTCTTTATGTTAATCTCGCATTTACAATTAAAGAATTAAGTAACTGTTCTAAAAACTGGCTTTTAATTTCAGATTTTTTCTACTTTTTTACAACAATCACATTTTTAAATATTAATTTCATGTTGTGAGAAATAAAATACGTTTTTCAAAAACATTGCAAATACTTTCTCACATTAAATTGTTTCTCAAAATCTGTTCATCGCATTTTTATCGAAATTTGGTCACGTACAAAGTCAGTGTATCAAATTTAAAAAAATTTTTTTTTTAATTTGGTAAACCGAGTCAGTGTATCAAATTTTTTTTTAAATAAATTTTCTGTTCGAGAGTAAATCAAACGAAAAAAATGACCCTCTGGGCTTATTTTTCTTTTCACTACCGTAAATTTCATTACCTGGTAACCAAGCTTTGTTCTGCTGAAATTTCGTATTAAATGTTTTGATAGATAATTGCATTACACGAGTTATTCGCGTTTTTACTTAAGCACACTTGTCTGAATTTGAGCGCGCCAAAATCTTTTTTAACCCGAAAATAGCATGTTACAAAATTATGCCTTAATCATTAAAGCTGTTACATAGAAATTGTGCATACATATATTTCTTGATTTTATTTCAATATCTGCCTATTTTATTGAACAAATAAATCTCCTTTAACAAAGCGAGTTCAGATTTGAAATATTTAACTGATATTTTGTATTATTACACTAGCTAATTCAACAGTGTTCATGGGCATTAGTTTTATCGATATTATTATATATTATATTTTTATTTATTTATAAAGTATTATATTTATATATTATATTATATTAAATATAAATAAATTACTGTATTTATATATTATATTATATTTTATATTTATTTATTTATTATTATATTTTTATTATATTTATAGATAGATATGCATATGGACAGTGAAAAATTCGTATTGTTAATAAAAACTGATTTCTCCAAAGATCAGACCAACTTAGATCGATTTTTTGAACACAAAAATGGTATATTATAAAAAGGCCTATCTCATTAAATAAAATACGAGTTCAAATTTGAGATATTTAATTGATGTTTTGTATTGTTATACCAGCTGATTAAACATAAATAACAGTTAAATTATCAGCTGATTCAACCGTGTTCAATCGCATTGGTTTTATCATTATCAATGTATTTTTAAGTAGATACCCATATGGACTGTGTAAAAACTCGTATTTCTAATTAAAACTAAGAAATGATTAAAACTAAAACTAATTGATTTAAAACTAATTAAAACTAATTCGTCAAAGGTTAAAAGAACATCAGACACTCTAACATAATATTACAATCGTTAGAGCTGTTTTCGACATACAAAGATAGCTCGTTTAATACTTTTAGGTATACAGAATTATATAAAACTTGCTACACTGGTTCTTAATTATGAAACTTCCTCTATCACTAAAATTAGAACAATACAAATTAGTCTTCTACACGGACCGTAAAAAGAGATTTGTTACTGTAAAGATTTTCCAAAATTGCAGCTGCACGGGGGTGATTGTAGGGTCACGAACTTGTGACATTTACCCGTGCGTGGGTTGCCCAACCTGCGCCGCGTTGTCGAGGGCTCTGCGTACAAGTTGCTGTACAATATTATACTTTTTATTTCATATTTTATATCAACAAATCAATACCCCAAACATTACTTGCAAGTGGTCAAGTAATATTCCCTATTTATAAAAATAATGCAAATCAACACTTGAAACCTAATTTTATCTTATTCATTCGCAGTGGAACTTGGAGCATTGACAACATATCTTCATTGAACACAGTTTCTTGCTTCTATATTGTCTTCCTTTTTTATCACACTCCTGTCTTCATCTGTTTCTCTTTTCCCAGCTTTGTAACGTCTTCGTCCAGTTTCCGTATTGTGTGTTCTATCCAAGGTTATTAATAGGTTTTCCTCATAAATATTTGTTCAATATTCTTCGCAGACTTTTATGGTCTAATCTTTGTTCGATACTTTCTCGTAGTCTTTTGCTCCACATTGTAAAACTGTCTTCAAATAATACAGTTGTAGTACTTGGCTGCGTCTTCCACAGTCTCCGCGTCAAAGAAATAAAATTATCACTTTGAGTGTTTGTTTATTTATGTATATTGTTTACTTTTGCTTTCACTTATTTTCAGTCTCAACTTCTACGTTTTAAAAATTTAACAGTCTTTTATTGGATATGATGTTTTATTCGTGATAACAGAACAATATCATTAGCTATGATCTTGTACTTCCCTCTAGATAACCAAATCAATATCCGGAAGAGATTTGGCGACAAAGCACAGCTTTTAGTAGATTACAAATATCATTTCCATAAAACTAAATTTAAAATAATCAATATTTTACAACATTAGTCATAAAAACGATAAAACGTAAATTTTATAAAATTCAATTATGGTTTTGGATATCGAGATTTTTATTGAAAATCATTTTTTTGTTATATATTTTTATTTTGGGGTAAATAGAAAAATACGTTTTTTTATAATAATTGCGATCTCCATTTGAACTTAAACTAATTAATTTATTGAATATGAAAAAGTGTTTTACAATGTTGTCGAACCATTTATTTAGTACAATTTTGTGTTACGACAAAAATACTTAAGTTACTTGTAAAAGCTTAAACACCTTTATATAAATGTTTTTCTTCACTTGTTTTCTAGTTTACAATAAGGTCATTAGATTTTGCTCAATTTTTTTCATGTAAAAAAATTCGTAACCAACATAAAATAAAAGAATATCAGTCGAAAAAACTACAGCTGATAAGATTCATTTTCGTTTTATTCCAAACCGTAAATTTTTCTTTTTCAATTTTTTCAAAGTGACAGTAATTATGTTATGAAATAATTATACCACTAAAATCTGATCAAATTTGATGTAGGTGTATTCTGAGCTTCAGGTCAAAAATTGTTGTTAATAACAGTATTTTTTTGAAACTGAAAAAAACAGATTTTATCAAAACGTATAGGTTGCAATTTTGAATAACAATCCGATATCGTAGCTATTAAAAAAAGTACAAAATTGGCTATTTATTTAAAGCCATGTTTACAAGATTTCGGTTATATATACAAAGTCACACTAATAAAAGCACCATATAGTCTTCATATATATGCACACATTCTGATCTCTACTTTCTATAATCCGGCAACATTATCTACATTTTCATATCACGCAATAATGTCTACGATTTTCATTCAGTATTAAATTTACTTTGCCTTATACTGTAAGTTACCTAACGGGCAAGTACTATGACAGAATAAATGAAATTTTGTTGTGTGGGAGCTCCCGGGCTGCGGCATTGCAGATCCGCCTACACCATCCCCCGTACCACCCCTACCTCCAAGCCTTCTAGCCTAGAGAAGCTTGGATCTGGTAATTTGTTCTAGCAGTCAAAACGATACTTCTATAATAAAAACCGAAATAAATTTACGCGATTATTGTGAAAATTTTAGGGTTTCAGGGAAGTATTGCTTTTCAAATTCAGTATCCTCATAAGCTTTCAAAAAGTATTTTTTCACTTGGATGTATGCTTCTGTGCATATTGCAAGAAGACTAAACGTTTTCGATATCAGAACAACTTCTAATTTTTTAAAGCTCTTTTTATGTCCAAAACTGTTAAAAAACTAAGAATTTAATTTATACTTGAGATCGATTGTACTTGGTTGAATATTAATGAAATAATAAAACTTTTGCATATTTCCACAACTTTTTTATTTGAGTCTTGACAACCAAGGTTTCACTCGTTAGAGGCCACTTAACAGTCTAACGAGTGAAACCTTTGTTGGCAAGACTCAAATAAAAAAATTGTGGAAATATACAAACGTGTTATTGTTTCATTACAACATTTTTGACAAAATTTTGGATAAACATGTAGAAAACATACGAATCATTATAAACAATAAAATATAGTTGATAGAAAAATTCCTGGAAATCCGATATAATGAATCATTAAAATGTTGTGCCCTTATAGTTTGATCAAATTTCAGGAAATGTAAAGATACATAATTCAAACCTGTATCAATGTTTCAAAATGAAATTTAAGGTTTTGATAACTCTTACCATTATCAAGGTTTATTTTGTTTTTTGATTTATCCTCAAACTATATTTTTGTATTTAAAATTTGGAAAACTGGATGGATGGTTCAAATTAATATATCTAACCAAAACCCGACCGAAATGTTATGAACTGATTTTAACAATTACATTTTTTTTTTTTTTTTTTTTGGTTTGTCATAAGTTTGCGGATTGGATTTTTAGACAATAAATGAAAGTTAGATTGTTTGTATACTTCATTTACTTTCATGCTAATGTGTAAAAGAACTACATTTCACATTTATTAAAAATTAAATATTTCAATTGTGATCCATGGAAGCCAAAAATTAACCGACTGAGGCAGGTAAAGTGAGCAGCTAATGGGCTTAGCAATACCACCGTACCTCTGTCTCATAATACTCTCATTCATCTACTCAAGACACATACATTCACTGCTTGACCAACTCCAAAGTGTAAAGCGACCCGTGCTGATGGAGCCTAATGATAGTATCAAAAGATCTGGCGATCTCGCAGTGTACCTCAGCTTTACCCATTCATACAGTTTTCTGTGTGGGCTGACCTCATTTCCTTGGTACTTGTGGGTGTCTAAAATAGAATAAGTATAGCTCGCCGCATAAAAAAGGTTGACGGAATGGAACACAGTCAAGAGAAAGAAAACAAATGGAAAGGAAATTAACAGAGACATCTGCATAATTGGGGGAGGAAATTACCCACCTTGAATCTTCTCAGTAATAAGGAAAGAGGCACAGTACAAAGGTCACAGTGTTTTAGTAACCCTACAGATTTATTCATTCATTGAAGACAAAAATGTGGTTTATGTCAATCTTCACGAATGCGCTCTTATTTTAGATTTAATATTATTTTTAACCTGAGAGGTTTTCCTAATGAGTCATGTAGCCTTTAAATTTTAAAAAAATATAGCTCCTAAAAAATACAAAAATACACATTTTATAAAAACAAATATGCTCAAATTTAGCGTCTGAATGTCTGAAATAATATTTATTGGTTATTTTCCTTTCAAAATATCCGACTCGGAAGTAGACAGAAAACAGGCAATGGTGAAAACTACAGATTTTATTTCTCAAAACAGCCTTTAAAAATTGTGTTCAAATTGTAATCATACGTAGAATGTTTACTTATCCATCCGTTGATTGTAGCCGATAGAATTGATACACACGTGGAATGTTTTCTGTTATGTTCATATATTAGTACGCTAAGCTAACCGAAAAGTTTTGTATCAAAAATAAGGACGTGCTTTATTGAAACTACATACATGAGAGTACCTAAAAATTAGTAAGAACACCAAGGAACTCTCACGCATCATATTCTTTCTATTTTAAGGTTTTAAAATTAAATTAAACCGACAAAAACTCTATAAACAAAATTCCTGGAGCAGTACAAAATGTCGCCGTATGAGTGCAGCACAATGCAGGCATAGGTGACAAATAATTTTGTGTATACTAATTGCTAAAAAAAACATTGTTGAAAGTAATATTTTAATGTTTACTGTATCCAAGAATTATTGACCGAATCAGTTTCAATATGTTCAGTTTCTAATATGTAAATGTTATTAAATAAAAGACTTTGGTTTTAGTAAACATTGAATACTGACGTTCAATTACGGATTGCGATTTCATAATGCAATAAGACTTCCTAACCTCTTTTTCTTTTCGTTCGTGTAATAATTATTGACCGATTCAGTTCTGAAAGTAGAATCCGTAAGACTATCTAGGCCAGTTCTAATATGTAAATGTTATTAAATAAAAAACTCTGCTTTTAGTAAACAGTAAATATATAGCCTAATTCAGGTATGTAATGTAAACTCCAGTTATAGTAAGTTTCATTTGTAAGTATTTCAGTAAGGTACAATATTAGAACTCAGACAGTAATTTTTAGGTTATAGTTTTAAATACGAAAGTAGAACAAAGTATAACCAACCTATTTTATTAAATAACGTAAATATAATTATTGACATTACTTTATTAACAAGATTTAAATATAACTTTAACGTATATTTTAAAAGAAGTTCATATTGACAAGAAATAGGAGGCCTAAATAATTCTGTAACGACTTTACTTAGGAAGTTATGTACAGTAATCTTTAAATACAAGGTTTTTTTGTTATTTTAATGCGAAAACCACACTAAAGCTATTATAGCCTCCCTAAATGTAAGTGTGAGTGTAAAGTCGTAAGTGTAGTGTTGTGAGTGTTAGACTCGTGTGCCGCGAGAGACGTCTAAATCCTCTTAATAGGTGCAGCTAGTCTGCACCACCTGGGGGGAAATGCAAGCATTGAACTAAATATCAGTGTGTTATAGTAATTACATGTCAGAGTATGGTATTATCTGAATAATTTTATTTACAGGATTTATGTATTTTACGTTCAATTACGGATAATGATTTCATAAAGAAATCCTAAAATCTTTACATTTTCATTTATATACCAACTAGGCACAGTTATGATTGCCACATATTTCAACTATATTTCATAGTAGTTTAAAAAAACAAGTGTTATACAAGAAGTAAAACAAGTGCTATATATTGTTGTATATTATTCGTTTCTTCTTCCCATTAACTGCAAAAGTTCGCCACGGGGCCACAACAGTATTTTAATAGAGTAATAATAGCTTTCATACAGTAATGTTATTGTAAAATTTAGGCGAATTTTTATTGTAAATTCGTGTGAACAATATTGCTTTTAACAATTGTTTAAAAAAGTAAAACACATATTTTTTTATGTTTACAAATATAATTAATTAAATGACGTAATTATTAATTATTACAGAACAAATGCAAGAATTCAAAAGTCCAAGGATTACAGTTACGTAGGCCTAGTTGTGACAATTGCTTGAACAACAAATGTACCATCTGTTACTGCGACTAACTGCGTTTGTACGGAATTTTCATATGAAAATGTTTTCGATAACAGTGTTTTGAATTATTTCAGGGTTTTCCGAAAAAGAATTTTTTTTTGTATGAAACTAAATAAATACGCTAATATTATTACTAGGCCTAGTAAAAATAAAAATAGTTGTTTTTTTTTAATTATAAGTGATTTTAGAAAATAGTACTACTATACCAAAAGTAACAATCAGTAAAACTAACTTTTTGTCGATAAATTATGATATTTTTGAAAATCGGTAAAAAAATCTTGATTCCAATACAAAGAGAAAGAAACATTTTTCAAGAGTGATTTTTTATGTTATATATTTACTTATTTTGTATATTTCGTACTTTTACCAAATATTTTTTTTAAAATAAGTGTTAGAAAAATACGCTTTACATAATACGCATTCTTTATATATATTGTATTTCTTTAGCATGCTAAAGTTTGCAATTTTAGTCCGATTTGATTCAAACTTAGCAGAAAAATCGATTAAACAAAATCGCTTGGAAAAAGTGTGTTAACCTCAAAATCCGTTTAATCGTTTCAAAATGGCGGCGATTTAATATCATTAATAATTCGTAATTTTTTTTTTTTACTTTCTTAAACGTGACACGCAGCTGTCTCGCTGACGTGATGGAAGCGAATTTCCAAAAATAATTGATTTTATCTTACACTTTTTGCAAAACTTTCTCTATCGTAATCAACGTTAAAAACTGCATAAATTAGTGTTTTGAATTTTTAAAATCTATTAAAATTAGGAAACTTGATTTTACGGCGGTCGAAGTTTATGTTCGTATTTCCAATGTAATTTGAAAGTTTAAAAATGTATGCAGATTTTATTAATAATAATAGGCCCTATATTATAGTGAAATAAAAATTTTACAAAAACTGTAAGGTAGAAACATTATTTTTGAATTTGCTTTGATCACGTCAGTGAGGCACATACGCACCGCTATTATTTTTGTTGGATGCCTAGGTTAACAATGTAAACAAAAATAATAACAGGTCTTTTCCATAAGCTAAGTAACGAAGGGGAAAACAAGATGGTGGTAAATATTTAAAAATACGAAAATGATACCTGACAAATATTTATAACTTTGTGTTAATATGATTTTGTTTTAACCAACTTTGAAATATGCACAAAAGGTACAACCTCAATCATCTACACAAAATGTGCTTTCATATGACAAATCTTTTGTGCAGGAAATTTTGTATAACTGAGGAAACAGCTCAACATATACATTTTGATAGTCCAGCTTTGGACAGGAAACGATTTGAATAGCTAGGCACTCTGTGGAGTGGAGGACAAGGTAATCATCCGAAGTATCTCACGGTTCTCTAAAAACCTGAGACTGCATTGGGAAGGTTGGACCTGTGAACGAGTGTGTGCACAATAAGCTAGAACCAGGATCAACGGAAGTATTGGCCTTCTATTAATAAAAAATGATCATTTTAAATTAATAAGTTTACTTTTTGCAGTCTAGTTTCATTTTTCACTTTCAACCTAATTTACCCGAGAAGAACTACCCGAGAAACTAAAATATGGAAAGCTTTTATTCACACTTCTCGAAATCAAATATAAATATTATTTTATTATAACTCATAACTCAAGACCACTAGAAGATTTATTATTACTTTTTTCATTAAATCTATGGTATTTTTATGAACAAACGTTTTACTAAAATCTGTTTAATAGATTTTGAACCTTTTAATATTACATTAAGTACAAGAGGTTAAGTGTTTTTGCATTCTCTGGCATTGTGACCAGAGTATCTATAGTGCAACTAAGTCTCTTAGATTCTAGTATACTGGTGATTTCAACGAGTTTTCTCAGTTTGTTAGAGGCCCTCAAGGTCCTCGAAACCAAACTCCCTTAACCTCCTGCAGACAGGAGCCTCATAACCGTAAATAATTTCATCTTCCTTCCTTCCTGCATAACCTACACACAGTTTTCCTTTGGTATATTCCTATCCTGTTTACGTGTACCTGTTAATAATGAGGCCCATGGTGTTCCTGTCCAAGATAATTACTATCCTTCCAAAACCTCCTGGAAGGACTTTTTAAATAGACGTTTACTACGGGAACATTCTCTTACAATTTCCTCCATCCCTGTTGGAATGTTTCGTTTCTAAAAAAATCGGAATTTATAAAAAATGTTGATTTATATATTGTTTTAGTGCTTCATTTTTTACATTAGAGCAAAGTTATTGTGCCGTTTTTTAGAATATTCTAGCAATGGCCTACAAGAGAAATTACAACGGTAAATTAGCTTTCGTAGCGGCCTTTAGTCAAGCCCTAACACAATCGGGACAGTAAAGTTAATGAGCGCCAAGCCTTACATTTTTTTAAAAAAAGTTGGCACAAAAATTAATTTTGATGATAACCTATCAACTTCTAACCGCCCGACAAAAAAATCCTACAAAATCCGTTCAACAGTTTCAGAATAGCGGCATTTAAAACATGAAAAGAATTTTGAAATTTTGATTTTACCAACGTATTTAGCATTAACATCTGCACAAACATCGTAATTTTTCAAAAAGTATTTATGCATACCTTATATCTTATTACGATAGTCAAATTAGATTTTTTTAAATAATAATTTATACTGAGCTTAGAGTTCATTTTTCAACTTTTATTGTGGGATTTATAAATATTCACATAAGAAAATTTTGATTTTTTAGTAATATTAAATGTTATTACTTTTCTGGAAATTCGCTTCCGTCACGGCACTGTGTTGTGATTATTTTGGTTTTTCACGACCACTGCTAATCTTAGTTTTCCGATTTTGGAGTGAATATGCAGAGTTAGCTTATGTGGCATTTATTTAAAGTGAAAGTTTTTTGAAACAATACTCGTGCTGCCATCTACGTAAAAAATAAAAAAACAGCAGTTACAAATAACGGCAGCCAGGTGGTGCTCGAGTCGAGCGATCGATACCTAACTGTGTCATACAGACACCCACACCCATGCGCTCAAACCACATAAAATTATTTTTTTTACTCGTATTATCCCATTCAAATGTTTACGTCATTTCCAGAGATAAGAATGTCAACATTAATAGTTTCCAATTGCACAAACGTTCTGGAAATTATCCTATCCACCTAGAAGCAATATATAAGCTATGTTAGTAGGTCACCTTTTCTAATAACTATATTACTAGGCCAAAGCGTGCTTGCAAGAAAAAATATTTACAATTAATTAATTTTACTGCATAAACAAATGTAACTAGTCGATCAAAATCAATTTTATATCTTTCATATTGAATATTTACTTATATATATATATATATATATATATATATATATATATATATATATATATATATATATATATATATATATATATATATATATATATATTGTTGATTAAAAAACAATACATATGGTTTTTAAATCATGTTATACTGAAATAGATTAAAAGTTGTATTTTTTCAAAATAAATTCTGACGATGTTGATAAATTTTCTTCTCAAATGTAGGTCATTTTCGAAAAATCCGGTTCAGACAAATATTCGGAATACTGAACAAACTTATTTCAACTTTGAAATAAAATTTTTAAAATCGCTTTAGCATTCTTTCCCAGTATTTTCGTAAAGTTATTTATCTATTAATATAGCAAAGTGTACTTTATTTTCAATCAACTTATTTTTACGATGTAATGTTTTTTTTTTAAATTAATATTTTCAAACTTTGCACCTGGACTGTGAAACACGTTTTCATGCAATCAAAGATAACGTATAGACTCTGTAGTAGTATTACCGACAGACTGACGCAATTCACCCATCTGTAATAAAACTAACCCATTCATTCTAAGAGTCCCCAGAGGCCCCACATTGCCCCAGTTTTTGAATGGGCTGTGGGGTTTGACTTACATTTATGAATGGACTACTCCAGGATCAATATCCAGGCCTGTCACGCATGCGCACTGCACCGTTATGGCGGTTCCATCTTTGATGGACTTGTCTCAAACAGGTGGCCCGTGGTAAGTGAACTATTTCTATGATAAAAAACTAGTTTGTGTAGTAAAATTTAAAACTTCATACGTTATTTTAATCATTTACTTGCATCCAATGGATAGTTTGATCGAGTTTTGTAGATTTGTTTGTTTATTTTAATTGGCGCCCCCTAATTACTGTTTTTGGTTAGGTGACATCTCTCAGGGCAATAATATAACATATGTTCTTGTTCTAGATTTTCATGATCGACTTTAATTATACAACTTGCTGAATTTATAGTAGTATGCATAAATATATTTTAAGGCCTGTATCACATTTCTGTGTCAAAAATCTTTGTTCAAAATTCTTGTACACTATCTTTAATTGTGTAATAGAGTATCTTTTATCAAACACATCTATGATGGCATTTTTTTATAAACTAAAGCGGTTATCATTAGCTTACTTTTTGTAAAATATTTGATCAAAGATTTTTTACAAAGAAACCAAATGGTGATATGCCTAAGAGATGTTTTCTAAAACTTTATTCTCTTGTTTTAAATTTTGTAAGGAATTTAAAATATTTATTTTTTTACAATATTATATCTTATCAAAGTTAATTTTAGAATTTTTATACACTTAATAAATTGCCTTCTAATTAACTACTCTTTTCTTAACCTCAAAATTTGTAGTTCAAATTAATGGAACTACTATTTTCCTACCTATTGGCCTAAGTATATAATTAAATACAAAATTTTATTTTCCTTTGATATTTTCAATAGACTTTAGAATGTGCAATGTAATACAGAAGCTCAAAATTCAATAATAACACTGTTTTATAAAACCTAAGAAATTCTGTTGCATCTACTCCTTCAGCTGACCTTCATTTCATTCTGACACTGAAATTTTTAGTCTTAAAAGTTAATGTAGTTTTAGGATTAGTTTACCATAAGGTGTCATTATTTAAGGTAGGCCTTACCATTATAACAAATTTTAAAGCTCCTATTCTATAAATTACAATAATATCCATAGCCATATGGAAACGCTAATGCAATTGACATCATTAGTAATCAACATTAATTGCCTTAGTTTTACTTTGCCATTTCTGTAGTATAAATGTCATTATTTTCCGCCACTTTGTCGTTTTCAACAAGAAGTTATCATTTAATTGTGATTTGAAAACAAACAATTGTCATTCAATAATTTATTTTAATTTCGTACATGTTTAAAAGTACTAATTTCTATTACCTTTTTGAAACGCTAATCGACGGTAGTTTTTGTTATTTTGAAATGCTAATCGACATTTTTTCGTTACCATATTGAAACGATAATCGATGTTATTTTCCATTACTATCTCGAAACGTTAATCGACATTATTTTCTATAGTCATCCATAATAACTAACCTATATTATTTTCATTACCATCTTGAAAGTCTAATTGATATTATTTTCTATAGAAATTTATAAATGCTAATCTATATTACTTTCGTTACCATTTTGAAATGCTAATCGACATTATTTGTATAGCAATCTATAAACGCTAATCTATATTACTTTTGTTATCATCTTGAAATGTTAATCGACATTATTTTCTATAGCAATCTATAAACGCTAATCTATATTACTTTCGTTACCACCTTGAAATGCTAATCGACATTATTTTCTATAGCAATCTATAAAAGCTAATTTATATTACTTTTCGTTACCATCTTGAAACACTAATCGACATTATTTGTATAGCAATCTATAAACGCTAATCTATATTACTTTTGTTATCATCTTGAAATGTTAATCGACATTATTTTCTATAGCAATCTATAAACGCTAATCTATATTACTTTCGTTACCACCTTGAAATGCTAATCGACATTATTTTCTATAGCAATCTATAAAAGCTAATTTATATTACTTTTCGTTACCATCTTGAAACACTAATCGACATTATTTTCAATAGCAATGTATAAACGCTAATCTATATTATTTTCTTTAACATCTTGAAAAGCTATTCGACATTATTTTCTATAACAATCTATAAACGCTAATCTATATTACTTGCGTTACCATCTTGAAATGCTAATCGACATTATTTTCTGTAGCTATCCATAAAAGCTAATCAACATTATTTTCCGTTACCATCTTGAAACATTAATTAACATTAGGTCCTATATTTCGTTACTAATTTGGAAATGCTAATCGACATTATTTTCTGTAGCTATCCATAAAAGCTAATCGACATTATTTTCCGTTACCATCTTGAAACATTAATTAACATTAGGTCCTATATTTCGTTACTAATTTGGAAATGCTAATCGACATTATTTTCCGTTACTATTTTTAAATGCAAAAAAACATTATTTTCCGATACCTTCTTGAAACACTAATGGACATTATTTTTCGTTACCATCTGCAAATGCTAACCATTAATATTTTATTTTATATTTATTTATTTTTTTTATCATGGATACGTTAATCAATATTATTTTCCGTTATCTTCTTTAAACGCTAATTGAGATTCTGACTTGTCTTGAAACGTTGATTGGAGTTAAGGTGAACTTTTTTTCAAATATAGTCCTTCTATAAAAAAAAACTAATGGATTGCTTTCTGCCCAATAAAGTGATACGTGAGCTATCGATATAATCAAGAAATTTTCCTGATCTCTAAATACTGGTTCATTAAAATGGCTTAAGTAATATTAAAGAATTTGTATAATTTAAAATTACAAGTATTTGTTTGATTATTTAATTGTTGTTTTTATTTAATTTTGTTTTGATCAATTTTTGCCTTTTACCATTAAGTGTTTGTAACTGATCATTTACTTTTTTATTTGATCATTTAATATTTTCGTCTGATCATATTAATTTTTGTGTTTGATTATAAACACAGTAATAATTTTGTTTTAATAAGTTTTAATTTTTTGATTTAAATATTTAAAAATTCAACCAAAGTATCAATACTTTAGTCAAGTATCAATACTTGTACTTGATCATTTAGTGTTCTTGTTTTTAAATTTAAAATTGGTTTCTGATTATTTAATGTTTGTATTATTTAATTTTGGTGTTCGATTATTTAATATGTATTTTGTTGCAGATTACTTTTTCTGAAAGTTCAAATCAAGATGGCTGCCGTCTTTGCTTTATTCGTTGCCATATATTTGCCCTTCGGGGCGATGGGATACTTATCCTCTGGAAAGGTAAGAGATTTGCAAAAAATCTTTAGGTTTTCATCGACCTAATTCTTTCCTTAGTTTAGTAGTTTAAGGAACTTTTGTGTAGCCAAAAATTAAACTTATTTTTTTTCAGATTTGGCTTTTAGATCCTCGCAGTCCACAAAAATGTTTTGAAATAATTTAAATACGTTGGAGCACTGATCTACAGATTAAAGTGTTGCACCACTTTTCTTGAAATGTTGTTAACATATTATATCAAGCTAATCTTTTATTTTTCTTAAATTAAAAATAAAGTGCAACTACCAAACTATTTCTAATTCAAAATCGGAATTGATGAATTTGGTTTGAATTGAAGTCACCTTTTGGACTTACCACAAAGTTTTGGTAAATATTCCCAAATAAATAAAGTTCAGTCAGAAGATTTGAATAATAGGGAAATGAACAACTGAAAACTCAAAATGTTTTTTTAATGATGATTGCTTTTTCAATAACTGTTTGAGTGAATAGGATTAAATAAAATGGTTACTTAAGTTTTTTTGCAGGGTATTTGGTAACGGTAACAGTAGTAATGATTTATTTATATAAGCTCATATATCCACTTTAATGAAGTGTTCTGATGTCCACAAGGAGCACTTCCTGACCGATTCTCTCTTGAGGGAAGTGGTGGACAGGATGGGACGCGATCTGGCGGAGTCTTACCTGGACTACCCTCAGTCTCGTCTCTCCGATGCTGCCTACTATCAGGACAGCCCTAACCCTTCCATCAGGGACCAAGAATATCTGCAGCACAGCTCTCTGTGGGGCCACCAGTACATGACCGGTTAGTAGAATAATCACTTTTTATATCCTGTAGAAGTCATACCAGCCACATCCACTATTTTGACAGTACTTCTTGAAATATAAAAAACACGCCTCTTAACTTCTAAAACCCGACTTGAATCCTTCAGTCACAATGTCGCCACTAATCGTTTTAGTAGGCACCTATTGTCTAGTGTATGTTACCTGAATAGATTGACTTGATAGACATCTGCGACAGTGTGGGCGTAAAAATCAATAATTTTTAATCAACAATTTAATCTGTTTTGAAAGGCTTGTAGTTAATGGGAGGAGGTCGATAAACTGATCCGACTTACATAGTTTATTGACATGACTATATATATATATATATATATATATATATATATATATATATATATATATATATATAATATACAACTCTCTCTCTCTCTCTCTATATATATATATATATATATATATATATATATATATATATATATATATATAGAGAGAGAGAGAGAGAGAGAGAGAGAGAGAGAGAGTTCCAATGAAGTAATGAGACTAATGTGAAAAAAACGTAACTTCGGTATTTAAGATGCTAGTATAATTTTCTTCGTAATAAACCCCTTCTGTTTGCATACACTTCTCCAGTGCTTCTGGCACTGCAGGTAATATTTCTGGAACTCTTCTTTTGGAATGGTCTGTATATAAGACCAGTGTTACAATTTTTTGTACATTTTTACTTGTTTCAAAATGGTATCTCTTGACCGCCATTTTGAATCTTGTTAATAGAAGAAATTCTCAAGGAACGATGCTTGATGAGTAATACAGTTAAGATTAAAAATTGCTATACAGAGAGTGCAGTATGGGATGGAGCATTATCGTGATGACGAATCCAATTATCAGCAATGTTTGTGGGGACATGGATGACTCGCTTTAGAATTCTTTGTAGAAATATTTAATCAATAATTCTAATCACTGTTTAGCCAGGAGACACCCACAACTTTATGAATAATGCCCCTGTAATTGAATAAGCACACAAGCATGGATTTCGCTTTTGACTTCAACATGCAAGCTTTGATCTGGGTGATTTCTTTTAACACCATTGCGAACTTTGACGTTTTGTCTTTGAATCGTACTGGAAGAACAAACTTTCATTACCAGTAATAACAAGGATTCTGGGTTGATTTCCACTTGTAACAAATCAGCCACACACATTTTCCTGTGCTTCTAGCTGTTGCTCTGAGAGATTTTTTGGGGGGGCTCTTTTTTCATAAATTTGTCTCGTGCCCAGATCTTCAGTTATTATTTGGAGAACAGTTTCTTGTTTGATGATGACTTCGTTTGCAATAATTTTCATGGATAATCTTCGATCGGATAGTGCGATATAAAGCCCTGTGAGGTTATTTTTTTAAAATCTGAAGCGATTTAAAATCGTTAAAAAGTACACGTGTGGAACTTGGGGAGTTACCGACAGAAGCAAAGCTTTTATAATATATATCTCTGCTGTATATATATATATATATATATATATATATATATATATATATATAATTAGTTTGAAGATACGTTTACAAATATCTTGTTTTGTTTAAATAAATAAATACGTTAACTTTGCTTAGATATTATTTGCTGTAGTTATAGTATAAGATTAGTTGTTTTATATTAATTCGTAACGAGCTGCTGATTTCATTGAACAGCTGATAGGATATAATACTTCTTACGTTATGTTATTAAAATTAGCAAAATTAACAACAATTATTACAAACTTTTATATTAATTTCGAATATATTATAAATGGTTACAACGTGCACGTGTTCTTCAACTAAGGAAAAATACCGAAAACAAATCAACACAACGTTTTCATCTAATACGCGTGTAATGTTATAGAAAAGGAGAACGAAAAAGAACGAGACAGAAATAGAGAACCGAAATTCGTTTCCTCGTTCGTTCCATATTTCCGTTACATTTTCCGTTCGGTAGACTTTTTTCTATCCACTCCTCTCGCCAAAGCTAACATTAAAAGCATTGCTTCAAAAACAATAACTTTTTATCTTACAATTTTTTTAAACTCTTATTAAACCATCATAATTTGCTTGCCAAAATTTACATAAATTGACATTTAAAATTTCGACGAGAACTATTAATCAGAGTTTTCGTTCCAGAGACCAGTTGAAGTTCGATTTTCAATGCATATTGTAACGCTGATTTTAATAGTGAAATCAGAATTTAAATACGAGGGTTGATCAAATATAAACGAGACTGATTTTTTAAAAAAATTATTGCTTACTTACAAATTATTCTTGATACAACTTATTTTTCTACATAGTCTCCCGCACGAGTAACACATTTTTCCCACCGGATTGGAAGTTTTTTAATTCCATCTTCGTAAAAAGTTCTCGGGCGTTCATTGAGCCATTGGAGCACGAAGGTCTCCACCGCAGAATCGTCTTCGAAACGCTGGCCTCCAAGCGCCTCTTTGAGTGGCCCAAACAGGTAATAGTCGCAGGGTGATAAGTCTGGACTGTATGGGGGATGTTCCATTGGTTCCCAGCCAATTTGATCGAGTTTAAGCCTCGTAGCGTTCGCCGAATGTGGTTGGGCATTATCGTGAAGAAGAATGACGTTTCTCGCCGGTTTAGATTTCCTTTTCCTACGAAAAGACTGTTTTGCGGTCTCTAAAACATAGCAATAATATTGTGCATTTATTGTGCGTCGTTGATGGAGGAAATCGACGTGAAAGGCGCCTTGATTGTCGAAAAATACAGTGGCCATTACCTTCCCGGCCGACGATCGTGATTTGGCCTTCAGAGGCGCCTTCAGGTTTTCTACTGCTTCCCGTCCTTCGGCGAATTCCTTGTGCCAAGCAAAAACGCGAGCTCTTGACAGGGTCCTGTCCCCGTATTGAGCCGTCAATCTACGAAAGATTTCAGTCGGATTGACCCCCTCCTTGGCCAAAAACTTAATAATAATTCTCTGCTCCACGGAAACGTGCACTTCACTCTCACTCATTGTATAGTTTTATACTGAAGGGTCCGAACGGAAATGTTGCCCGTCTACGCCCGTCCCGAACCTCCCAGGCTACCTGAAACCCCATCCTTTAGAGTTCAATGTCCAACGGAAAAGTTTTTAGAAAGTCAGTCTCGTTTATATTTGATCAACCCTCGTAAGTTAAACAGAATGGTAAAAATTTATTGAATTATTTTTATTATTTAAAACAGGCATTTTTCGAAACGGATAACTGATTTTTCTGAGCAACGAAATTGTCCAGACCTTTACCACAATCATTTTTGTATGTTAAGTTTGACTCAAAACGGACCGAATTAGCGTTTGCAGAGTGAAAAACGTAATATATATGTATATATAAGTAATGTTAAGAAACCCCTCAAAACATATTCTAGAAGTCATGATCTGTGTCCATCATGTCTGTGTGATGGCTTACCATCATGTCTGTGTCCGCAATTTATTTTCTAATGGAAATTCACAAATAATTTGGCAACAAGGGAATACAAAACAGATGGGAACTCCTCTAGTACATGCTCTAGTACAATACTTTAACGCATTGGTCAAAATTATTACCAAATTACAAAAAAACGTTTAACAAAATGCAATCCTGTTTGCAATACTTCCACCTATCTGTCTTTTTTTAAACAAAATCTCAATTTTCTAATAGAAATCTGAACATAATTTTGATCCGTATGCCAATGTTCAAAAACTAAACGTTGAACAAAAACGTAAGCTAATAAATAATATATTTATAATGTTAAGAAATAAATAGATCTGTTCTAAATGATTACTATATACAACATGCCTCAATCTTTTCGTTTTTCTGTTATTTAGTCCTTTTTAAGTCTACTTTTGGTCAGAAATCTTCCCTCACTTCTACTAACCAGATGCTAGGATATTCTACCTGTTAATTTCAATTTTGTTACCTGCACGTTAGATGAGGCTTAACAATAAAACAGCTGTTATAAATATAATATTTGTTTAAGGTAAAATTTTCCGTAAGTTTTATTTCATAGTATTATAACAAAAATGTACGTATACTTGAATCATACTCATATTACACTGTGAAGTCAACAAAAAGGCAATATTAAAACTGTCGTTATTTTATATTCGATAGTTTATCATTTTTGTAAAAATAATTCTAAGAGTTAAGAAATAGAGATGAAAACACATCTAGTCATTTCATTACCACCATTTTTGGTTATATTGACCCTGTATACCAGAAAGTAAATTCTGTATACCAAAAAAATTCTGGTTCAATCAACATGTTTTCATTGAGCCAGATTTTTTTTCTAGATATCAGGCAGAAATAATAACTTTAGAAATTTCTGTTGCAGGCGGTTCTGGTGAGGGCAAGCAACGTCTCAAACCGGACGGAGCTCTTCAGAACCAAAACCAGGTGAAAACTGATGCATCTCTTCCAGCTTACTGTAATCCACCTAATCCGTGCCCCGTGGGATACTCCGGTGAGTACAGGATGAGCCATGACATTTCAAATTATCCGAATCTTATGTTTAATACAGTAATTCCATCAAGCAGTTAAAATAGCTTTATAAGGCTGTCACCTATCTAAGAGTGCCAGTTATCTGAGAGATTTTAAAAGAGGGGAATATTTGAAAGTAAAGGTGGAGTCCTTTAAAGATAATGGTTTTAAAAAAAAAAGTCTTTTAATAAAAAAAAGTGCTTCTTCAAAAGAAGAGAGTCTTAAATTAAAGATGGATGCTTTTCAAAGTGGTGAGACTTTAGTTTAAAAAAGAAGCCACTTTGAAATTGGCGAATATTTAATTAAAAGAAGAAGTTTTTTTTAATAAGAGAGTCTTTAATTAAGCAATGGTGTTTTTGAAAGTGTCTGAGTCTTAATTAAAAGAAGGGCATCTTTGAAAGTGGCGAATCTTTGATTAAAAAGAACATCTTTAAAATAAGAGTATTTAAATAGTAGAAGGCGTCTTTGAAAGTGGCAGTCTTTAACTAAAATAAAGGTACCTTTGAAAGAGTTACCTAAAATAGTATATATACAAGCCATACAATTCAAAAAGTTAAAATTATTACATTGGATAAGCATTATAAATATTCATAATGATGTAGTTTGGAGAAGACACGTAAAAATTTCATTTAATCTTACATTTTTGTAAAATCTTCAAAATGTCAGTATATTTTTTTTTACTTTGTCACTATACGTAGTATACAGAAAGTATACTGATCATGAAAAATCTGTATTGAGATTTTTTATTAATTTCCGTTGACAATTTTTAGCAATATCTAAAAAAAGTGTTTTAACCGCTTTTTAAATTTAAAAAAATCCAAGATAAGGACAAACCGGAACTACATAGCAAATTTCATTTAAAATCTTTCAATTTGTTTAGTCTTCAGCAAAACGCAGAGACAAGACAAGTAGACGGACAGACATCTTAGTAAAAACACCTTTTGGATCCAAGATTTTGAAGATTTTTTACAAAAAATGTAAGATTCAATAAAATTTTTACATGTATTGTGGAAAAACATACCGATCGTAACAACCGATTGACTGATTAACTACCAAATTGTTTTGTAGGAATAGAAGACGGATGCTTAGAAGAGTTTGAGAACACGGCGGCGTTCAGCCGGGAGTACCAGTCCGCGCAGGACTGTATGTGCGACTCCGAACACATGTTTGATTGTTCAGCCAGGGACAACCAGAACACTGACCTCTCTGAATCTGAATTGGACCGCTTTGTTCAGCAATTCCAGGTAAACCTTTCAAACATGAGTCAAGTAAATTTTTATAAATTTATGTCTAAGCCCGTGATTGCAATTAGTAAATGGTTTTAACGTATTCTACTTTAAATAAAACTTTAATTTAACCAGAAAAAACTATTCATAGAACTTATACTGATTCCATTAGCGTTTAGCGCAGTTCAAAAACACTCATTTTTAAATTTTAATGTCTGAAAAGAGTAGACCAGAGGAATGGTTCAAGATTACACACTTTAATGTTGTCTGAAAATAAGGATAACAGAAATTAACCTAGAGTAAATTAAGTAAACCCTTTAATGTTGTTTGAAAATAGTGGGAAATTAGTAAAATTTTATTATCGTCTGCAAATGGTGGACGAGATCTTTTTTTTATTTGAAGGCGAAAAGCACATTAAGGCTATTTAGACACTTTCAGGCCTGCCTAAATGTAAATGTGAGAGTAAAGTGTTAAAGTCGTAAGTGTAGTGTTGCAAGTGTAAGTGTGTGTTAGACTAGGGTACCGCGACAGATGTCTAAATCCTCTCAATATGTGCAGCTAGTCTGCACCCCCCCCCTGCGGGGTTGGATGAGATCAATGGACAATGAGTGATCCTTTCAATATTTCTGAAAATAGTGAGCAAGAAAATTGGACAATTATTAAATACTTTGAGATCATCTGAAAACTGAAAAAGTGGGTCAGAAAATGGACAATTAATAAACCCTTTGACATCATCTGAAAACTGAAAATAGTAGATCAGAAAATGGACAATTATTAGGTACTTTGACATCGTCTGAAAACTGAAAATAGTAGATCAGAAAATGGACAATTATTAAGTACTTTGACATCGTCTGAAAAGCTGAAAATAGTAGATCAGAAAATGGACAATTATTAAGTACTTTGACATCGTCTGAAAAACTGAAAATAGTAGATCAGAAAATGGACAATTATTAAGTACTTTGACATCGTCTGAAAACTGAAAATAGTAGATCAGAAAATGGACAATTATTAAGTACTTTGACATCGTCTGAAAACTGAAAATAGTAGATCAGAAAATGGACAATTATTAAGTACTTTAACATCGTCTGAAAACTGAAAATAGTAGATCAGAAAATGGACAATTATTAAGTACTTTGACATCGTCTGAAAACTGAAAATAGTAGATCAGAAAATGGACAATTATTAAGTACTTTGACATCGTCTGAAAACTGAAAATAGTAGATCAGAAAATGGACAATTATTAAGTACTTTGACATCGTCTGAAAACTGAAAATAGTAGATCAGAAAATGGACAATTATTAAGTACTTTAACATCGTCTGAAAACTGAAAATAGTAGATCAGAAAATGGACAATTATTAAGTACTTTGACATCGTCTGAAAACTGAAAATAGTAGATCAGAAAATGGACAATTATTAAACCCTTTGATATCGTATGAAAACTGAAAATAGTAGATCAGAAAATGGACAATTATTAAGTACTTTCACATCGTCTGAAAACTGAAAATATTGGGTCAGAAAAATGGACAATTATTAAACCCTTTGATATCGTATGAAAACTGAAAATAGTAGGTCAGAAAATAAACAATTATTAAATACTTTGAGATCGTCTGAAAAAATGAAGTGAGTCAGAAAAATGGGCAATTATAAACCCTTTGATATCGCCTGAAAACTGAAAATAGTGGATCAGAAAAATGAACAATTATTAAATCCTTTGATATCGTCTGAAAAAATGAAAATAGTGGGTCGTAAAAATGGACAATTATTAAACCCTTTGATTTCGTCTAAAAACTGAAAATAGTTGGTCAGAAAAACTGACAATGTATAAAACCATTTAATGTCGTTTGAAAATAGCTGGTAAAAGAAATGAACAATTAATAAACTCCTTAATGCCAACTTAAAATATTAGACAAGATGAATGGGCAATATAGTCTGAAAATATTAGACAAGAGAAATAGACTCTTTTCTGAAAAGTCTTCTCTTTATAGCGCCTGTAAACTCTTTAATGTCGAATGAAAATAACGGATAAAAAAATGAGCAATGAGTGATCCCTCTCATGAGGTCTGGAAATAGTGTACAAGAAAAATGGACAAAGAGTAAACCCTTAATGTCGTCTAAAAATAGTGGGTAAAAAAATGGTCAACGAATAAATCCTTTAATGTCGTTTTAAAACAGTGGGAAAATGGAATGGACAATAAGTGGTCCTTTCAATATAGCGTGGGGAAAGTATACAAGAGTAATAGACAATGAATACAATTGTTTATCGACTGAAAATAGTGAGTAAAAAATGAACAATGAGTAAATTCTTTAATGTTGTTTGATAATAGTGTACACGAAGAATGGACAATGAATAAACCCTTTCAGGTTGTCTGAAAATAGCGAACAAGAGGAAAGGTGGGCAACATTAAACACTATACGATAAAAACGTACGTTTATAATTCATATAATATCATAGAATTGTGTACAAATTTTTGAAAGTAAAAACTTCTAACGCGAGGTTTCAGGCTTTTGCCTTGGATGATAATAAGAATTTAAAAAATTAATACTTAAAAAACTACCTTGATTAATTCAAGTTTTCCACGACGATAGCATTTTATTTTGATACATCTTTTTGTAGTTCAAAGTCTTCCACACGCTCATCCCATGGAAACACAAACATTTAAATTTCTTATATATTTATTTTTACTTTCCTTCTACAATTATTTTAAAAAACTTAGACTATACGTGACTGGCCGACAGAAGTGACTACTTCTTCTGGCATGCCTGACTGTATACTTTTTCACTGTTATGATTGGATTATTTTTATACAAATTTAGATACATGCAGGAAAGGGCAACTCTTGAAAATTATTTTCGTATTAAATTTCGCGTGTGTGTAGCTTCACAACTTAAAAATTAACCGAAACTGTCACAGACTTTGAATTTGGATATCTTAGGCTATATAAGGGATTTAAATAATTAATCAGTTCATAACCCTACTTTTAACAGTTATACTGTCTATGTATAATAATAAATACAATATTTGTGATTCTGGCATTCAAAAATCAGTATAAATCATATATTTAATAATTTAAGTATATAAATTTAGAAAATACACATTTTTAAAATTAACAAGAACAATAAACATAACATCAATTGAAAATATATTGAAGCTATTTTGCGAAATCAGCTGTTTAGAAGTAGTCAGATCCAGTCTAGATATATACAAGAACTATGCTGTGAGCTATGTGTTACGGATTCAAGCATGACGCGAAAGCAAATGTTTATACCCATGTTTTGTCAACCGTGACCATACAAGTTTACACTTCAAAAATACATTTTATTATTCAATAAACAAAAATTAGAGCGTTCCGTGACGGTAAAACGTTTCGTGACGGCAAACTGAATTTTGCCTGGTCAAAACATACACCCATAGGCCCTACTCCGTCATAAGAAGTAGTCACTTCAAAAATATTGTGAACAAATCGATCTTTTTGAATAATCTACCTTTTTCATGTTTCTTTAATTCAAAAAAATGCATTTATTCGGATGTCTGCCCGTATATATGTCAGTGTTCGTTGCTGAGCTGTTCTCCTGCCCGTATTAAATCATTCAAGTAATAGAATGGCTGTTACGCAGTCGATTTGTACGAGGGTTGATCAAATATAAACGAGACTGACTTTCTAAAAACTTTTCCGTTGGACATTGAACTCTAAAGGGTGGGGTTTCAGGTAGCCTGGGAGGTTTGGGACGGGCGTAGACGGGCAACATTTCCGTTCGGACCCTTCAGTATAAAACTATACAATGAGTGAGAGTGAAGTTCACGTTTCCGTGGAGCAGAGAATTATTATTAAGTTTTTGGCCAAGGAGGAGGTCAATCCGACTGAAATCTTTCGTAGATTGACGGCTCAATACGGGGACAGGACCCTGTCAAGAGCTCGCGTTTTTGCTTGGCACAAGGAATTCGCCGAAGGACGGGAAGCAGTAGAAAACCTCAGCAATGATCGTCGCCCGACCACTTCCGTCACGGACGAAAACATTGATGCTGTTCGGAAGCTCCTGGACGAAGACAGACGTATATCGCTGCAATTTATTGCAGATGAACTCCAGTTGAGCTATGGTAGCGTTCAAAAAATCAAACATCAAACAAAATCGTTACATCAAACCTGGAACTCAGCAAAGTATCTGCAAGGTGGGTTCTACGAATTTTGACCGACGTTCACAAACGGAATCGTTTGGAGATTTGCCAGCGACTATTTACCAAATTTGAACGAGATGGTGAGGCATTATTAAACCGGATTGTCACCTGTGACGAAACATGGGTTCACCATTACACTCCAAAGTCGAAACAGGCAAGTATGGAGTGGCGGAAGAGGGGAGAGAGGGCGCCTCTGTAGGCCAAATCACGATCGTCTGCCGGGAAGGTAATGGCCACTGTATTTTTCGACAATCAATTTTTCACGTCGATTTCCTCCATCAACGACGCTCAATAAATGCACAATATTATTGCAATGTTTTAGAGGCCGCAAAACAGTCTTTTCGTAGGAAAAGGAAATCTAAACCGGCGAGAAACGTCATTCTTCTTCACGATAATGCCCGACCACATTCGGCGAACGCTACGAGGCTTAAACTCGATCAAATTGGCTGGGAACCAATGGAACATCCCCCATACAGTCCAGACTTATCACCCTGCGACTATCACCTGTTTGGGCCACTCAAAGAGGCGCTTGGAGGCCAGCGTTTCGAAGACGATTCTGCGGTGAAGACCTTCGTGCTCCAATGGCTCAATGAACGCCCGAGAACTTTTTACGAAGATGGAATTAAAAAACTTCCAATCCGGTGGGAAAAATGTGTTACTCGTGCGGGAGACTATGTAGAAAAATAAGTTGTATCAAGAATAATTTGTAAGTAAGCAATAAATTTTTTAAAAAATCAGTCTCGTTTATATTTGATCAATCCTCGTATTATGTATATTTGGTAGAATGGACGATGTCAATTTGTATTATTTGTTTTTGGTAGAAAAACCTATGTCAATTTGTGTTATGTACTGTTTCACTAGTTTTATATAAAAGTAGGCTATATTTTAGCTCGTCTTTCTTTAAGAAGAGCGGGTTGTTCGCCAGTCACATTTATTGTGATACCTTATTTTAACAAATTAGTGATACCACTGGATATAAACATACTAAAAGTACAACCATTATCATAAAAAGCGTGTTCGATACCAGAGGCTAAAGTCCAAGTAATTGTACTGCAAACGGCAAGGACAGGGAGTGGAGATGTTTGAGAAAATAAACAGTACTACGAGGGTTGATCAAATATAAACGAGACTGATTTTTTAAAAAAATTATTGCTTACTTACAAATTATTCTTGATACAACTTATTTTTCTACATAGTCTCCCGCACGAGTAACACATTTTTCCCACCGGATTGGAAGTTTTTTAATTCCATCTTCGTAAAAAGTTCTCGGGCGTTCATTGAGCCATTGGAGCACGAAGGTCTCCACCGCAGAATCGTCTTCGAAACGCTGGCCTCCAAGCGCCTCTTTGAGTGGCCCAAACAGGTGATAGTCGCAGGGTGATAAGTCTGGACTGTATGGGGGATGTTCCATTGGTTCCCAGCCAATTTGATCGAGTTTAAGCCTCGTAGCGTTCGCCGAATGTGGTCGGGCATTATCGTGAAGAAGAATGACGTTTCTCGCCGGTTTAGATTTCCTTTTCCTAAGAAAAGACTGTTTTGCGGCCTCTAAAACATCGCAATAATATTGTGCATTTATTGTGCGTCGTTGATGGAGGAAATCGACGTGAAAGGCGCCTTGATTGTCGAAAATACAGTGGCCATTACCTTCCCGGCCGACGATCGTGATTTGGCCTTCAAGTTTTCTACTGCTTCCCGTCCTTCGGCGAATTCCTTGTGCCAAGCAAAAACGCGAGCTCTTGACAGGGTCCTGTCCCCGTATTGAGCCGTCAATCTACGAAAGATTTCAGTCGGATTGACCCCCTCCTTGGCCAAAAACTTAATAATAATTCTCTGCTCCACGGAAACGTGCACTTCACTCTCACTCATTGTATAGTTTTATACTGAAGGGTCCGAACGGAAATGTTGCCCGTCTACGCCCGTCCCAAACCTCCCAGGCTACCTGAAACCCCACCCTTTAGATGTCCCCACCTTTTCCAATGTCCAATGGAAAAGTTTTTAGAAAGTCAGTCTCGTTTATATTTGATCAACCCTCGTATATAACTGCAGTTGCCGCATAACCCAACCAATAGTCTTCTGATCGACTAGAGCAGGGGTCTCCAAACTACGGCCCGAGGGCCACATCCGGCCCGCGGACAGATTTTGTCCGGCCCGCGGAGAGCTAGCATACTTGAAAACTATGGTTTTCCACGTTTTGCAATTTCAAGAGCCACACGAAAGCTGGCACGAGTTGTAGCCTCTTGTTCAGTTTTGAGTTTTGTAAATGAAAATTGCTGCGATTTCAATCCGCGCTTCATAGCTTCGAATTTTTCTGTCCGCAAACTTCCTGTATATTTTGAGTAATTTTGAAAATGTTTTGTTTCATAATGACGTTTAATGTTATATTATTTGAGAACGGCTATGCTTTCATTGCAAATCAAACATAGCGCCTTGTTACTGGACTCAATTACGAAATACTGAATGTTCCACTGATCTTTGAATTTTCTGCATTCACTATCAATTTTTCGCTTCTTTTCCATACTACTAAATCACACACAAAAGCAACAATTCAAATCAAAATACTGTTACAAAGATGTCTTAAACTTAAACACGCACAAACACGTTTTAAGGTGGTAAGCACTATTTTATTTCACAACAGTGTCATAGGAACTGACATGTGGTTGCGCCACTAGCCTTCTTATATATTCCAATTACTGCCTTCTAGAAGTGAGTGGAAGACACCAGAACTTTCTCGAACCAACGAGATTATTCTGTACGTGCTATTAGCGCCATCTGTTAGCGATAGAAGGTACTACCTATTCCGCTTGTGTCCACCAGATGTCGTGTCACGTTACCCTCATGTCTCGTACTCTACGACTAATCTAGAAATTACAGATAATGACAGGAAAATTAATAATATGCAGTGTTGCCGTTTTGCGGACTTTAGTCCGATTTGCAGCCTTTTTTAAACGTTGCGTACTTTTTCGGACTTTTTTTTTCATCAGTGGACTATTTCACTTTTTACCACCGGCAACAATGATAATATGGTTTTGGCCCTCGGAACTTACTGGAGTAATCAGTATGGCCCTAAGGCTGGAAAGTTTGGAGACCCCTGGACTAGAGTATGGGACCCACGATGCTTTTAGAGACATATTCAGGAGTGCTACGATTGGAATAACCATTGTTTACTTGACTGGTAACTTTATTCGCCTTTTTTTCTATTAAAATTATAGTAATTCCTTATGTCTTTAACGTTTACTCTGCCATCGTAAATTTTCTACTTTCCAGGTTCGAGTTCTCCTGCGTGAACGTGTAAAAGTTTTGTTTCGACATCAGCATCTGTTCGCTGACTCCAAACTGGCTTCGGTTCTCTTAATTAGTCTAACTGTATTGAACCTAGAGTGCACAAGGTCGGATAGTCGCTTTGGAATTGTCTATCAATTCTTCTGCAGTATATGTGTTAAACTGCACATACCTCCTGCAGTATGTGAGGTAGTATTAAACCCCCAATCGAAGGGGGTCGATTGAAATCGAGGAGGGTATAATGGGGTCGATGAAATAAATTCCATTTTTAATCCCTTAACGCGCACTTCATAAAAAATGAAAACGACAAAAAAATCATTTTTTATTTGCAAATATTCATATTGATATCTCACTACGAGAGGAATTGATTGAACTTTAACAGAATTGGAACTCAAAGTGAACTTTCAAACAAGTGGATATGCCGAATTTTTGAGTTGCAAAGATATTACCTCAAAATATGTCAGATTAACAAGTATCAGCGAACCACTATTGTTAGCATTTCGTAATTCTTACTTGGTTGAGGCAGGATTTAGCTATGTTAATAATATATTGCGAAAGACAAGAAATCGATTCAAGATGTCAGAACGTGGTAATTTGAGATTAATATTAACAATTATTTCCCCGGATATAAGTGAGATAATAGAAGGACATTAACCGCAGCCATCTCATTAAAATTTTATATATGTATGTCATTTATATGATTATTGTAATTTATATTTTATTTAAATGTCTGCTTCTATAAACATAATTATATCTTTAATGTAATCTAATAATACAAAATACAAATTATTTTAAAAAAATTGTATTACAGAATTGCTTCTAATAAAAGCTTTATTTGCGGTGATATTTGTGCAACACATTGTAAACATATCGAATCTACGGAATAAAAAAAAATATTAAGGGTCGAAGCAGAAAAATGGTTGAAAACCCCTGAGCTAGAGGTAAGGTGGAATCGCTAAGCCCAGCAGCTCGCTTCAGCTGCCTCGCCGGAATGCCAATGTCTGGAAATATAGTTATATTTAAATTAAAGAAAATTACGATCCAACTGCACAAAAGTGCAATTTGCTGACCGCGTATTCACTGGCAAAAAAACAAACAGATAAAATATCATTGAAGCAAAACATAAGGACGTTTGATCCATAATTAAAAGAATTCTAAATATTTTATAAATTAACTTTAACATTATAAAACTTTAAATTAATTTAACATATTTTTCCTTTACTGCTGTCAAAATAATATACTATACATTATCATTGCTTGAAATCTTGAATTATTCTACTAACATTCAATAGTAATATACATAAATGAATACAATGTATTACTGAACTAATAATGCTAAATCAATAATTACAGGTGGAAGACCAGCACAAGAACTTGGTGGCTAAGAAGTTTCACGTAAAGAAGGTAAGTTGAAGTACTGAGCGGCGAAAAATGCAATTAAATTAACCAATTTATTCTAAATTATTTGTACATTTCCACTAGAAAACGAGCTATTAGAACGGACATTACGGATAATTGAGAACGGCACAATTTCTCAAAATCGTCCATCAAGTATTTGTTATACGAGGGTTGATCAAATATAAACGAGACTGACTTTCTAAAAACTTTTCCGTTGGACATTGAACTCTAAAGGGTGGGGTTTCAGGTAGCCTTGGAGGTTTGGGACGGGCGTAGACGGGCAACATTTCCGTTCGGACCCTTTAGTATAAAACTATACAATGAGTGAGAGTGAAGTGCACGTTTCCGTGGAGCAGAGAATTATTATTAAGTTTTTGGCCAAGGAGGGGGTCAATCCGACTGAAATCTTTCGTAGATTGACGGCTCAATACGGGGACAGGACCCTGTCAAGAGCTCGCGTTTTTGCTTGGCACAAGGAATTCACCGAAGGACGGGAAGCAGTAGAAAACCTGAAGGCCTAATCACGATCGTCGGCCGGGAAGGTAATGGCCACTGTATTTTTCGACAATCAAGGCGCCTTTCACGTCGATTTCCTCCATCAACGACGCACAATAAATGCACAATATTATTGCGATGTTTTAGAGGCCGCAAAACAGTCTTTTCGTAGGAAAAGGAAATCTAAACCGGCGAGAAACGTCATTCTTCTTCACGATAATGCCCGACCACATTCGGCGAACGCTACGAGGCTTAAACTCGATCAAATTGGCTGGGAACCAATGGAACATCCCCCATACAGTCCAGACTTATCACCCTGCGACTATCACCTGTTTGGGCCACTCAAGGAGGCGCTTGGAGGCCAGCGTTTCGAAGACGATTCTGCGGTGGAGACCTTCGTGCTCCAATGGCTCAATGAACGCCCGAGAACTTTTTACGAAGATGGAATTAAAAAACTTCCAATCCGGTGGGAAAAATGTGTTACTCGTGCGGGAGACTATGTAGAAAAATAAGTTGTATCAAGAATAATTTGTAAGTAAGCAATAAATTTTTTAAAAAATCAGTCTCGTTTATATTTGATCAACCCTCGTATACGTTCATACTAAAGTCAGTGCAACGAAATCGAAATAAAAGAAATATTAAAAATAAACCTTGTGCGTCATTAAGTTTGTTTTTCTTCAATTTACTCTCTGTAAATTTTTTTCAGTCAAATTTGTTACAGTGTGCTCATTTGTAAATTGTTATATATAACCCAAATCTGAGTAAAATGTGATATTGTGCGATTTTTTTTTATATCGACAATTTTCAAAACGGATTTTTTTAAGAAATTATTGAATGTAAGAAAGTTGTTGCGATGTTTATATTCTGTTTATGTAATAGCTATTATTACGATCTTGTAATTCAAGTTGCAGTTGTTTAAGTTTAACTTATATTATTTGTACGTAAAGGATAAAGGGCAGCACTCCACTACGAGAGTGGATATGGCGAATGATAACCCTACGTAAGTCTTTATCTAACCGCTTGGAAAGACTCAGAAGCTAAACCCATCATCACTTCCACTTGCTAACAATCCTCCCCTATGGCTGTCTAAATCAAGGTGGAACAGCGTATCCCGAATCATGCTTGGTTAAGAAGGAGCTTAGCTCAAGTATGAGGAACTTTGTACAAACTGACGTGTTATTTCCCTAGCTATTTGTAGGAATTCGATAACTGAAAACAAATAAAAAACCTACAAAACCCTTTGAAACTCGCAAAAGTGACCTGGGGAATTTAAAAAAGCATAAAGACGGAAAGAACAGGAATTGTACCTTACTCTATGGAACCCACAACCAGTCAATTCTAGCATACTATTGGGACTCTAGGCGAACATACTCAACTTTAAGTGGCCGATCCCTTACTTGACTGTCTCAGATAAGTAAGGCTACCGGGAATACGTCTATCGGGAACGCAAAAGCTTCAATTGTGAAAAGAGGAGGCGATTGCTATTAAAGGTGCAGAACACCTCTCAAGGAACAAACATTGGGTGTGAGAAACCCTTTTACGGTTGTGATGACAAGCTGACTGAAAACCTTATTCTAAGACTGGAGGTCTGTCAGCTAAGAGTATCTGTTAAAAGAGATTCCTCTAATAGAAAAGCCAACTTGGGACATTGAGTAGAAGGAGCACTTTGGTTTGATGGACACATCTTAACACGATAGGAATTTATACCACTGATAAACCGTACTGGAATAATAAGGGCACTTCAGTCTGTGATTACGAAGTTCTTACCAGCAGCAGGTTTGTCTTCCAGAATCATTAGGACTTCCAGCTAGATGAAATATTCAGAGGGCTGTTAAAATTCATTGAAGGAACCATACTACTGATCCAGCTCTGTAATGGTTGGAGGCGAAGAGTGTTTGTCTTCCTGAACCAATAGGATCTCCAGCTGGATGAAATAATCAGAGAACTGTTCAAATTCATTGAAGGAACCTTACTACTGAACCAGCACTGTAATGGTTTCAGGCGAAGAGTTGGTCTTTCTGAACCATTAGGATCTCCAGCTGTATGAAATAATCAGAGAACTGTTCAAATTCATTGAAGGAACCCTACTACTGAACCAGCACTGTAATGGCTTCAGGCGAAGAGTGTTGGTCTTTCTGAACCATTTCGATCTCCAGCTGTTTGAAATATTCAGAGGGCTGTTCAAATTAGTTGAAGGAACCTCTCTACAGATTGGCTTTCTTGTATAATAAGCCCTTTGATCACGGATCCAAGGGCTACCTCCTAACCTAAAAAACCATATTTTCTGTTTATATGTGTAACAATATTTTAAGTTTTAATCATTTTGGTTTAGAAACATAATTTTACTTATTTAAAGTTGTCTCGCAAATATAGCTTTCGAAAATATTGATAAGTAATAATGCATGTAAAAGTCTAACGTTTGGAACTACTGTTTTACAGAAGACATTAATTAATACGCTATTTTCTGTGTCGTATTTCAGGACAGCAATCCATTCCTGCACGGCGAGAAGCTTCCCGTCGCAGCAAAGAAAGGTCTCAATGTGGTTTACTAACTCCTGCGCACTTCGGCAACGACTCGGCAACCCCTTACCGGACACGATTGGTATACGCACCCTCCTGTAGGGAGGTTTCTATGTCATGTATTCAATGTTGGTTGGAATTCATTTAAGTGTGCTGTCGGTGTTTTTGACTCATTTTAATAAGGAACGTCGGAAGAAGTTGAAGAAAGATATATAGGCC
The DNA here is from genome assembly GCA_022606455.1 of Callitettix versicolor. Taxonomy (NCBI): domain Eukaryota; kingdom Metazoa; phylum Arthropoda; class Insecta; order Hemiptera; family Cercopidae; genus Callitettix; species Callitettix versicolor. The sequence goes on from CM040187.1 coordinate 10,600,091, forward strand.
CGGGTAAGGGAAAATGCTTCGGGCCTATTTATAATGAAAGGAAAGACGTTTGTGCTGTCGGTTTCTGTACCCTTTGCATATCAACCCTGAACCTTCTAACGCACAAGCTTCGGATATGGACCCATTAAAAGCAGTGCAAATTAAAAGTGTTTGACAATATCGTACCTAGGTAACAAGCGATCAAATATTATGCGGCTCAAGTCTGTACCCGTCGACTTTAGCATTACAGTGTGAGGCTCACTGGATAATGTCGAGTTCTGGGCTCTGTTTATCTCTTCAAATCTTTACTGTAGCGTTAGGCTTAAGTAGCTTTTAGTGTTAGTCGTTTAAAACTTTACAAAAGATGATACTGCTGAAGGGATTTTCATCAAATTTAACCTAATTTAATCATTTCCCTAATCAGCTGCAGCTATTTATTTACTCTTACTTTTTCATCTGTATGTTTCGAGCTATTGTATTTGTTATTGTTTTTCTTTAATAGTCCACCCTATTGAAAAAAACTATTTTAAACGACTTAGATTTCAACGTTAGGTTGTTATCGAGTGGTTGAATTTAAAATTATTAAAAACTGCATGAAAATAAAAAAAATAAAAAACAACAAAAAAGAGTTTTATTTAATTACTTGCCTACAACTGTGCTTGTAATTCTACTTATGAATATTCAACTCAAAAGGTAAGTTGGTAATAATATAAGCAATTATGTACTGCTTTTATTTTTACAGTGTTATTTAAAAATGTAACCCGACCAAAACCAGATCTTGCATGTTGCTTCATAACTTTCAAAATGTGATGGTTTATAGGGAAATATTTAGTAATTATATGTGCGAAAGCTGAAATATGCTAAGAAGTAAATAGTGTAATGGTAGCCTTACACGTTAACTTTTTTTTTTTAATTAATGTATCATGAAAACTTTATCTTAGATAAAAATACAACTTAAAAAAGTCAAATAGTGAAAACTAAAGTAAAAATTGCGAGTTCGTTTTTAATAAAAGTTCAGAATATTTCATTTGAAAATCTTTTTTATTTATTTTTATTTGCACTTTAATTATTAAAACAAACCTTTCGCAAATTACGTTAAAACTGTAAGCCCGTATGAAGATTCGTTTGTAAAAAAGTTCGTATTCGAAATATAAAATACAGGCTTAAAAAATATATAATACATGACAAAAGAACAACATGCTATGGGAATTAGCTTTTTCAAATATGAGCCGAAATATTGCCCTTTGGTCAAGAATATTCAAATGTAAATTCTTTATAAAAAAAAACATTCTTGTGCTCACTCTATTTTGTTTTAAACAATGAATAATAATTTTAAAAACCTTAAGTTCATATTCATCACGAAAAAGTATTCTTTCACTTTTGTTACAAATACAAATTTTAAAATATTTAAAACTCCAATACTTAGATTTTTTTCAAAAATTGTTCAAAAAAATACCGCTTACAAAGCCTTACTTTCCTACACTTAAGAGAACTGTTCAGAAAATAAACTGTTTTCTTATCTTAAAACTGATAAGAACTATTTACTAATCTTAAATACTGTTTAAAATTTCATATTTATGGCGAAAAATTAATTTACTAGATTTAGGTACGAGACACATAAGCATAGCTTTTTCTAATAGACAAACAGCAGCCCAGAACTTGAACCTCATTTTAAAAAATCGTCTAAGATTAGAATTACTTGTGTCTGAGTAAAAAATGTATTAACTTTTATACGTAACCCTTATAAGTAAACATATATACTTTACCATAATTGGAAGTAAAACCGTGCTAAGTTCAGTAATATCTTAAATAGGTTGTACAATACATATATTAGAGGGACCTTCTTAAAAATGTCTATGTAAAAATTTGATTTTAGAGTCGAAACCTCTTTTTTAAGGAAACTGAAATCTATTACAAAATTTATTTCCAGGTGTTTATAATGTTTTAGTACAAGCCAAGGGCGTGTGACAAAAGAGACTTTAGCTTTGATAGATTTAATTTTGTCTAACCACATTGAGAAAACCTTAGTCCACTTCTCAGCGAATAAAACTATATCTGATAACTGCTACCTGATATTTATATCTGAATATTTCATATCTGATATATGACAAATGATATCTAATATCTCATACCTGATATTTGATATCTTGTATCTCATATCTGATATCTGCTATACTACATACGATATCTAATATTTGAAAACTGTTATATGATATTTGATATCTAGTACATGATATCTGCTATATGATACGTGATATCTAATATGTGATAACAGATTAATGGTATTTGATATCTCAATATCTGATATGTGGTAATTTATATCTGAAAATCTGATAGACGATATCTGGTAATGATATCTGTAAACTGATATCTGATATAAAATATCTGGTATTTGATATTTTATTATTTTATATATATATAATATTTGATATATATGATAGCTGATATATATGATAGATATACATATGATATCTAATATTTGATACCGGGTGTCTAAGATTTCATATCTGGTATAGCTTGTTTGGATGTTTATGGTGTTTCATGATATATGTTGTACCTCTTTTGAATAATTTAAATTAAATGTATGAAATACTGTGCTATGTTTTTCATAACATATTTAACGAGGGGCGTGTATGTGAATAAAATGGAAAGGGATCAAAAATAAATAAAACAAAATTTGTTTAAAGCAGACTAGTTGTTTTTATAACAGGCAAATTTGGGTGCAGGTTATGAAGCAAAAATGAATAGATATCACAAGCTTTATTCATTAAAAGTTTTAATTTCTTTTAATTGTTACTTAAAAATTGAATAATTAATTGCGTTGTTATTATAGTTATTTGGACATTGGCCATCATTTGTGTAAAGTAGATTATACAGAAACAATAATGAAGTTTAGAAAGTATGGATCAACTTCAGTTCTCAAGTGCCTAACCTAAAACATAAACTTTACAACTAGAACTCATACTCATACTCAAAAAGAACAAACATTCAGGGCTGATTTTCTGAGTGGTCAAAAATAAAGCTGTCTTATATTTGATCTGAGACCACAAATCATCAATAAAACGTTGTTTACTGTTGACTAGTTCACATCCTTGTTGATACAGTATTTGTATCAACTATTATGAAACTTTACGTTTTCTTGGTGACTTATGTTTTCCTGATCACTTTTATTTTTGACCACTCAGTGAATTATCTCTGAGTGGTTTCTAGGTTTTAGTATTTTACATAGGCTGAAAATACCTATGTTATGTTCTAGTTGCATGTTTGAGGCACTTCAGAATGAGAGTTGAAACATTATATATTGTTTGTATACACCGTATACACAAAGGCTAATGTCTGAATAAACAGTAACGATAACAATAATTTATATAGGTTCATTAATATTGCTAAATGATATGTGAATCTTTAGCATATTTATTTTGTCATTTTTAAAGTATGTAAAAAGCATGGTGACCCTGTGATAAACTGATTTTGTAATTTTAATGTATAATATATTCGCTATAAGGTTCATTATCTTCTATAAATGTTGTTTTTAGTTTTGTGTGTGTGTGTGTGTGTGTGTTTAAAAGAATAAAAGACATTTACTGTCCTAGAAACAGTTAGAAAAAATAAAAACTAGATTAACTTGAGTTTTATATCTATAAATTTTTTAACAAAATCTGATGAGCTAACCGTACCTTTTGGGGAAATAGCGATCCATATGTTTTGCCTTGGTACTTATGGACTATATTTGAGAAAAATTTTATTAAAATCGTTAGAATCAATTTTGAGAAAATCAATTATTTTAGTTTTTGACCAGAAAAAAAGGGTTACGCCATTTATTTTGAAAAACCTAAACGGGTCCCAATACATTATTGGCAAATCCGATTCCTAGATGCCTCATTTCCACAAGAACTATTTATTAGTACAGACTCTGAAATTCTACAAAACCATACTTATTGTCAAACATCTATATAAAATGGCTTTTTTACCTAAAAAATCTGAAAAAGGATAGATTCAAATTTAAAAATCGATTTTCTTAATATGCTCAAACTTTCTTTATAGTTTAGTTCATATAATCATAAAGCAAAAATTAATTTAATGTACGTATTCCCATACAAATAGGCTATGCAAAATTATTATGGGAAAACATGAACTTCTTTCTAAAACTAATTTTACAATAATTATTGGCTTCAGCACAGAATGTCAATATGGATATGAAGACCAAGGTAGGTTTATGGGTTAACAATATCTTACTGCCATATTACCAATACTGAGATAGACGAATGTTATATTCTTTTCTAAAAAAAATATGCTTCTTGCATTTTGCCTATTTTTTGCCCATATGTTTTGGACAAAAACATGTCGTCCATGTGTTTTTTCATGTTTTTTTTTTATTGTTCCAAAATGGATTTGGGGGAAATTTTAAATGAGATACTATTATTTAGTAAAATTAAAAGAAAAAATACTGGTGGGTTTAAACCCCACGAAGGAAGTGAAGAAGAATTTTTAACATTATTTTTTTAAATAAAACATTCATTTGAAATATAATGAAAATAACAAATATTAAATAGAAAAAGTTAAATTCAGCAGTGGGTTTTGAACTCACATCCGTTAGTCTCATAAGCAGAGATTAGAGCGCTGAGCCAAGAATGCACGATGAACTGTAAGCTCACTGGAGGCTCAAATTCACTTAAGGAATAACCGACTTCTTCCGAAAGTATACGATTGAACATTTCATTTCTGAACGTGAAAGAAATGAAATGAATTCATGAAAGATAAATCTCTGGTTACAGACATATAGCTTAACTACAATAACATAAGAGCTCCTCTCTAAATGTATCTACAGTTGTAAGAGATTCCACATTGTACCAGCACAAATAAAATATATTAAATATAATTTTGTTGTAATTTACTATCAGGTACAATAAAACAATTTGTCTTCTCCATGGGAAAATTAATAAAATCCTTTTATTATATATTAGATAAAAGTAGAAGGAGTAATTTTATTTAGTGGCACACAAACATTTAATCATTAATTCAATTACAGTTGGTGCCTACAATTTTTATTACACACTGGCTTTTATATCAATTAGGTTGATAAATTTCATTCTAAGTACAAAATTAAAAACAAAGCAGAAATTTACAACATAATTTTAACCCAGTTTTTGGATTTATTCCAGATTCCAGCTGTGTCTACAAATTGTGCATTAATCCCATGCACTGGAGTGCTTTTCCAACTTAAGCATATCTTAAACAGTGTTTTCTTCTGTGTATTTTTACAACAGAAAATATAGAGAGATTTCTTGCTGTATTACTAAATGATTACTTTTATATCCCTTAAAAGAACGAATATGAAATTCTGAAAAAGTAGACCTATATATATATATATATATATATATATATATATATATATATATGTGTGTGTGTGTGTGTGTGTGTGTGTGTGTAGACATATATCCATTTAATACAAACATTGTTTCGATATTTTGCCTAAATTGTATCTGATATCTTTAAGGCAGTTCTCGCTCCAAGTCTCTGATGTCAAAATGAATCCTCCATTCTAAAACTGATTATTTTGACTTCACACCACAGAAAATTTCAAATAAGATTTTGGCGAAATGTCAAAACAATATTTCTTTTAGAAACAGTTGAGTCAAAAGGGCATACGTTTTCAGTGTATAATTGTTTGTTTTAAATATCTTTAAGAAAACAATAAATTTACCCTAAAACATATAGTTCCAGGTATAAGTGTAATAATCACTAATTATTTTAAAAAATATAAACCTATAATATTTTCAAAAAAAAATTTTAACAGTCTAATGCATTTCGTCATGATAGGTTCTATAATAATTTTCAACAATAGTATTCTTAAAGAGTAAAAAACGTAGAACTAAGGAGTAACAGGACAGATTAAATTGAAGTAGGATCAAAGACCTGTTTTTTTTTAATTTTTGCTTTATTACAATTGGATTATTGACAAAGGAATAATGGGAAGAAATTAAATTAAAAATCAAATCTCACAAAAATATATTTTTTTCATAAATGAACATAACTTTATATAAGTAAAAACATTATAAATATATATATCACACTTTGAAAACATAAAAAATGTACTATAAATAAACAAATTATATTATAAATACAAAAATAAACTTCAAAAATATTGTGCAAATTACAATGTTATGCTTATGCCAAAAACTATAACTATAATTAACTTTAATATGAACCTCTTTTTATATAAAACTATGTAAAATCATGTAATATTACATAAAATGTTTATTACGTAATAAAACAGTATAAGAATATTGCACTAACTTTCTCAGATGTAATATTTAAGGTCTAAGCAACAAATATTATTCACATTTTTGTCAGAAAATTTTTTGGTGACAATCAGGGTTTTACAAATCAGAGCATTTCTTTAATTTGATAAACTAATTTCAATAATATGACAAAAATTGAGCAAATTTTCCGAATTTTGTTTGTGTATAGCTTCAGAACAGGGATGATTAGGAAAGTACTATATTTAAAATAAACTGAATCAATTATTGTTAAAGACACTGTTCAGAATATGTTTATTATGAGTTTATTATGTGCCTCCATTAGTCCATAAAATAATTCACAGATGTTGAGTTAATAAATAGTTTTCCAGCATTTGAGGAAAACATGCTTGCAAACCAAAACAACCAATTCTTTTCCCTCAAAACACCCTTAAAAAGTCAAAATATTAAACATTAGAAAAATCTTGAATAAAAATGTCACAAGTTCTATTGAGCATTTTTTTTTAGTTGGCACTTTTGTTGGCGTATTAAATTCATAAGTGGTAAAATTAACATGTGTTTCCTGGTTCATATTTTGTTTTGCTAAAGAAGTTAATATAATACTTAAACTATTAGATTTAAAATAAAAGACCAAAAAATGTGAAAATAACGTTGTTTACACAGCACAGAATCAACATGAACCCAAGTTTTGTTCCATTCTTTATGGTGTGGTAATTCAATATTTGTATAAACAGTAATAAAATAATTAAACTGAATTATATAACTATATTAGATGATTTCATGCTTAGGTTTTTAGATTCTGTAGGCTTGTCATAAACAAATAAAATTCCAAACACAAAAATAACCTAACTACTGTATGATGTTATAATGTAACTATATTTTTTTCAGCGAAAAACCTTTAAGGTTATCATCACCAAGGCGCGATATTAAGATTTTGATGTAACTATAGTTTGTTAAAAAAACAGTTCTATAATATAAATGGTAGTTTGGTTTAGGCTGCAATACCTGCAACATGAAATGGGTGGTACTAATCCACAATCATTTTTCCTAGAAACTTGACCAAAATTGTAAAAATAGTGTCAACATCAAGTAAATTCTTACAAGAAGAAATTTTTTCCTCCAAATTTAATTAAATTAATTTTGTCTCCTAAACCTGAACACCAATTTTAAAATGAAATAAAACAATAAAATTTGTACTTCTACCATTAAATTCAGTTTCGCTTTAGCTAATGTGTAATGGACATTAAAATATAATTTATAAGCTATAATATAACACAGAACTACAAAATCTGAAAAATGTAAAGGTTCACATTACAATATGCTAAAATATATTTCCCACAGAAGTTGTAACAAATGCTTTTTATGTATGCAACTAAAATATTGCATACAGTGTTTAACCCTGCCGTCTACTGAATTTTCGTAGAACTGTTAGTGTTAATGAATAAATTAATATTTTCAATTATTTAATATCTTTTCTTCATTATCAATCAACTGGTCTAGATATTGTCAATGAAATATTGGTATGTGTGAAAACTGATACTGTACTTTTCAGTATCTGTTAAATAAAACTATGAATTGTGAAATAATGTTCTTGGCTGACCTGTTCTGGCTGTAGCTGTTGCCTTTTCAAATATAAATTTGGGAAAAAGACAAAAACTACTATTAATGGTATCTACATAATTCTAAAAGTACTTGTACAAAAAAACGTACACTATACTAAATAAATAATAATACCAAAAACAACCTAAATCTGGTAGGAAAGAATTATGGTAGAAACACAGTTAGCAATATCAAAAATTATCTCCTCTCAGTAATTCCATATTAACTAAAACGTGAACTGTGACAATTTAAGTTTGCAGTTAGTGCAGTATATGTTAAGGTGCCGGCGTCAGATTGATTGGTATTAAACTGTGAGAACCCAAGATGTGATCCTAGTGGAAATGAAAGAAAACAAACTAGCTGCAAGGATTGGTGGAATAGATTTTGAAGATTTCAAAGTTAGTAACAGTTAAACTCAGCCATTCAAAGTTAGATAAATGTGTGAAATACGACTATCTGTGAAAAAGTAGCAGTTCTGTGATATCCTTAACATTTCTACACTAGTGTATTTAATATTTTATTCTAGTTACATCCAATATGAACAATAGTGTTGTTACATAACTTGAACAGTTGTGAAATGCAGTTATTCAAACTGAATTGGAGATGATTTTGATAGTGATTAGCTCCCTGTTAAGAGAAAAAAATGAGATGTGAAATTTAATTACTTAATGGAATGAGTTTGTGAGACAAAACTTTCAGATTTTAAATTAGTGCTATCATAGCACAACTGATAATCATAATCAATAACGCCATAATAAGGCAAAAAAAAAACAAACAAACAACTACCACAGATATAACAACTGTTTTATATATATATATATATATATCCTAATATTAAATAACCAATTCTCCCTCCCTTCACCCACTTTAAAGCCAGAGAATGGCTCTTGCATCAAATTTTCGACCCAGGACTCAAAATCTGAAGCACTCCCTTCACTATGGTTAAGTATGTTTTTTTATAAAGTGAAAAAATTAGTCACCCTATGCCTAGAATCGCTTTTACTTTATTTATTGATTGGTTTTATCGTCTCGTTAATTTTTTTAGCTACCAAATATTTTTCAAAGTTTTTTCTAACACACCTCAAAAAAAGTTACCTCCAGGCCCTAGGCCGGGACCCTGACATGCTCTTGAACCCCCCCCCTTTGTGCAGGCTATGCCACACAGTTCACCAGCATCACTTGTCTGGTTAGAATATTTTTCATCAAAGAATAAGGCTAAAGATTACGGAAGATTTGATTACTAAGCCTAAGTGCAGAAAATATTGTAATGAAAATATATTTGACCCTTTCAAAAACTTAGGTATTAATTTGTAAAAACTGGTAGATCAGTGATATAATATGACTTCAATAACGATCACTTGTAATACAAGATTAGCTTACAAACTAGGACTTCAGAACTTCTTCCAAAAACAATTTATGTTCATTATTCCAAGCTTATTCTCAACTACACTCAATAAACAGTTTCAGTGTTGTAAAAAAAGTGACACAATTTTTCAGACACAAAACAGAGGAGGAAAGCTTTTAAAATAAATCACTGTAAAAACTCTAGCTGAATCAAAAAGACCAAAAAGCTCAGTATGGTATCTGTCAAGCATCTACTTTGGTTTTGATGAGGTACTTCCAGTTATTGTTTAAAGTTTACAGAAACTTTCACACTTTCATCAAACTTTTTGAATTACTGCTTAATTACTGAATTAAAAAGGTTATTTGATAGGCTTATAGTGTTAACTAGTTAGTGAACACACTAGTTAGTGTTTCATAAACACTTAGAGTGTTAACTAGTTAGTGAACACACAAGTTAGTGTTTCATAAACACTTATAGTGTTAACTAGTTAGTGAACACAACCAGTTAGTGTTTCATAAACACTTAGAGTGTTAACTAGTTAGTAAACACACTAGTTAGTGTTTCATAAACACTTAGAGTGTTAACTAGTTAGTGAACACACCAGTTAGTGTTTCATAAACACTTAGAGTGTTAACTAGTTAGTGAACACACCAGTTAGTGTTTCATAAACACTTATAGTGTTAACTAGTTAGTGAACACACCAGTTAGTGTTTCATAAACACTTATAGTGTTAACTAGTTAGTAAACACACCAGTTAGTGTTTCATAAACACTTATAGTGTTAACTAGTTAGTAAACACACCAGTTAGTGTTTCATAAACGCTTAGAGTGTTAACTAGTTAGTGAACACACCAGTTAGTGTTTCATAAACACTTATAGTGTTAACTAGTTAGTGAACACACCAGTTAGTGTTTCATAAACACTTATAGTGTTAACTAGTTAGTAAACACACCAGTTAGTGTTTCATAAACACTTATAGTGTTAACTAATTAGTGAACACACCAGTTAGTGTTTCATAAACACTTATAGTGTTTAACTAGTTAGTGAAAACACCAGTTAGTGTTTCATAAACACTTATAGTGTTTACTAGTTAGTGAATAGCTCTAGCTACCTCTTCAAACTTTTATCACACATTGTATTGTTAGTAATGTAGAAGAAATAAGCCATTTTCCAGACACTAACTTCAGAATTGAAAAAAAACATTAAAATCTAACCAAGTTTAAATTATAATACAGTAGATCAAGACCAACAAAAATCAAAATGAATGTTTTTTTTAAAAAAAATCAGTTCTTTAAAGTAGGAATTGTTTTACGTATTATCTATACCTGAGACAAATGGTGTTATATTAAAATGTTTATACCGTTAGTTTTACCAAACTATGATTTAGCTTTGACAAGTTTATATCTAAGAACAACGTACAGCAACAATTGCATAATAAATATCCACAGTGCTAAACATCCGACATTCTGCCAATATGTGAAATCACTCATACCGATATCTTCTATAAACTTGGACAAGTACCTGTAGTGACAGTAAGGCTGCGAACACGGCAAGCGAGATCGGTTGTAACCGAATATACTCTGAATAGCAGCTTCAAATGCGAACTTGAAGTAACTCAACTGCGACACTAAGGTGAACACTTTGTACAAGTCTTTAGGTGTGAGAAAATAGCCGGAAAGGAGAAACATCGGGATGGCCGATGATGGTACGACAAATACTGCAGTCTGAGGACACCAACAGCAGAGTAGACATATATTTAATTGGTATTACTATATTTCTTAAAATTAAAATTGCTGATTCAATTACAACAAAATGATGGTAAAACTTACTTTAATTAAGAAAACAAAAAGCAAATAGTATTTTTTTTCCTTTTGTATACTACATACAACATAAAATTAAATTACCTGAACATCTAAAGCTGCTCCTGCGATGTTGCCAAATGTTTGTGCAAGTATCGACACTAGTACACATACGAACCATAACATGAAGAATCTTGAGCATTCCAAAGGCTGTCCTGTCAGGAAGTAACCAATTAGGAGAAAAAGGGAGGGGCAAATGATCTGAAATAGAAATTATATTACTTTAAATTAGTGGAGTTTTGCAGTTTTTGTACTATTATGTTGATCTGCAAAAAATGGCAAAAACGTGGCTTTAAAACTTTTTAAAATGTCTGGTAAAAGGTAGTAAGGCAGCAAATTACTTTTTAGGAGAATTATAACAATGTATATTTATTACAAAAAATTATGTCATAAATTATAAGTTGTCTTTACATAATTATAATTAATAAATTATATTAATAACTTAATTATGATAAGTATTATATAATTACTATGTGTAATTACTTGTAAACATAATTAAATTCTTTTCTTTTCTTTTCTTTAAAACTTTGAAATCAATATTTATTATTCAGTGTGTGTACATGCGCGAGTGTATGCATGTTTGTGCATATGTGTTTTAGCATTCTCATGTCCATAATTTTTGTCCGATTTGATTCAAACTTGGCAAAAAATCAGTCATGATAAATCAGCCTGGACACAGATTATTAATCAAAATCCATTCAACAATTTAAGAATGGCTGCCATTTGCAAAAACTTTTAAATTCCTAAATTATTTATCTTAGTTTTTTTTTAATCTGATTCTCAGCATCATAATCAGCATTCAAAGTAACATTTTGAATTTTTAAAGACTGTTGAAATTAAAAAATTGATTTTAACAGCAGTCATTATTCAGTTTTGTATATTCAATGTAATTTAAAATGCTAATCTGTATAGATTTTTGTGCTGTTTATGACGCTGAAATAAGAATTTCAAAAAAGGGTAAGATTAAAAAATGATTTTTGGAAATTTCAAAATTAGTTATACATATACATGCACTGATTATTATAGTCTGCTATAGCATGTGGGTTTAATATAATCAGTCCATTCTTAACAATATACTGGAATCAATTTTCTATTACCTATCAGAATCTTAACTTTTATACAGATATTACGCCACCTTTGGATGTCATAAAATAAGGAAAGAATTCACTTTCCTTCTTTAAACTATGTGTTCAAGCAGATCAACAAATAGTAAATTTGTTTGTAAAATCTCTGAACAATATAAAATTATTTCGTGCTCAGAGTATGGTTAGCAAAATGGTAACAAAATGTTTCTAATACGATAAAAAATGTGTAGCGAGAAGTAAATCACTGCTACTTACTTGGAGTGGTAAATCCGCGAGTATTTTAGCAAAGTAGTACGCTCTCAGGGCGTACCAGTTGTTGGAATGTTCACGGAAAAATACTTTGGCTTCCAAGGGAACTGCAAAACAGTAAGACTAATATGACATAAGTCTGATTGCATCAAACAATATCTATTTGTAAGTATTCAAAAAGTATCTTTAATCTAAAATGGCAGACTATATATCTTGTTCAGTAATAAGATACTGGTTGAATAAATGGTGGGAGGGGGTTCAGTAATAGGAAAAATCATAAAGGCAGTAAAAATTATTTTACAGATTAAAATATATAATTTGATTTACTATAAACAAAAAATAAAACTAAACAATAAAAATGTATTGGTGTGCCATAAGTAAAAAACAATTAGTGTCTTACAATAACAACAATTTTTTTTAATAAGTAATATATCTAACAATAGTAAATAATTATGTTTGGTATATTTTAACCAGTTACATAAAAAGAAACTGTTTCATACATATTTATTGTTATTGTTGGATTTCAAAATTGTTTCTTCCTGGATAATGATTATGGTTTATAAAAAATATAAACACAAGACAACCATTAAAAATCATGATCGCCAAATCAAAAAGGAACACTTTTTACTTTGGCTGGAATTCAATGACATGAAATTAATACAAAATGTTTTTAGGAATGACAGTGGGCTTAAAGAATGGTACTTTAACATTCAGTTTATAAATTTTAAATAAAACTTTATCATATGATTAATTTTAGCACAATACCAGAAACTAACTTTTCATAATTAAAAACTATTGTTTTTAACATTTATATTTTAAACCAATTAAGCTAATAAGAACAAAATATTGGCATTGATGGTAATAATAAATCTTACAACAGTAACTGCAGTCTTGAACCTACATCTTTGTTCAGAGACAAAGCAGGCTAACCAGTGTCTTTGCCACCTCTGCCAAACTGGTTCTTTAATACTAGATTAGATTATTGGGCTACGCAGAATAACGTTCCTTGTACGTCAACTTAGGCTTATCTTACATCCCGAGTACCTTCTAGCAAGGCAAACTGAAGTCTGTGTCTTTAAAAAATCTTACAAGTTTTTGCCTAATACTAGCAACAGGTGTGTCACATGAATGTAGAGGCCAAAAAATGGTTCTTCTCTTCAACCCTATGAAGTGAGACTTTCTCATTTCAGGATGAAATACTAGCAGCCTCTTCAGACCATCTGCAAATTTTACAAATGGGATCACTATTGATGATTCTCATTTTTAGCAAATGTTTCTTGATATACCATGTGAAGTAATGCCATAACTTGCTTTAGCAATTTTCTGTCTCTACTCAACTTTATTAATCCAGCTAATGACTTTTTTTTGTGCATCTGACAAGCTTTTTCCCAACCTTTTAGTCCTACCAAGTTAGTCCTACCAGTATAATGCTTATCTCTGGTCCATTTTCTACTGGCATTGTAGGCAGAGTGCATTTTGTGACATCGTAGGCTCTAACAAGGGTAATTTAGCGCCTTTCTTGGCCAATTTATCTGCACATTCATCACCATAAATACTTGCATAACTAGTTACCCAGTTTAGGTTTAAAAATAATTATGTTCTTTAAAACTGAAAAATAACAGGAGTTAAATGAACAGAGAATAAATAACCTGAAAAATAGCAGGAGTTAAATGAACAGAGAAAATAGCCTAAACAGTAATGGCAGTGCACACACACATTGACCTTTCATTTCAGTGAACCAGACAAATAGACCCACTATTTTGTTACTTGATCTGCCACTAGTTGATGTGCTGTGTTTTTCTTCTGCCTATCTCCACATTATTCTGAATTTTCCCAAATCTATACGGACCCCAATATTAAGTAACCACTTAATACGTAAAGAGAATAACTATTTTAATACAAAAACATACTTACATGTTAAAACAGTGGGCATAGCTGTTCCAAAAAATAAAAACAAAATGTTGAAGAATATAAAAGAAAAATTGCTGTTAACTTTGTCTGCGTCATTTCCAAAATCGTAGTAAAGAATTCCTAGCAGGAAAGCGACAACGATATGTGTCACTACTCTCAGTAAGGAGAGTTGCTGAAAATGTAAATTGCATTATTTATAAATTTGAAATTAATAATTAAGTACTATATTCAGTATCTGTAAATATTGTGAGATATGAAAGCAGTGAATGAAAAAGAGATGTTAGCCAGAAAATATAATGATATGACGAACCTAAATAATTTTCTCAAAAATTCAAAAGCATAGTAGTTATAATATAAGTCACAATATCATTAAAAAATTGATTTAAAAGCTTAATTTTTTTCTAAACAATTTATTTGTATGTGCATATTATTATAAGCTCTAGATATTATATTCAAGTTAGTTTTAATTAAAAGCATTAGAGCCATTTTTTTTTAAATATTATAATTTTGGTTGTTTCTTACGGAAGTTATTTTTGGGGCTCATTTTTAAAATTCCTCAGAAGAGGCGATGATACACTTACTTTTAAATTAGTTTTAAACTTAGTTTTAAAATTTCAATCAATCTAGAGTTAATAGTTTTAGCTCTACAATAACACACACACACACACACACACACACACACACACACACACACACACACACACACACACACACACACACACACACACACACACACGCGCACACACACACACACACACACACACACATTTTAGCAATAAAAAGATCTGTTAAAATTAACAACATTTTCTTGTAATACTTTCTTTTTAAAGAACAGAAAAAATACAAGACTCAATATTTAAATATAGAAAGACAGAACATTAATTTAAATTTATATAAGTTGAAACTCATGTACTACTAGGAGAAACTCATGCCCACTTCATGGGCAAAACCTTAAGAAATATCTGTTCAAATTTAATTATTAAAATGTTACCATAGAAATTGCATATAGAAAATTCATATAGATAATTATTATCTGTTAACGAGTAATAGAATTTGATAATTATAATTTATTTAATAATTTTGTTTGTATTCAACAGTTGTTATGAAAATAAATAAATCTTATAAAGAGAAAAAGAACTTTGAAGAGGTGAATTATGAATTTAAGGATCCTTTAGGAATGATCCTTAAAAACCACCCTTTGTTAATTTACCTCTATATTGCAAAATGAATATATCCTTATACTTTCAAGTCTTTAGCTATTGTAGTTTTGGCTGTGCATCGATCAGTCAGTCAGTCATAACATTGCATTTTATAAGATGTCAAAAACCTTTATTGTTGAGGGGAAAAATCTAATGAAAAAATAATAGTATTTCTTATTTTGACAAAATACATCAAAAAGGATACTGCATTTCTTTGTAAGTATTTTAGTCACATTATTGTAATAAATGTTTAACTTAGGCAGAATCAACAAATTTTTAATAGGTATCTACAGCTAACTGGTTCATTAAAATTTTATTTGCAGCTTGTAATGTTTCAGAATTTCTGGCCTTACCCGACATTATTAAATAATATCAAAAGTTACAGGAAGCTTATGTTATTAAATTTGTCTCCAAAACAAAGCAGATAGAATTTATATAGAATTTAAAAAGACCTTAAAGTAAAATTTTTGTTTTTTTCAACAATATTTGCTGCTTTTTTAAATTTTAACATTAAATCTTAATGTATTAATTAAAACTTAATAGAATTAATCTAGGAATATTAATAAAGGAATATTAATCTAGTAATATTCTTCAGCAACACATTCACATAAAATGCTTATGTTAAAGACAGTATAAATTTTCAACTATAACGACTCATTTAACTCCCTTCCTCAACTCTAAAAGGTTCATTTAGATTCAGCACATCCAACAACGCCTACATAAAATATTTAGTAATTCAAAATGTGCTCACTATATCTCTGTTGATACAGTATGTACACCTCATAAACAAAATAACAAATTGTGTATATATTGATACAGGATATCCTCTGGGAGAGGTTGTGGATGCAGTCATACAATTGCTGAGGTTCTGCGATTTTTTGAAGGACACTTTTAGGTCCTGGTCTGCTTCATTGTCAGGCATCAATATAGGAGCTGAAACAAATTTTCAGCATAAATGTAAAAACTTAACTGGATGTAACAAAAAATTAATACAAATAGTTTGCAGTTCTGTTTTTAAAATTATTACTTAATGGAATATTCATATTATTTATTATTTAATTGGACATTTGTCCTCAACTGTGTATATGGCAACAATTCTCAAAATTTCAAGAGTATGCATCAACTCTGGTTCTCAAGTAACTGACAGACTGTAAGTTCATCCAATCGCAGTTGATCATGAATGTCATGTATTATTTATATATAGAAAAATGATGCCAAATTTCATAATAAACAACAATAGTAGGTTGTAATATTGCTATTATAAAGATCTACAGAATTTACAATAGATTTTTTTTATTTATCTCAATGTCAATGTTTTTTACATTAATAATAATGTTAAGAAAAATCATATGTACAACAAATCCATTGCTACTTAAATTAAGTATATCACACACAGGCATTACAAAAAAAATTAGCTTAATATTTCATGAACTATAAGGAGATCCTCTTCATTTAAACCTCAGCTATCTTTTAAAAGTTAAATAAGACAAATAGGGTGATCCAAAAATTAACAAATATAATTTCTCTCCATTTTATAAAATGTATTACTATTATTACTTTCATATGTTACTAAAAAATACCACCAGGTCTAATTGTCTAATTTTTTTCAAAGGAAAAATAATATTTTCAGAATAACTGAAGAGATAAAGAAGTAAAAAATAGTAAGTACTTTTTTATAAAAATCAAATTTTTAATTGTTTTGTTTACAATTTAAAATAATTTTAAAAAACAAATTTTACGCAAATATTTCTAATATTTGTTAGTAACAGCTGCATCTTTAAATAGCCTAACCTAACTTACTCTGTTCTGTTGGGGTAAGTTCAGTATCATCGTTCGGGCTGACTTGCTTATCCTGGTAAAAATCGCCTATCCTATCTCTATGGCATCTCGCAGCTTCCTCAATCAAATGTGTCAAATCAAAACCTCGTTCACCACATGCCACTTCAATAGCTACAACCAAAAATATTCATAATAAATAATTTCTGAATATATTTTAATTGTACTTATAAACCAAAATAATTTTATTAAAAATAAACCCCAAACTAATTTCACTTTATTTGTGCTGGAATTCAGTAAACAGACCTCCTGAACACATTCTGTTGTATATGTTCTGAAATTTTTATTCAGTGACGCAGTTTTTTTAAAAAAAAACTAAGTAATTATGACTTTTTAAAATTTGTTTTTACTTTAATACTTAAATTAAAGAGGGTGTACTTATATCTAACTTACCTACATATACATAAATAAAAAAGGAGCACTGTGCAGTGGACAGACACAATAAAACAAAACATTATTATTATGAAGGCATTATTAACCTATTCAATAACTAGGTGAATTTCTTGGTTTTCATGAATCATGTTTTGAAATACTTCTCAACTTTCTGGTGCATTTTATTGATCTTGAGATCACACTACAGATTGTTTGTGCATGTATCAAGGTGCATTAACTATTCCTTGTAGAATTTTGTTCAGGAAAATCTAAATAATTTTAATATTTGATTTAAATGTACAGCCCCAGATTTGTGTCACATACACATACAGATCAGTATACTTGTTTGTACATCAAAAAATCAACCAGCACATTGTCTATATTTAAAGTTTAATATTTCTTCCCTTTTTATGTTCATTCCTTTTCAACTAATATCGAAATGCATTCATTATATCATATTTTGCTGTGTCTGCATGTGTCAATACTTGAAAGTTTACAGGCATTACTTTTTAATGGTAAAAACTGATTTTTATTCTCCATTTATTAACCCAATTATATACTTTATTTGCCACTTTTTCTAGTCTCTACAAAAAGTTCAATATTTTCATCAAAGACAAAAAGATTAGTGTCACTGTGTTTAAGTGACCATTTGAAATATACCATTTATATTCAACAAACCAGTAAAAGACCAAGCATACCTCCAAAAACATCTTCAGAAGACCAGAGAACTTGCAATTGTAACATACAGAAATGTCTGTTATAAATGATCTGTCTGTTATAATCATTTTTACTACCGAATGAAGTGGTATATTGAGAACATGAGTCAATAATAGACACAATGTGAAAAAGGAGAATTGTTTTTTTTTCGGCCATATAGAACACCTTCCAGAAACCCAACTGGTGAAACAGCTATTTAGCTATTTCTGGAAGATTAAAACGCAGAATAATTGGTTCAAAGAGATCCAGACTGATTTAGAAGAGTTAAATTTGACGGTGCCTCAAATTGAAGGTAGAGAAGAGAAGAGGATTCTAAGGAATAAATATCTGCGATTCAAGCTAACAACATTTGATCAAAAGACCTATACCATAACTGAGAAACAATGACAGGTCGGACAGGATGAAGAAATTTTGGGAACGGAAGAAGAGGCTGGAACGCTAGTTTCTCAATAGTGATATTGGACTTGGAAGTGTATGGACTGATTAAAGTGCTCCAATGAGGGCGTAAACTATTTAAAAAAATGATCTAAATATCTCAAGATATTGATAAGGAAGTTATCTGTAAAGTTTGTATAGTGAATCCTTACACTAAACTTTGTGGAAAGCCCGACCCACATCAAGACATAATATAGCACAGAAAATAATCATATTCTTCAAATGTTGACAACATGATGAACTTATTGTTGTCAACATATAAGATGTTTACGTTATTGTTGCCAACATATAAGATATCAACATGCAGATTGTTTAAATCTAAATCCAAACTGGTGCAATAGAATCAACATCTTTTCTGAATTACCAGACAATTTTTTTTTTAATATTTCTAAAACTTCTGACGTATATAACAGGTGCTAAAGACATTGGTCAATATAACAATACTTTATTGCTTTTAGGCTTTCTAGGTTTTTGGATCACGTTTTCCAGTGTTAGGATTTAACAGATTAGACCAAATTTCCTAACAGTGACAGTACACAAACAAATTACCAAATCGTACTTCCTTCAAATATTTATTCTTCCTGCGATCAATGATCTATTAAACGATATCCTAGGCTATATATACTGAAATATTCTTTACTAGGCCTGTTGTGAATCAAAACTTGAACACCATCTTTGCACAAAGTATTTGAACATTTTATTGAAAATATTGAAATGATTACACAAAAAATGAAAATGATTACACAAAATATTAAAAAGGGATGTGCCTACACAAAAATAGTTTTTGTCCTTGCAGTTGCCCAGTAAGTAACTTGAAGGAATTTCTTCATGGAAATCCAGCTTCCGCCTGCAACTGTTGTCCCATGATGACTATTTCATCTGCACCTCTAGACTTTTTACCCCATTTTATTCAACTTGCTGTCCTCATTGCCTTATTATTTATCACAAAAAGCAGTATATCAGCAGTTTCATAATTTTCCTTTGTCAGTAGTGTTTGATCTCTTTATAAATCTTCAAAACTAATTATTGAAACTATTTTAATTCATAATACAAGGTTTCCAGTGTTTTAAACATAGTTTAAATACATTATTTACCAATTAATTGTTATTTGTTTCAATTAATAGCATCATTTCTTGCAGCTCTTATATCATTTCATTTATTTCTTATCTGTTATGAGTCATATCTAGGTGCCTTATTCTTTCTGATATTTCATTTGATTGTTTCTTTCAAGTGTTATTCTTTCAAGTGTTAGAAGGCAATGAAATAAGAAACATCCGTACAACTATATTTCCTAATTTACATTTTTGTCACTGATTTGTTGAATAAAAATGAGTAAATACACTTTGAAAGACTTCAGAAAGAAGATCTGTTTTCTGTGTTGTACTTTTGGTCTACCGACCACTTGATTTCTTCATTAAAGGACCATGAACTTTTGATCTCACAATTATTCTTTTACACTAAATCAAGTGATGTGTGTCTGTTGTCACTTGTGCTTTTGTCAGCTGCAAGTTCTTTTTATATTTGAATTCTGTAAACAATTTTTTGTTTCTTAATTTAATATATAGAATTATACAGTACTAGTCAGTAACTTATTAAGCTTTGTATAAAAGTAATATATTAAGTTAGTGTTCACTTTGTGGTTCTAGGATTTTGATATTGTATTAATCTATTTCACTAGAAACCCTATATCATAAAGGCCTTGTAATTACACCACAGACAAGTACAAGGTATTTTCTTATTAAAAGCGAATCAGTAAAATCAAAAGTTTCTGTATCGACTCACCAAACTCTGCAATGTTGTAGAATGGCTGACATTGGAAACCAAATTTTAGTAGAGTTATGCCCAAATCAGCAGATGGTCCATTGTAAAGGCACTGACCTTTGGACATAAGAAAGACATCATCACACAACTGGAACACTCGAGAACTGGGCTGGTGGATGACAACAATGATGGTAACTCCTTGAACGTGGGCAAGTTTCTTCAAATGAGTCATTACTTGAAACGTTGCCTTGCTGTCTAGGCCACTGAACAATAAAGTGAAAAATTAATTTTACAAACACAAAGTGTTTAATCATTTTTTCATGCCTTGTGTTTTTTATACTTTGTGAATATTTTTTAATCATATTTGTCTGTATTTTAGCTAAAAACATATATTGTTCATCTACCACTTAAATTTATCAAAATAAAATTCAGTACATAAAAATTGTATGTAACACGATAAAAACAAATTTTCAAAAAGTAACAAAATTCACTAACATTACATAAACAAAATATTTTATCATGCAAACATTTTTTACTGTATTTTACATAATAAAATAAAAATTCAACTTGGCTGCCATAAAATTAATAGCTTAATTAATCTTTTTTTAAAAAATATAATTTTACCAATCTAATTTTCCCAATTTATTACTATAAACTAGAATTTTAAATTTTCAAATAATATTACAAATATGAAAATAATTGTTCTATAAAATCTGAATACTTAAAATGTCGGGTTTAATGTTTATTAAAATGCTAAAATCAGGTATTTAAAAAAATAATTAAAAGCTGAGAATTTTAACGTTTTCAGGTTTTATTTTTTGTATTTTTTCCTAAAATTAAAAAAATTGTTTGCATTTTAACACCGGTTCATTCATACAATACTATTAAATTTTGTTATTTTTTGGAAATTCACTTCTATCATGCCAGTTGGCCAGCAGCACAGGCTATCATAATTATTTTAAAATAAATTTATTTTAGTAGAAAATTTCAGGAAACTAAACCTTTTTTAACAGGTTTACTTAGCTTTTAAAAGGTTACTTAGCTTTTACTAAACCTTTTTTAAAATGTGCTACTTAGCTAACTATCCTACGTAGCACCTCCAAAAAAAGATTTTTTTAATGAAAAAATATCCCGAAATGTGGGCAAATCAGACCTACGTGATGAATTTAAATGAAATCGCTAAAATCGTTCAGTCTACAACAATGTGCAGACAGACGAACAGACATCCAAATCAAAACTTGAAACCACATTTTTTTGATTCAAGGGACCTGAAAATGATACAGCTATTAAAATCTCGAGATAATTTTTTTCATAATGACAATAAAACTACTTTGTACTTTGCATATTGAAGGAAAAATACTGTTTGACTCACCTGGTTGGTTCATCGAAGAACATAACAGGTGGATGGGTAACTAGCTCCACACCGATGGACAAGCGCTTCTGTTCGCCACCAGACAAAACCTTCACTTCAGTATCTAGTGAGTCTTCCAGGCCAAGAATGTTTGCTATATCTTCTGTCTTGGAACAAAGCACAATACTGTATTACAATCCAAAAACCACTTTTAGCAGTAAAATGTTTACAAAATATTATCAAAATTGTATTTAATAATTACATTATTTTTAGTTTCAAGCTTGTTGCATACATGAAAGTATGAATAGTCTGTGTCAAACAGCTATTCAGTGAATGCTGTGGAATATTTAACTATAATCATATAATATTCATGATATCCTGCATTTTCTTGATAATATGTGATGAAAGATAATTTCTAAAAGTAATTTTTCCTACCCTCATTTTGAATTGTTATTTCACCATCTTAATCAGCCTTAAAATCTGAGACTAGCTGCACCTATTGAGAGGATTGCATTTTAACACCGGTTCATTCATACAATACTATTAAATTTTGTTATTTTTTGGAAATTCACTTCTATCATGCCAGTTGGCCAGCAGCACAGGCTATCATAATTATTTTAAAATAAATTTATTTTAGTAGAAAATTTCAGGAAACTAACATACGTCCTTCGCGGTAACCGAGTCTAACACACTTACACTTACAACACTACACTTACGACTTTAACACTTTACACTCATACTTACATTTAGGGAGGCGATAATAGCCTCAATGTGCTTTTCGCCTTAAAATTTAAAAAATGAAAAATAATATTAGCATTTAAATTATGTACATTGGAAATATAAAAAAATTAACCCTGACCACCTAGACTTTTTAATTTGAAAGATTTTGTAAGTTCAAAATACTAATGTATACAGTTCTTAATACAAATTACAATTGTGTAATTAAATTTTCAAAACATTTAAGTTAAAGTTATGAATTTTTACAGATTTGAAAAGGCTACCATTGTAAAACTGTTTATATATACATATATATATATATATTTTTTTTTTTTTTTTGAGTTTAACGTCCGACTATTGTGCACACTTGGGCTAATGCAGACGAAGAGGTGATTTATAGCGTATGAAAATGCCAAGCCCTCTCCGGGAATCGAACCCGGGTCCTCGAGGTGAAAGCCTAGTACGCTATCCACTAGACCACCGAGGCGGCTATATATATATATATATATATATATATATATATATATATATATATATATATATATATATATATTTACATTTATTTATTTAGTTTAACTTAAAAATTTTAAAATTTGAACGAATTTGTCAGTTAAGAAGAGAACTCTATAATAAAGAAGGCAAACTATAATAAAAATTAACTGCGAGTTGTTAAGGTAAAATTTTTGTTTGTTATCGTGGTTTTTTATATTAATTAATCAAATAGAACTAAGATTTGCTTTAAAGTGTTTTTAAATTTACACAGAGCATTCGTCAAATTCAGTGGTAATGCGGTATAAAAGTTGCTAATGTGAATTTCTATAATTTTTGACTAATTATAGTAAGAATTTGTGTTAGTGATTAATACCGTACACACATCAGGAGAGGAAAAACAGTTGAATACGGTAGAGGGAAAAACAACTTTTAGTATGTGGCCAGACTGGTTTTGCCTGTACAGGCCGACTGTTCAGGTCTAGTTGTTGAATGCGCACGACTGTACGTCGCCACTCCCGCCCAAGGTCGGCAACAGTTCAGTTCGTTTTGAGTTGAATATAAAACACGTGTAATGTCCGTTATCCGCGAGTGTATCGAGAAGTTCCTCGATATTTACAAGAACGAGACGTGTTTGTGGAATGCGAAAATAAAAGACTACCACGACAAGGATAAAAAAGAAACGTCTTATCAGAAGCTGGTCCAAAAACTGAAGGAAATCGAACCACTGGCGACCAAGGACACTGTTCTGAAGAAAATCAACATTTACAGGAGCAACTACCGGAAGGAAGTTAAGAAGATAAAAGAGGCTTTGAAATCGGGAGAAGTGTACGAGCCGAAACTGTGGTACTTCCGCCGTTTGTCTTTCCTTTCCGAAGCGAGGGCAGAGGAAAAAACTACAATCGAAGTAAGTTTTATTTAAGTAACCTATAGCGCCCAAACGTTAAGTTGAGAAAAATAATAAAACTTTGCACTTTTGTTATTTGCCCATAACTAAGATCTGGAAAATGAACACCTGCTACAAATACCCAAAGACCTATATTTATTTTTATAATCTCAAGTAAACTAAGTGGGACCAAAAATCAATTTTGGTAGAAAAGTTCTTGTTTGGTTTCTCTTTTTTCTTACAAGTTACGCTTCGCTGGATTACCAATATGCACTCTTGAGTTTTTAAAGAATTTTAGGCCTAAATAGTACTGTAAGTTAGTCCATATGTGTTCTACTTCTAATCTATTCTGAAATTTTAAGTTATGTACAATTTAGAAAAAAATTAACGTTTTTATTAATTTAGGCTAGCGTATTTATAAGTAGGCTACACAAAAATAAATTATACAAAATATACAGACTTTCACGCGTTCAATTTTCTCCAAAACAGCTGAGATACGAACAAAAAAACTGGAAAATCGGTTTCTTTTTTTTTTAAGGCGAAAAGCACATTGAGGCTATTATCGCCTCCCTAAATGTGTGTTAAAGTCGTAAGTGTAGTGTTGTAAGAGTAAGTGTGTGTTAGACTCGGGTACCGCGAGGGACGTCTAAATCCTCTCAATAGGTTCAGCTAGTCTGCAACCCCCTGCAGAGCACTTTGGTTTCCCTTCAAATCGTATAAACCGGTTTCAAAAAAACAAACCCTAAAGTAGTAAGGGTTTTTTCTATTTACTGCCAAATTGTACATTTCCTTCACTTAATACTTGCTACACTGACTGAAGTATGTTCATATACAAAAATTTGAAAAAATATGATTTTGAAAAATCAAGCCTAAATTTCTAGTTTTTTGTCGATAGCTCCCGACCCGGATTGTTTGGGGATATAAGCCTACTACCCATGAGTCTTGTGTACAGTACAGAACTGCATTTGAGAAAATCAGGTTTTTGTTAGTTTTTAAGTGGTTTTTGACTAGATAAAGGCTGAAAAACGATTTTATTTTAAATGACCCAGATATATGTGTAAACACCCTAAGCCAAATGTTTTACACACTGACATACAGCCAAACCAAAATCGCATTCTTTTGACTCAGGGGATCCGAGAACTATCACACTAGTACTTTATGCAGTAGCCTACTTGATACAATAACCCACGCATACTAACCACAGCTTCCCGTTTCTCCTTGGAAGCCCCTTTCAGCTTGAACCTGGCGGCGATATCCAGTGTCTCCCTCACAGTCAACAGTTCCATCAGTTCAAACTCCTGCGTGATGTAACACGACTGCTTTCTTAGCAACGCGCGGTCCAGCTTCTGTCCATTAACGGTGATACGTCCTTCTACGCCTTGACTTCTACGGAGAGGCAAAAAAATTAATCATTAAAATTTCTGTTATTGAACCAAAAATAAAAATCATATATCATGTTTTTTCTTCCTTTCTTATTTTAATTCCGATAATTGGTTCGAAAACACGACAAAATCGACATAGCTAGTTCTTAACAACATAACCAGAACTTATTATAGCATATCAGCTGTTGAATGAAATCAGCTGATCGTAACGAATTAATATAAACGACAAATTAACATAGCAAGTTTTTATAATGAAACATTCTGAAACTTATAATGAAACCTATCAGCTGTTCAATCACATCATCTGATCTTAATTAATATAAAAAAACCGATCTTTTAATATAACTACCAAAATTAAATTAACGATTCATTCATGTACTTAAATTGGTCAAACTTCTTCAGTTTCCGTAGTGTAGTGGTTATTACGTCCGCCTCACACGCGCAAGGTTCCCGGTTCGATCTGGACGTAAACACAGTAATTTTTAATTATAATAAATTTAATATGAGACTTGCGACGCGCAAAATATAATGTTATATATAGCAATATAAACATGTTCCTCGCATTACACGTCCAGCAAATTCCAACATCACAACTAAAACATGATACATGTTAAAGAATGATAATTCTAGCGAACAATCGACTATCAGGAGAGAGACAGCGTCAGTGCAATTTGGCTAGAGGTGAAACTGTGAAATCACTGTGAATACTTCTACATTATTCTTGGCTGAGCAGTGAGCAGTTGTGATTGCTCTTCAGCTACCTTGCTCACAGGTCACTGCTATTTGTTTTACAAGGAAATTTAGCGCGTAAAGCGATAATAAAGAAATACAGAAAATTATGTGAAATAAAAGTTAGCCTATTATTGATATTTATTAATTAATAACACATTGTTTACTTTACTTTAACTAATCTAATAATTAAGACATTTATTTTAATTAGATGAAAAGCTTATTCCTACTTTATTAATTGGTCATAGTTTCAGGTGCTTAACTAATGATTAAAAAAATATTAATTATATTCCTTACTTTATGAGTTCGATGGTTTATGTTTGTTACGTGTTGCATTATTTTTGCTTCACATATACTACTGTGAAAACATCCAAAAGTTTTTTCTTATTATTTTGGTTAAACTATCACTTTTTTTAATCATAAAAATATTTATTTTTAACAAAATCACTTTTAGTCAACTTAATGTTATTTTTTATCGATACATAATTATTATGGTATGCAGTTTATAATTTTATATTTATTTTTGCACAATTATATTGAATTAGGTTAAATACTAGCTGAAGGAACTATGTAAAAGCCCGATCACTGCGATTGACCTATTGTGCAACTAAACCTCTTAAATACTAGTTCAGCAGATATCCTGCTAGAGGTCTCTACAGTCGTGGAAACCAAAAGCACTTAGCTTCCTGTTAGCAAAAGCCTCACAATCATAAATTATGTGTTCTGCAGTTTCCTCCTCTTTACTGCATAACCTATACACGGTTCCTCCGGGAGGTACATACCTAGGCCTATCCTGTGCACGTGCACCCTCAGACCATGATGCCCTGTATTTTTCCCATGATTTTCCTGATGATGATGATTTTCCTGATTTGTGCTCTGCCCAAGACGTCTGCCGCCCCTCTATGTCCTCCATTTGGAATCTTTCAAGAGGCGCTCGTTATCGGAATGTCCATGAAGGTTATTCCATCTTGTCTGGTGTTACCCGTTAGCACACCCGGCCAATGACAGAGAGATCCCTAAAGCCAGTTCTTGTTCGAAACACTCAGACGCAGATTTCAGTCCAGCCAGTCGGTTTCCCTCCTCATCACTCACAACCTCCTTATTCCCGGAATCCAGTGAAGAGCAAACCGGTTCCCCAGGGACAAAGCATTGATGTTCCCCTGACATTTTCGCATTAGATTGGACCAAATTGCAGCACGCACAAAATATTTTTGCACAATAATACAATAATAAGTTGCCTGCACATATTTTACTAATTTTATAATATACCTCTATCAGGGGGCCACGCGAAATTTCAAGTGAGCACAGCCTTTTGAATAAGAGTAGTCGTTGGTGTAAGGGCGGATATGTTAGTTGGAAATAAGGGAAGATATGTTTAAAAAATAAACCGAAAAGCGACAGGTTTGAAATAATGACAAATGTATGAGTCATTCTAGTAAATACATTTCAATACACATAATTGTTTTTTTTAAATAGACATTTTTATAGGGCATTACAATACCTCGTTGTAAACGATATTTGATGTAAGATTTTAATCTTCTTGTACTTTTTGTATTCATTTTCTTTAATGGATACAAACATGTTAGTTGATTAGTTAGGCCTACCCTTGACAAGGCTACATACAATTGTCCTTGAGTAAAACGGCATTTGGTAAATACAATCCTGCTCTTTGAAATCACAAATATATTTGTGTAAAAACATGTGTTTGGTATTCAAAATATTTATCCCGGCTTGTACAACGAGCAGGGATAGGGGACTGTCAGTACGACCACATAACCTGTAAGTTTATGACTTTTAAATAAATATTGAAATTGTTCTAAGCACATTATGCAAAAAAGTGGCATTTGTAATGGGGTTGTCTATTCGTGATTAATAATTTAGTGATTAATAAGGTAGCTTCGTAAAATATACAAAATATTGTCTGATTTGTGATGCCGCGCATGCGCATGCGAGCTGCGCATCCATGATGCCGTTTTGCCTGTGGCAGTTAAAATTATCTTTTACGTTAAAATTTTCCACAAACAGTAAGTTGTAGCGCAAAATCGTGCAATGTCAGAAGCCTGTTAAAACATTTTTCTAAAGATACCTCATTTACGCCTGTATGAATAGTATGTGCTGAGAAAAAGCGATGTTGACTCAAAAAATAATATATATGATTTTCAGTTTAATTTTTTTCTAATAATATTTTTTTTTAAGAAATTTTCTAGCATAATAGTGCAAAGCAGTGAGCAGTTAGCGCACGGCAGCACGATGTCATTAGTAGGCTATTCTGTAAACTGTGATTGCATCACTGACAGGAAAACGCTTTTAAGCTCACCATTAGATTTGACAGGTTGGATTGTTTCTATTGTAGACATATCTGAAATAAAGAGGTCTAACCGCGGCAGATAAAATTTACTAATATCACAAACATTTTAATATGCAAATACTCTATTTGTATTTTACTATAAACCCTGACAGCAGTTATAACCTTTTTACAGAGTTATTCAATGATTTTTTTATGAAGTACCGTGATTCACCAATAATTGTACCAGTTCGTTCCAATAACGTCAGCTAGACACTTAAACCTGATCAGTTAAATTGGATGCAGAGGGAGCAGACTTTTGTTCACCCTGTATTACAACACACTGACGTAATTGACCATATAACTCACTTGTATCCGGACAGCACGTTGAGTAGCGTAGTCTTGCCTGCTCCCGAGGGCCCCAAAATGGCGCACAGCTTCCCGGGGCGGAACCTTCCGTTGACGCCGCTCAAAATGGTTTCCTTACCGCCTGCAAAAACAAAAACTTATCAATTTCTTTGCTTGATATTGATATTCGTTTAATACAAATTCCAAATAAGACTTTATACAGGGGTAGGCTATAGCCAAGGTCTCGCCTTTTAATACGAGTGGCTGCTACCTAAGAATCCACAGACTTTTAAAGGATGTAGTAGATTTTTTTTTTAATTGGGCCACAGTGGTGTCTTATAAACTATTATATTTACATAAAACTTCAAATGAAGAATCTTACCTACTTTTTCCATTGCAATGAAATACGAGGGTTGATCAAATATAAACGAGACTGATTTTTTTAAAAAATTATTGCTTACTTACAAATTATTCTTGATACAACTTATTTTTCTACATAGTCTCCCGCACGAGTAACACATTTTTCCCACCGGATTGGAAGTTTTTTAATTCCATCTTCGTAAAAAGTTCTCGGGCGTTCATTGAGCCATTGGAGCACGAAGGTCTCCACAGCAGAATCGTCTTCGAAACGCTGGCCTCCAAGCGCCTCTTTGAGTGGCCTAAACAGGTGATAGTCGCAGGGTGATAAGTCTGGACTGTATGGGGGATGTTCCATTGGTTCCCAGCCAATTTGATCGAGTTTAAGCCTCGTAGCGTTCGCCGAATGTGGTCGGGCATTATCGTGAAGAAAAATGACGTTTCTCGCCGGTTTAGATTTCCTTTTCCTACGAAAAGACTGTTTTGCGGCCTCTAAAACATCGCAATAATATTGTGCATTTATTGTGCGTCGTTGATGGAGGAAATCGACGTGAAAGGCGCCTTGATTGTCGAAAAATACAGTGGCCATTACCTTCCCGGCCGACGATCGTGATTTGGCCTTCAGGTTTTCTACTGCTTCCCGTCCTTCGGCGAATTCCTTGTGCCAAGCAAAAACGCGAGCTCTTGACAGGGTCCTGTCCCCTTATTGAGCCGTCAATCTACGAAAGATTTCAGTCGGATTGACCCCCTCCTTGGCCAAAAACTTAATAATAATTCTCTGCTCCACGGAAACGTGCACTGCACTCTCACTCATTGTATAGTTTTATACTGAAGGGTCCGAACGGAAATGTTGCCAGTCTACGCCCGTCCCAAACCTCCCAGGCTACCTGAAACCCCACTCTTTAGAGTTCAATGTCCAACGGAAAAG
This sequence comes from Callitettix versicolor, assembly GCA_022606455.1. Lineage (NCBI taxonomy): Eukaryota > Metazoa > Arthropoda > Insecta > Hemiptera > Cercopidae > Callitettix > Callitettix versicolor. The sequence continues at coordinate 10,630,168 of CM040187.1, forward strand.
TTTTTAGAAAGTCAGTCTCGTTTATATTTGATCAACCCTCGTAGTATAGGCCTCTACTGTATTTGAATTTTCGATCGAGAGGAGCGAGGTCTCTGTTTCAACGCGGCATTTGGTTTGTGTTTGTTTGTTACGCAGTTTCCACCAAACGCATTGACCGATTGTTTCACAATTTGATACAAAGATAACTTGTATAAGACTCAAATGATGTATATGTAAGATTTTCGTCCATTTAATTTCGTTTCAAGATGGCGGATTACAATGACGATTTAACAATGACGAATTACGTAGTTTTGGCCGAACTCATTAACCGATTGTTTTGACATTTGGTACAAAGGTACCGTGTATTAAATTTGGTTCTAAGGTACGATGTATGTGTAAGATTTTTTCCCATTTACTTCCGTTTCAAGATGGCGGGCTCTGATTTGCAATGACGAAAGTACGCAGTCTTAGCCAAAAGCGTTGTTGTTTTGAAATTTTGTACGAAAGTACCTTACGTAAAACCTAAACGACATATGTGTAATTTTTTTCCCATTCTCTTCTGTTTCAATATGGCGGTCTCTGTTTTGACAAATGTAGTTGATGGCCGTTTCCTGTAATACTGACTGAACGACAATACCTGTCATAGTTTTGACCGCTTAATGGAGAAAGAGCGTAATGGAGAATTTCCAATAATTTTGATCCAGTTACATTTTCCAAAAATTATTATGGTTAAATTGGCGTAAAGGTTACGAGCGCGACAGAGAGCAGTCTTGGTCTTGGTCTTGGAGCGGTGGCCAGACACAAAAGAATAGTTTATACTGCGAGGTCTGCTGTTCTTTGAACTACTAGTTAAAATCTGACCGCCAGTTGCCAGTAGGAATTACTATTTTTTAAACCATACTATATAGACGTTTTTATTCTTGGGTATTTTCATTCAAACCTTTCAATTACAAACCTAACGGCTATCGGGTTTAGTGTAACTTGCTGGTTTAAAATGTAAACGTATGTAGATTTTAAAGTTAGTTACGACGGTAGAATCATATTTTTTTTTAAATAATTTTAGAAACACGTTTCCAGACGGCTGCATTCCTCGATTAATTTCGTAACAGTCTGTATTATGAATCTTAATTAAACCTTGCAAAAATGATAGCATTGCATTGATACGGACAGCATTGAACTCCAACCTTTATAGATAAGAACTTAAACCGAAGGATATTGCTACTACTTTCTAGCATAAGTTTTGAGTTTCGTGTGAGTGAGCGTGTGTGTGTGTGTGTGTGTGTGTGTGTGTGTGTGTGTGTGTGTGTGTGTGTGTGTGTGTGTGTGTGAGTGTGTGTGTGTGTGTGTGTGTGTGTGTGTGTGTGTGTGTGTGTGTGTGTGTGTGTGTGTGTGTGTGTGTGTGTGTGTGTGTGTGTGTGTGTGTGTGTGTGTGTGTGTGTGTGTGTGTGTGTGTGTGTGTGTGTGTGTGTGTGTGTGTGTGTGTGTGTGTGTGTGTGTGTGTGTGTGTGTGTGTGTGTGTGTGTGTGTGTGTGTGTGTGTGTGTGTGTGTGTGTGTGTGTGTGTGTGTGTGTGTGTGTGTGTGTGTGTGTGTGTGTGTGTGTGTGTGTGTGTGTGTGTGTGTGTGTGTGTGTGTGTGTGTGTGTGTGTGTGTGTGTGTGTGTGTGTGTGTGTGTGTGTGTGTGTGTGTGTGTGTGTGTGTGTGTGTGTGTCTGTGTGTGTGTGTGTGTGTGTGTGTGTGTGTGTGTGTGTGTGTGTGTGTGAGTGTGTGTGTGTGTGTGTGTGTGTGTGTGTGTGTGTGTGTGTGCGTGTGTGTGTGTGTGTGTGTGTGTGTGTGTGTGTGTGTGTGTGTGTGTGTGTGTGTGCGTGCGTGCGTGCGTGTGTGTGTGTGTGTGTGTGTGTGTGTGTGTGTGTGTGTGTGTGTGTGTGTGTAGTTTTACCGTTCAGCCAGTATTACCGGAAATAACCAGCAACTACACTCTCAAACGTTGAATCAAAGCCCGAAAAAATCATACACATACGTGTTTCGGGCTTTAAATAAGGTATTTTCTTCACAAATTTTAAAACAATCGGTCATTATGTTTGGTTAAAATTGCGTATACACGTTATTGAGAATAAGAGGCTGCCATTTTGAAACGGAAGCGAATAGGAAAAATGTTGTACATACGTCATTCGAATTTCAAAACAATCGGTCAATTGCGTACACTCGTCCTCATTAAACCAAAGGCGGCCATCTTTAAGCCTCGATAAATGTGGGGAAATCTTACACATACGTTATTTGGGCTTTGTGCAAGGTACCTTCATATCAAATTCCGAAACAATCGGTTACTGCTTTCGGCCAAAATTGCGTAACTAACAAAGACACAAAGCAAATGCTGAACGATCGAATTGAAACAGAGACCGAGCGCGCGCGCGCCTGTCTCACATTCGCAATTTTAGTCGGATTTAATTCAAACTTGTTACAAAAATCGATTTGGACAATAGCTTTGATGAATTCGTTACCCACCAATCTGTTACATAGGTTTAAATAGCTGCCATTTCGAATCTTTAAAAATTCGTATCTTTTTCCTTGCATTGTTTTTTAAATTGATCTCACCATCGTAATCGGCTTTCAAAACTTGTATAAATCAGCATTTTGAATTTTTCAGAAGCCGTTGAATTTGACAGCGGTTTTGGTTAATTTTCATATTTCGAAATAGTAATTTGAAAGTTTAAAGCACCAATAAATGCAGATTTTGATGATGAATTCAGAATTTCAAAAAAGGATAAATACAGTACTTTTGGCAATATCAAGCCTCAGGGCTGGGAGTTTGTATCTTCTGATTCTGTAAGGCCGGAGCGGAGCTGGGCAGAACAGATAAATATTCAGCGTTTCTCGCCGAGACACCCGTGGCCTCGGAAGAATAGCAAGGTCAGATATTTACTTTGGTGGAGTTACAGCGCAAACAAGACGGCAACTGAGAGTTTCGTTTACCGTAATATTTACATTACTCTGGATTCGGGTAACCGTTCTTATCTGCACTGAGCTGGGCAGAACAGATAAATATTCAGCGTTTCTCGCCGAGACACCCGCGGCCTCGGAAGAATAGCAAGGTCAGATATTTACTTTGGTGGAAGTTACAGCGCAAACAAGTCGGCAACTAAGAGTTTCGTTTTCCGTAATATTTACATTACTCTGGATTCGGGTAACCGTTCTTATCTGCACTGAGCTGGGCAGAACAGATAAATATTCAGCGTTTCTCGCCGAGACACCCGCGGCCTCGGAAGAATAGCAAGGTCAGATATTTACTTTGGTGCAAGTTACAGCGCAAACAAGTCGGCCACTAAGAGTTTCGTTTACCGTAATATTTACATTAGTCTGGATTCGGGTAACCGTTCTTATCTGCACTGAGCTAGGCAGAACAGATAAATATTCAGCGTTTCTCGCCGAGACACCCGCGGCCTCGGAAGAATAGCAAGGTCAGATATTTACTTTGGTGGAAGTTACAGCGCAAACAAGTCGGCAACTAAGAGTTTCGTTTACCGTAATATTTACATTACTCTGGATTCGGGTAACCGTTCTTATCTGCACTGAGCTGGGCAGAACAGATAAATATTCAGCGTTTCTCGCCGAGACACCCGCGGCCTCGGAAGAATAGCAAGGTCAGATATTTACTTTGGTGCAAGTTACAGCGCAAACAAGTCGGCAACTAAGAGTTTCGTTTACCGTAATATTTACATTACTCTGGATTCGGGTAACCGTTCTTATATGCACTGAGCTGGGTAGAACAGATAAATATTCAACGTTTCTCGCCGAGACACCCGCGGCCTCGGAAGAATAGCAAGGTCAGATATTTACTTTGGTGCAAGTTACAGCGTAAACAAGTCGGCAACTAAGAGTTTCGTTTACCGTAATATTTACATTACTCTGGATTCGGGTAACCGTTCTTATCTGCACTGAGCTGGGCAGAACAGATAAATATTCAGCGTTTCTCGCCGAGACACCCGCGGCCTCGGAAGAATAGCAAGGTCAGATATTTACTTTGGTGCAAGTTACAGCGCAAACAAGTCGGCAACTAAGAGTTTCGTTTACCGTAATATTTACATTACTCTGGATTCAGGTAACCGTTCTTATCTGCACTGAGCTGGGCAGAACAGATAAATATTCAGCGTTTCTCGCCGAGACACCCGCGGCCTCGGAAGAATAGCAAGGTCAGATATTTACTTTGGTGCAAGTTACAGCGCAAACAAGTCGGCCACTAAGAGTTTCGTTTACCGTAATATTTACATTACTCTGGATTCAGGTAACCATTCTTATCTGCACTGAGCTGGGCAGAACAGATAAATATTCAGCGTTTCTCGCCGAGACACCCGCGGCCTCGGAAGAATAGCAAAGTCAGATATTTACTTTGGTGGAAGTTACAGCGCAAACAAGTCGGCAACTAAGAGTTTCGTTTACCGTAATATTTACATTACTCTGGATTCGGGTAACCGTTCTTATCTGCACTGAGCTGGGCAGAACAGATACATATTCAGCGTTTCTCGCCGAGACACCCGCGGCCTCGGAAGAATAGCAAAGTCTGATATTTACTTTGGTGGAAGTTACAGCGCAAACAAGTCGGCAACTAAGAGTTTCGTTTACCGTAATATTTACATTACTCTGGATTCGGGTAACCGTTCTTATCTGCACTGAGCTGGGCAGAACAGATACATATTCAGCGTTTCTCGCCGAGACACCCGCGGCCTCGGAAGAATACCAAGGTCAGATATTTACTTTGGTGCAAGTTACAGCGCAAACAAGTCGGCAGCTAAGAGTTTCGTTTACCGTAATATTTACATTACTCTGGATTCGGGTAACCGTTCTTATCTGCACTGAGCTGGGCAGAACAGATAAATATTCAGCGTTTCTCGCCGAGACACCCGCGGCCTCGGAAGAATAGCAAGGTCAGATATTTACTTTGGTGGAAGTTACAGCGCAAACAAGTCGGCCACTAAGAGTTTCGTTTACCGTAATATTTACATTACTCTGGATTCGGGTAACCGTTCTTATCTGCACTGAGCTGGGCAGAACAGATACATATTCAGCGTTTCTCGCCGAGACACCCGCGGCCTCGGAAGAATAGCAAGGTCAGTTATTTACTTTGGTGGAAGTTACAGCGCAAACAAGTCGGCAACTAAGAGTTTCGTTTACCGTAATATTTACATTACTCTGGATTCGGGTAACCGTTCTTATCTGCACTGAGCTGGGCAGAACAGATAAATATTCAGCGTTTCTCGCCGAGACACCCGCGGCCTCGGAAGAATAGCAAGGTCAGATATTTACTTTGGTGGAAGTTACAGCGCAAACAAGTCGGCAACTGAGAGTTTCGTTTACCGTAATATTTACATTACTCTGGATTCGGGTAACTGTTCTTATTTGCACTGAGCTGGGCAGAACAGATAAATATTCAGCGTTTCTCGCCGAGACACCCGCGGCCTCGGAAGAATAGCAAGGTCAGATATTTACTTTGGTGGAAGTTACTGCGCAAACAAGTCGGCAACTGAGTGTTTCGTTTACCGTAATATTTACATTACTCTGGATTCGGGTAATCGTTCTTATCTGCACTGAGCTGGGCAGAACAGATAAATATTCAGCGTTTCTCGCCGAGACACCCGCGGTCTCGGAAGAATAGCAAGGTCAGATATTTACTTTGGTGGAAGTTACAGCGCAAACAAGTCGGCCACTAAGAGTTTCGTTTACCGTAATATTTACATTACTCTGGATTCGGGTAACCGTTCTTATCTGCACTGAGCTGGGCAGAACAGATAAATATTCAGCGTTTCTCGGCGTGACACCCGCGGCCTCGGAAGAATAGCAAGGTCTGATATTTACTTTGGGGGAAGTTACAGCGCAAAAAAGTCGGCAACTAAGAGTTTCGTTTACCGTAATATTTACATTACTCTGGATTCGGGTAACCGTTCTTATCTGCACTGAGCTGGGCAGAACAGATAAATATTCAGCGTTTCTCGCCGAGACACCCGCGGCCTCGGAAGAATAGCAAGGTCAGATATTTACTTAGGTGGAAGTTACAGCGCAAACAAGTCGGCCACTAAGAGTTTCGTTTACCGTAATATTTACATTACTCTGGATTCAGGTAACCGTTCTTATCTGCACTGAGCTGGGCAGAACAGATAAATATTCAGCGTTTCTCGCCGAGACACCCGCGGCCTCGGAAGAATAGCAAGGTCAGATATTTACTTTGGTGCAAGTTACAGCGCAAACAAGTCGGCCACTAAGAGTTTCGTTTACCGTAATATTTACATTAGTCTGGATTCGGGTAACCGTTCTTATCTGCACTGAGCTGGGCAGAACAGATAAATATTCAGCGTTTCTCGCCGAGACACCCGCGGCCTCGGAAGAATAGCAAGGTCAGATATTTACTTTGGTGCAAGTTACAGCGCAAACAAGTCGGCCACTAAGAGTTTCGTTTACCGTAATATTTACATTAGTCTGGATTCGGGTAACCGTTCTTATCTGCACTGAGCTGGGCAGAACAGATAAATATTCAGCGTTTCTCGGCGTGACACCCGCGGCCTCGGAAAAATAGCAAGGTCAGATATTTACTTTGGGGGAAGTTACAGCGCAAAAAAGTCGGCAACTAAGAGTTTCGTTTACCGTAATATTTACATTACTCTGGATTCAGGTAACCGTTCTTATCTGCACTGAGCTGGGCAGAACAGATAAATATTCAGCGTTTCTCGCCGAGACACCCGCGGCCTCGGAAGAATAGCAAGGTCAGATATTTACTTTGGTGCAAGTTACAGCGCAAACAAGTCGGCCACTAAGAGTTTCGTTTACCGTAATATTTACATTAGTCTGGATTCGGGTAACCGTTCTTATCTGCACTGAGCTGGGCAGAACAGATAAATATTCAGCGTTTCTCGCCGAGACACCCGCGGCCTCGGAAGAATAGCAAGGTCAGATATTTACTTTGGTGCAAGTTACAGCGCAAACAAGTCGGCAACTAAGAGTTTCGTTTACCGTAATATTTACATTACTCTGGATTCAGGTAACCGTTCTTATCTGCACTGAGCTGGGCAGAACAGATAAATATTCAACGTTTCTCGCCGAGACACCCGCGGCCTCGGAAGAATAGCAAGGTCAGATATTTACTTTGGTGGAAGTTACAGCGCAAACAAGTCGGCAACTAAGAGTTTCGTTTACCGTAATATTTACATTACTCTGAATTCGGGTAACCGATCTTATCTGCACTGAGCTGGGCAGAACAGATAAATATTCAGCGTTTCTCGCCGAGACACCCGCGGCCTCGGAAGAATAGCAAGGTCAGATATTTACTTTGGTGCAAGTTACAGCGCAAACAAGTCGGCCACTAAGAGTTTCGTTTACCGTAATATTTACATTAGTCTGGATTCTGGTAACCGTTCTTATCTGCACTGAGCTGGGCAGAACAGATAAATATTCAGCGTTTCTCGCCGAGACACCCGCGGCCTCGGAAGAATAGCAAGGTCAGATATTTACTTTGGTGCAAGTTACAGCGCAAACAAGTCGGCAACTAAGAGTTTCGTTTACCGTAATATTTACATTACTCTGGATTCAGGTAACCGTTCTTATCTGCACTGAGCTGGGCAGAACAGATAAATATTCAACGTTTCTCGCCGAGACACCCGCGGCCTCGGAAGAATAGCAAGGTCAGATATTTACTTTGGTGGAAGTTACAGCGCAAACAAGTCGGCAACTAAGAGTTTCGTTTACCGTAATATTTACATTACTCTGGATTCGGGTAACCGTTCTTATCTGCACTGAGCTGGGCAGAACAGATAAATATTCAGCGTTTCTCGCCGAGACACCCGCGGCCTCGGAAGAATAGCAAGGTCAGATATTTACTTTGGTGCAAGTTACAGCGCAAACAAGTCGGCAACTAAGAGTTTCGTTTACCGTAATATTTACATTACTCTGGATTCGGGTAACCGTTCTTATCTGCACTGAGCTGGGCAGAACAGATAAATATTCAGCGTTTCTCGCCGAGACACCCGCGGCCTCGGAAGAATAGCAAGGTCAGATATTTACTTTGGTGCAAGTTACAGCGCAAACAAGTCGGCAACTGAGAGTTTCGTTTACCGTAATATTTACATTACTCTGGATTCGGGTAACTGTTCTTATCTGCACTGAGCTGGGCAGAACAGATAAATATTCAGCGTTTCTCGCCGAGACACCCGCGGCCTCGGAAGAATAGCAAGGTCAGATATTTACTTTGGTGGAAGTTACAGCGCAAACAAGTCGGCAACTGAGAGTTTCGTTTACCGTAATATTTACATTACTCTGGATTCGGGTAACCGTTCTTATCTGCACTGAGCTGGGCAGAACAGATAAATATTCAGCGTTTCTCGCCGAGACACCCGCGGCCTCGGAAGAATAGCAAGGTCAGATATTTACTTTGGTGGATGTTACAGCGCAAACAAGTCGGCAACTAAGAGTTTCGTTTACCGTAATATTTACATTACTCTGGATTCGGGTAACCGTTCTTATCTGCACTGAGCTGGGCAGAACAGATAAATATTCAGCGTTTCTCGCCGAGACACCCGCGGCCTCGGAAGAATAGCAAGGTCAGATATTTACTTTGGTGCAAGTTACAGCGCAAACAAGTCGGCCACTAAGAGTTTCGTTTACCGTAATATTTACATTAGTCTGGATTCGGGTAACCGTTCTTATCTGCACTGAGCTGGGCAGAACAGATAAATATTCAGCGTTTCTCGCCGAGACACCCGCGGCCTCGGAAGAATAGCAAGGTCAGATATTTACTTTGGTGGAAGTTACAGCGCAAACAAGTCGGCAACTAAGAGTTTCGTTTACCGTAATATTTACATTACTCTGTATTCGGGTAACCGTTCTTATATGCACTGAGCTGGGCAGAACAGATAAATATTCAGCGTTTCTCGCCGAGACACCCGCGGCCTCGGAAGAATAGCAAGGTCAGATATTTACTTTGGTGGAAGTTACAGCGCAAACAAGTCGGCAACTAAGAGTTTCGTTTACCGTAATATTTACATTACTCTGGATTCGGGTAACCGTTCTTATCTGCACTGAGCTGGGCAGAACAGATACATATTCAGCGTTTCTCGCCGAGACACCCGCGGCCTCGGAAGAATAGCAAGGTCAGATATTTACTTTGGTGGAAGTTACAGCGCAAACAAGTCGGCAACTAAGAGTTTCGTTTACCGTAATATTTACATTACTCTGGATTCGGGTAACCGTTCTTATCTGCACTGAGCTGGGCAGAACAGATAAATATTCAGCGTTTCTCGCCGAGACACCCGCGGCCTCGGAAGAATACCAAGGTCAGATATTTACTTTGGTGGAAGTTACAGCGCAAACAAGTCGGCAACTAAGAGTTTCGTTTACCGTAATATTTACATTACTCTGGATTCGGGTAACCGTTCTTATCTGCACTGAGCTGGGCAGAACAGATAAATATTCAGCGTTTCTCGCCGAGACACCCGCGGCCTCGGAAGAATAGCAAGGTCAGATATTTACTTTGGTGGAAGTTACAGCGCAAACAAGTCGGCCACTAAGAGTTTCGTTTACCGTAATATTTACATTACTCTGGATTCGGGTAACTGTTCTTATCTGCACTGAGCTGGGCAGGACAGATAAATATTCAGCGTTTCTCGCCGAGACACCCGCGGCCTCGGAAGAATAGCAAGGTCAGATATTTACTTTGGTGGAAGTTACAGCGCAAACAAGTCGGCAACTGAGAGTTTCGTTTACCGTAATATTTACATTACTCTGGATTCGGGTAACCGTTCTTATCTGCACTGAGCTGGGCAGAACAGATAAATATTCAGCGTTTCTCGCCGAGACACCCGCGGCCTCGGAAGAATAGCAAGGTCAGATATTTACTTTGGTGCAAGTTACAGCGCAAACAAGTCGGCCACTAAGAGTTTCGTTTACCGTAATATTTACATTAGTCTGGATTCTGGTAACCGTTCTTATCTGCACTGAGCTGGGCAGAACAGATAAATATTCAGCGTTTCTCGCCGAGACACCCGCGGCCTCGGAAGAATAGCAAGGTCAGATATTTACTTTGGTGCAAGTTACAGCGCAAACAAGTCGGCAACTAAGAGTTTCGTTTACCGTAATATTTACATTACTCTGGATTCAGGTAACCGTTCTTATCTGCACTGAGCTGGGCAGAACAGATAAATATTCAACGTTTCTCGCCGAGACACCCGCGGCCTCGGAAGAATAGCAAGGTCAGATATTTACTTTGGTGGAAGTTACAGCGCAAACAAGTCGGCAACTAAGAGTTTCGTTTACCGTAATATTTACATTACTCTGGATTCGGGTAACCGTTCTTATCTGCACTGAGCTGGGCAGAACAGATAAATATTCAGCGTTTCTCGCCGAGACACCCGCGGCCTCGGAAGAATAGCAAGGTCAGATATTTACTTTGGTGCAAGTTACAGCGCAAACAAGTCGGCAACTAAGAGTTTCGTTTACCGTAATATTTACATTACTCTGGATTCGGGTAACCGTTCTTATCTGCACTGAGCTGGGCAGAACAGATAAATATTCAGCGTTTCTCGCCGAGACACCCGCGGCCTCGGAAGAATAGCAAGGTCAGATATTTACTTTGGTGCAAGTTACAGCGCAAACAAGTCGGCAACTGAGAGTTTCGTTTACCGTAATATTTACATTACTCTGGATTCGGGTAACTGTTCTTATCTGCACTGAGCTGGGCAGAACAGATAAATATTCAGCGTTTCTCGCCGAGACACCCGCGGCCTCGGAAGAATAGCAAGGTCAGATATTTACTTTGGTGGAAGTTACAGCGCAAACAAGTCGGCAACTGAGAGTTTCGTTTACCGTAATATTTACATTACTCTGGATTCGGGTAACCGTTCTTATCTGCACTGAGCTGGGCAGAACAGATAAATATTCAGCGTTTCTCGCCGAGACACCCGCGGCCTCGGAAGAATAGCAAGGTCAGATATTTACTTTGGTGGATGTTACAGCGCAAACAAGTCGGCAACTAAGAGTTTCGTTTACCGTAATATTTACATTACTCTGGATTCGGGTAACCGTTCTTATCTGCACTGAGCTGGGCAGAACAGATAAATATTCAGCGTTTCTCGCCGAGACACCCGCGGCCTCGGAAGAATAGCAAGGTCAGATATTTACTTTGGTGCAAGTTACAGCGCAAACAAGTCGGCCACTAAGAGTTTCGTTTACCGTAATATTTACATTAGTCTGGATTCGGGTAACCGTTCTTATCTGCACTGAGCTGGGCAGAACAGATAAATATTCAGCGTTTCTCGCCGAGACACCCGCGGCCTCGGAAGAATAGCAAGGTCAGATATTTACTTTGGTGGAAGTTACAGCGCAAACAAGTCGGCAACTAAGAGTTTCGTTTACCGTAATATTTACATTACTCTGTATTCGGGTAACCGTTCTTATATGCACTGAGCTGGGCAGAACAGATAAATATTCAGCGTTTCTCGCCGAGACACCCGCGGCCTCGGAAGAATAGCAAGGTCAGATATTTACTTTGGTGGAAGTTACAGCGCAAACAAGTCGGCAACTAAGAGTTTCGTTTACCGTAATATTTACATTACTCTGGATTCGGGTAACCGTTCTTATCTGCACTGAGCTGGGCAGAACAGATACATATTCAGCGTTTCTCGCCGAGACACCCGCGGCCTCGGAAGAATAGCAAGGTAAGATATTTACTTTGGTGGAAGTTACAGCGCAAACAAGTCGGCAACTAAGAGTTTCGTTTACCGTAATATTTACATTACTCTGGATTCGGGTAAACGTTCTTATCTGCACTGAGCTGGGCAGAACAGATAAATATTCAGCGTTTCTCGCCGAGACACCCGCGGCCTCGGAAGAATACCAAGGTCAGATATTTACTTTGGTGGAAGTTACAGCGCAAACAAGTCGGCAACTAAGAGTTTCGTTTACCGTAATATTTACATTACTCTGGATTCGGGTAACCGTTCTTATCTGCACTGAGCTGGGCAGAACAGATAAATATTCAGCGTTTCTCGCCGAGACACCCGCGGCCTCGGAAGAATAGCAAGGTCAGATATTTACTTTGGTGGAAGTTACAGCGCAAACAAGTCGGCCACTAAGAGTTTCGTTTACCGTAATATTTACATTACTCTGGATTCGGGTAACTGTTCTTATCTGCACTGAGCTGGGCAGAACAGATAAATATTCAGCGTTTCTCGCCGAGACACCCGCGGCCTCGGAAGAATAGCAAGGTCAGATATTTACTTTGGTGGAAGTTACAGCGCAAACAAGTCGGCAACTGAGAGTTTCGTTTACCGTAATATTTACATTACTCTGGATTCGGGTAACCGTTCTTATCTGCACTGAGCTGGGCAGAACAGATAAATATTCAGCGTTTCTCGCCGAGACACCCGCGGCCTCGGAAGAATAGCAAGGTCAGATATTTACTTTGTTGGAAGTTACAGCGCAAACAAGTCGGCAACTAAGAGTTTCGTTTACCGTAATATTTACATTACTCTGGATTCGGGTAACCGTTCTTATCTGCACTGAGCTGGGCAGAACAGATAAAAATTCAGCGTTTCTCGCCGAGACACCCGCGGCCTCGGAAGAATAGCAAGGTCAGATATTTACTATGGTGCAAGTTACAGCGCAAACAAGTCGGCCACTAAGAGTTTCGTTTACCGTAATATTTACATTAGTCTGGATTCGGGTAACTGTTCTTATCTGCACTGAGCTAGGCAGAACAGATAAATATTCAGCGTTTCTCGCCGAGACACACGCGGCCTCGGAAGAATAGCAAGGTCAGATATTTACTTTGGTGCAAGTTACAGCGCAAACAAGTCGGCAACTAAGAGTTTCGTTTACCGTAATATTTACATTACTCTGGATTCAGGTAACCGTTCTTATCTGCACTGAGCTGGGCAGAACAGATAAATATTCAGCGTTTCTCGCCGAGACACCCGCGGCCTCGGAAGAATACCAAGGTCAGATATTTACTTTGGTGGAAGTTACAGCGCAAACAAGTCGGCAACTAAGATTTTCGTTTACCGTAATATTTACATTACTCTGGATTCGGGTAACCGTTCTTATCTGCACTGAGCTGGGCAGAACAGATAAATATTCAGCGTTTCTCGCCGAGACACCCGCGGCCTCGGAAGAATAGCAAGGTCAGTAATTTCCTTTGGTGGAAGTTACAGCGCAAACAAGTCGGCAACTGAGAGTTTCGTTTACCGTAATATTTACATTACTCTGGATTCGGGTAACTGTTCTTATCTGCACTGAGCTGGGCAGAACAGATAAATATTCAGCGTTTCTCGCCGAGACACCCGCGGCCTCGGAAGAATAGCAAGGTCAGATATTTACTTTCGTGGAAGTTACAGCGCAAACAAGTCGGCAACTAAGATTTTCGTTTACCGTAATATTTACATTACTCTGGATTCGGGTAACCGTTCTTATCTGCACTGAGCTGGGCAGAACAGATAAATATTCAGCGTTTCTCGCCGAGACACCCGCGGCCTCGGAAGAATAGCAAGGTCAGATATTTACTTTGGTGCAAGTTACAGCGCAAACAAGTCGGCAACTGAGAGTTTCGTTTACCGTAATATTTACATTACTCTGGATTCGGGTAACTGTTCTTATCTGCACTGAGCTGGGCAGAACAGATAAATATTCAGCGTTTCTCGCCGAGACACCCGCGGCCTCGGAAGAATAGCAAGGTCAGATATTTACTTTGGTGGAAGTTACAGCGCAAACAAGTCGGCAACTGAGAGTTTCGTTTACCGTAATATTTACATTACTCTGGATTCGGGTAACCGTTCTTATCTGCACTGAGCTGGGCAGAACAGATAAATATTCAGCGTTTCTCGCCGAGACACCCGCGGCCTCGGAAGAATAGCAAGGTCAGATATTTACTTTGGTGGATGTTACAGCGCAAACAAGTCGGCAACTAAGAGTTTCGTTTACCGTAATATTTACATTACTCTGGATTCGGGTAACCGTTCTTATCTGCACTGAGCTGGGCAGAACAGATAAATATTCAGCGTTTCTCGCCGAGACACCCGCGGCCTCGGAAGAATAGCAAGGTCAGATATTTACTTTGGTGCAAGTTACAGCGCAAACAAGTCGGCCACTAAGAGTTTCGTTTACCGTAATATTTACATTAGTCTGGATTCGGGTAACCGTTCTTATCTGCACTGAGCTGGGCAGAACAGATAAATATTCAGCGTTTCTCGCCGAGACACCCGCGGCCTCGGAAGAATAGCAAGGTCAGATATTTACTTTGGTGGAAGTTACAGCGCAAACAAGTCGGCAACTAAGAGTTTCGTTTACCGTAATATTTACATTACTCTGTATTCGGGTAACCGTTCTTATATGCACTGAGCTGGGCAGAACAGATAAATATTCAGCGTTTCTCGCCGAGACACCCGCGGCCTCGGAAGAATAGCAAGGTCAGATATTTACTTTGGTGGAAGTTACAGCGCAAACAAGTCGGCAACTAAGAGTTTCGTTTACCGTAATATTTACATTACTCTGGATTCGGGTAACCGTTCTTATCTGCACTGAGCTGGGCAGAACAGATACATATTCAGCGTTTCTCGCCGAGACACCCGCGGCCTCGGAAGAATAGCAAGGTCAGATATTTACTTTGGTGGAAGTTACAGCGCAAACAAGTCGGCAACTAAGAGTTTCGTTTACCGTAATATTTACATTACTCTGGATTCGGGTAACCGTTCTTATCTGCACTGAGCTGGGCAGAACAGATAAATATTCAGCGTTTCTCGCCGAGACACCCGCGGCCTCGGAAGAATACCAAGGTCAGATATTTACTTTGGTGGAAGTTACAGCGCAAACAAGTCGGCCACTAAGAGTTTCGTTTACCGTAATATTTACATTACTCTGGATTCGGGTAACTGTTCTTATCTGCACTGAGCTGGGCAGAACAGATAAATATTCAGCGTTTCTCGCCGAGACACCCGCGGCCTCGGAAGAATAGCAAGGTCAGATATTTACTTTGGTGGAAGTTACAGCGCAAACAAGTCGGCAACTGAGAGTTTCGTTTACCGTAATATTTACATTACTCTGGATTCGGGTAACCGTTCTTATCTGCACTGAGCTGGGCAGAACAGATAAATATTCAGCGTTTCTCGCCGAGACACCCGCGGCCTCGGAAGAATAGCAAGGTCAGATATTTACTTTGTTGGAAGTTACAGCGCAAACAAGTCGGCAACTAAGAGTTTCGTTTACCGTAATATTTACATTACTCTGGATTCGGGTAACCGTTCTTATCTGCACTGAGCTGGGCAGAACAGATAAAAATTCAGCGTTTCTCGCCGAGACACCCGCGGCCTCGGAAGAATAGCAAGGTCAGATATTTACTATGGTGCAAGTTACAGCGCAAACAAGTCGGCCACTAAGAGTTTCGTTTACCGTAATATTTACATTAGTCTGGATTCGGGTAACCGTTCTTATCTGCACTTAGCTAGGCAGAACAGATAAATATTCAGCGTTTCTCGCCGAGACACCCGCGGCCTCGGAAGAATAGCAAGGTCAGATATTTACTTTGGTGCAAGTTACAGCGCAAACAAGTCGGCCACTAAGAGTTTCGTTTACCGTAATATTTACATTACTCTGGATTCAGGTAACCGTTCTTATCTGCACTGAGCTGGGCAGAACAGATAAATATTCAGCGTTTCTCGCCGAGACACCCGCGGCCTCGGAAGAATACCAAGGTCAGATATTTACTTTGGTGGAAGTTACAGCGCAAACAAGTCGGCAACTAAGATTTTCGTTTACCGTAATATTTACATTACTCTGGATTCGGGTAACCGTTCTTATCTGCACTGAGCTGGGCAGAACAGATAAATATTCAGCGTTTCTCGCCGAGACACCCGCGGCCTCGGAAGAATAGCAAGGTCAGATATTTACTTTGGTGGAAGTTACAGCGCAAACAAGTCGGCAACTAAGAGTTTCGTTTACCGTAATATTTACATTACTCTGGATTCGGGTAACCGTTCTTATCTGCACTGAGCTGGGCAGAACAGATAAATATTCAGCGTTTCTCGCCGAGACACCCGCGGCCTCGGAAGAATACCAAGGTCAGATATTTACTTTGGTGGAAGTTACAGCGCAAACAAGTCGGCCACTAAGAGTTTCGTTTACCGTAATATTTACATTACTCTGGATTCGGGTAACTGTTCTTATCTGCACTGAGCTGGGCAGAACAGATAAATATTCAGCGTTTCTCGCCGAGACACCCGCGGCCTCGGAAGAATAGCAAGGTCAGATATTTACTTTGGTGGAAGTTACAGCGCAAACAAGTCGGCAACTGAGAGTTTCGTTTACCGTAATATTTACATTACTCTGGATTCGGGTAACCGTTCTTATCTGCACTGAGCTGGGCAGAACAGATAAATATTCAGCGTTTCTCGCCGAGACACCCGCGGCCTCGGAAGAATAGCAAGGTCAGATATTTACTTTGTTGGAAGTTACAGCGCAAACAAGTCGGCAACTAAGAGTTTCGTTTACCGTAATATTTACATTACTCTGGATTCGGGTAACCGTTCTTATCTGCACTGAGCTGGGCAGAACAGATAAAAATTCAGCGTTTCTCGCCGAGACACCCGCGGCCTCGGAAGAATAGCAAGGTCAGATATTTACTATGGTGCAAGTTACAGCGCAAACAAGTCGGCCACTAAGAGTTTCGTTTACCGTAATATTTACATTAGTCTGGATTCGGGTAACTGTTCTTATCTGCACTGAGCTAGGCAGAACAGATAAATATTCAGCGTTTCTCGCCGAGACACCCGCGGCCTCGGAAGAATAGCAAGGTCAGATATTTACTTTGGTGCAAGTTACAGCGCAAACAAGTCGGCCACTAAGAGTTTCGTTTACCGTAATATTTACATTACTCTGGATTCAGGTAACCGTTCTTATCTGCACTGAGCTGGGCAGAACAGATAAATATTCAGCGTTTCTCGCCGAGACACCCGCGGCCTCGGAAGAATACCAAGGTCAGATATTTACTTTGGTGGAAGTTACAGCGCAAACAAGTCGGCAACTAAGATTTTCGTTTACCGTAATATTTACATTACTCTGGATTCGGGTAACCGTTCTTATCTGCACTGAGCTGGGCAGAACAGATAAATATTCAGCGTTTCTCGCCGAGACACCCGCGGCCTCGGAAGAATAGCAAGGTCAGATATTTACTTTGGTGGAAGTTACAGCGCAAACAAGTCGGCAACTGAGAGTTTCGTTTACCGTAATATTTACATTACTCTGGATTCGGGTAACTGTTCTTATCTGCACTGAGCTGGGCAGAACAGATAAATATTCAGCGTTTCTCGCCGAGACACCCGCGGCCTCGGAAGAATAGCAAGGTCAGATATTTACTTTCGTGGAAGTTACAGCGCAAACAAGTCGGCAACTGAGAGTTTCGTTTACCGTAATATTTACATTACTCTGGATTCGGGTAACTGTTCTTATCTGCACTGAGCTGGGCAGAACAGATAAATATTCAGCGTTTCTCGCCGAGACACCCGCGGCCTCGGAAGAATAGCAAGGTCAGATATTTACTTTGGTGGAAGTTACAGCGCAAACAAGTCGGCAACTGAGAGTTTCGTTTACCGTAATATTTACATTACTCTGGATTCGGGTAATCGTTCTTATCTGCACTGAGCTGGGCAGAACAGATAAATATTCAGCGTTTCTCGCCGAGACACCCGCGGTCTCGGAAGAATAGCAAGGTCAGATATTTACTTTGGTGGATGTTACAGCGCAAACAAGTCGGCAACTAAGAGTTTCGTTTACCGTAATATTTACATTACTCTGGATTCGGGTAACCGTTCTTATCTGCACTGAGCTGGGCAGAACAGATAAATATTCAGCGTTTCTCGCCGAGACACCCGCGGCCTCGGAAGAATAGCAAGGTCAGATATTTACTTTGGTGCAAGTTACAGCGCAAACAAGTCGGCCACTAAGAGTTTCGTTTACCGTAATATTTACATTAGTCTGGATTCGGGTAACCGTTCTTATCTGCGCTGAGCTGGGCAGAACAGATAAATATTCAGCGTTTCTCGCCGAGACACCCGCGGCCTCGGAAGAATAGCAAGGTCAGATATTTACTTTGGTGGAAGTTACAGCGCAAACAAGTCGGCAACTAAGAGTTTCGTTTACCGTAATATTTACATTACTCTGTATTCGGGTAACCGTTCTTATATGCACTGAGCTGGGCAGAACAGATAAATATTCAGCGTTTCTCGCCGAGACACCCGCGGCCTCGGAAGAATAGCAAGGTCAGATATTTACTTTGGTGGAAGTTACAGCGCAAACAAGTCGGCAACTAAGAGTTTCGTTTACCGTAATATTTACATTACTCTGGATTCGGGTAACCGTTCTTATCTGCACTGAGCTGGGCAGAACAGATACATATTCAGCGTTTCTCGCCGAGACACCCGCGGCCTCGGAAGAATAGCAAGGTCAGATATTTACTTTGGTGGAAGTTACAGCGCAAACAAGTCGGCAACTAAGAGTTTCGTTTACCGTAATATTTACATTACTCTGGATTCGGGTAACCGTTCTTATCTGCACTGAGCTGGGCAGAACAGATAAATATTCAGCGTTTCTCGCCGAGACACCCGCGGCCTCGGAAGAATAGCAAGGTCAGATATTTACTTTGGTGGAAGTTACAGCGCAAACAAGTCGGCAACTAAGAGTTTCGTTTACCGTAATATTTACATTACTCTGGATTCGGGTAACCGTTCTTATCTGCACTGAGCTGGGCAGAACAGATAAATATTCAGCGTTTCTCGCCGAGACACCCGCGGCCTCGGAAGAATAGCAAGGTCAGATATTTACTTTGGTGGAAGTTACAGCGCAAACAAGTCGGCCACTAAGAGTTTCGTTTACCGTAATATTTACATTACTCTGGATTCGGGTAACTGTTCTTATCTGCACTGAGCTGGGCAGAACAGATAAATATTCAGCGTTTCTCGCCGAGACACCCGCGGCCTCGGAAGAATAGCAAGGTCAGATATTTACTTTGGTGGAAGTTACAGCGCAAACAAGTCGGCAACTGAGAGTTTCGTTTACCGTAATATTTACATTACTCTGGATTCGGGTAACCGTTCTTATCTGCACTGAGCTGGGCAGAACAGATAAATATTCAGCGTTTCTCGCCGAGACACCCGCGGCCTCGGAAGAATAGCAAGGTCAGATATTTACTTTGGTGGAAGTTACAGCGCAAACAAGTCGGCAACTAAGAGTTTCGTTTACCGTAATATTTACATTACTCTGGATTCGGGTAACCGTTCTTATCTGCACTGAGCTGGGCAGAACAGATAAAAATTCAGCGTTTCTCGCCGAGACACCCGCGGCCTCGGAAGAATAGCAAGGTCAGATATTTACTTTGGTGCAAGTTACAGCGCAAACAAGTCGGCCACTAAGAGTTTCGTTTACCGTAATATTTACATTAGTCTGGATTCGGGTAACTGTTCTTATCTGCACTGAGCTAGGCAGAACAGATAAATATTCAGCGTTTCTCGCCGAGACACCCGCGGCCTCGGAAGAATAGCAAGGTCAGATATTTACTTTGGTGCAAGTTACAGCGCAAACAAGTCGGCCACTAAGAGTTTCGTTTACCGTAATATTTACATTACTCTGGATTCAGGTAACCGTTCTTATCTGCACTGAGCTGGGCAGAACAGATAAATATTCAGCGTTTCTCGCCGAGACACCCGCGGCCTCGGAAGAATACCAAGGTCAGATATTTACTTTGGTGGAAGTTACAGCGCAAACAAGTCGGCAACTAAAATTTTCGTTTACCGTAATATTTACATTACTCTGGATTCGGGTAACCGTTCTTATCTGCACTGAGCTGGGCAGAACAGATAAATATTCAGCGTTTCTCGCCGAGACACCCGCGGCCTCGGAAGAATAGCAAGGTCAGATATTTACTTTGGTGGAAGTTACAGCGCAAACAAGTCGGCAACTGAGAGTTTCGTTTACCGTAATATTTACATTACTCTGGATTCGGGTAACTGTTCTTATCTGCACTGAGCTGGGCAGAACAGATAAATATTCAGCGTTTCTCGCCGAGACACACGCGGCCTCGGAAGAATAGCAAGGTCAGATATTTACTTTGGTGGAAGTTACAGCGCAAACAAGTCGGCAACTGAGAGTTTCGTTTACCGTAATATTTACATTACTCTGGATTCGGGTAACTGTTCTTATCTGCACTGAGCTGGGCAGAACAGATAAATATTCAGCGTTTCTCGCCGAGACACCCGCGGCCTCGGAAGAATAGCAAGGTCAGATATTTACTTTGGTGGAAGTTACAGCGCAAACAAGTCGGCAACTGAGAGTTTCGTTTACCGTAATATTTACATTACTCTGGATTCGGGTAATCGTTCTTATCTGCACTGAGCTGGGCAGAACAGATAAATATTCAGCGTTTCTCGCCGAGACACCCGCGGTCTCGGAAGAATAGCAAGGTCAGATATTTACTTTGGTGGAAGTTACAGCGCAAACAAGTCGGCAACTAAGAGTTTCGTTTACCGTAATATTTACATTACTCTGGATTCGGGTAACCGTTCTTATCTGCACCGCGACGTACAAATTTATCAAAACTGTATTGAAACGTAGGGCAGGATTATTGTGCTTAAATTACAGGCCTTGGGTGGAGGGGCAACTTTTGACTGCTCTTTAGGTAATCTGAAAGAGAAAGAAGACGTGTTTTATTTCGTGGCAAAGTGGCCAATTTGCGGATTTTTTATAAATTTTTTTTTTTAAAGATATATGTATAACTTTTAAAAGAACAATATAATGGATATTTAAACGTAAGGGTTTGGGTGTGCCTGACTCCAGCAGGCATGGCCTATGGGTACGATTTAATAAAGGAATTTAATTATTAATAATAGTGATAATGTTTATTTTTAATGGCTTCTGGTGTGATTTAGTTGTGTATAAAGTATTAGTGTAAAATTATAAATATATAAATTTAAGGAAGAATTGATATTGATTATTAAAATGTAAATGGAAGTTTAAGTTTATAAAAAGTAAACAAAAAAGACAGACGATCTATGTGACCAAGCCTTTGAATATTACGCATGTTACTGAAGTGACTACTTTTTATTGCGGGGTATGGGTGTATGTTTTGCACGGGGAAAAAATTCATTTTGCCGTCACGGAACGTTCTAATTGAAGTGTTGAAGTGACTACTTCTTATCGCGAGGTATGGGTGTATGTTTTTCACGGAGAAAAAATGCATTTTGCCGTCACGGAACGTTCTAATTGAAGTGTTGAAGTGACTACTTCTTATCGCGGGGTATGGGTGTATGTTTTTCACGGGGAAAAAATGCATTTTGCCGTCACGGAACGTTCTAATTGACTACTTCTTATCGCGGGATATGGGTGTATGTTTTGTACGGGAAAAAAATTCATTTTGCCGTCACGGAACGTTCTAATTGAAGTGTTGAAGTGACTACTCCTTATCGCGGATATGGGTGTATGTTTTGCACGGGGAAAAATTCATTTTGCCGTCACGGAACGTTCTAATTGAAGTGTTGAAGTGACTACTTTTCTTATCGCGGGATATGGGTGTATGATTTTGCACGGGGAAAAATTCATTTTGCCGTCACGGAACGTTCTAATTGAAGTGTTGAAGTGACTGCGCTTCTTATCGCGGGGTGTGGGTGTATGTTTTGCACGGGAAAAATTCATTTTGCCGTCACGGAACGTTCTAATTGAAGTGTTGAAGTGACTACTTTATCGCTACTTCTTATGGCACGGGGAAAAAATATTTTGGGTGTATGTTTTGCTGGGGAAAAAATGTCATTTGACTACTTCTTATCGGGATATGGGGTGTTCTAAGCACGAAAAAGTGTTGCCGTCACGGAAAGTGAGTGTTGAAGTGACTACTTTATTTACTTATGGCACGGGATATGGTGTGTCACGGAACGTTCTAATTCGAAGCGCAGCGACTACTTCTTATCGCGGGATATGGTGTATGTTTTGCACGGGGAAAATTCATTTTGCCGTCACGGAACGTTCTAATTGAAGTGTTGAAGTATTTCGCCTTATCGCAGGGTATGGGTGGCGTTTTTGCACAGGGGAAAAATGCATTTTGCCGTCACGGAACGTTCTAATTGAAGTGTTAAGTGACTACTTCTTATCGCGGGATATGGGTGGCTGTTTTGCACGGGGAAAAATTCATTTTGCCGTCACGGAACGTTCTAATTGAAGTGTTGAAGCGACTACTTCTGCGCGGGAAGTGTGGGTGTATATTCTTAGGCACGGATAGGGTGTAAAATTCATTTTGCCGTCACGGAACGTTCTAATTGGAAGTGTTGAAGTGACTACTTCTTATCGCGGGGATATAGGTGTATGTCTTGCACGGGGAAAAGGGTGTATGTTTTGCACGGGGAAAAATGCATTTTGCCGTCACGGAACGTTCTAATTGAAGTGTTGAAGTGACTACTTCTTATCGCGGGATATGGGTGTATGTTTTGCACGGGGAAAAATGCATTTTGCCGTCACGGAACGTTCTAATTGAAGTGTTGAAGTGACTACTTCTTATCGCAGGGTATGGGTGTATGTTTTGCACGGGGAAAAATGCATTTTGCCGTCACGGAACGTTCTAATTGAAGTGTTGAAGTGACTACTTCTTATCGCGGGATATGGGTGTATGTTTTGCACGGGGAAAAATGCATTTTGCCGTCACGGAACGTTCTAATTGAAGTGTTGAAGTGACTACTTCTTATCGCGGGTATGGGTGTATGTTTTGCACGGGAAAAAAATTCATTTTGCCGTCACGGAACGTTCTAATTGAAGTGTTGAAGTGACTACTTATCGCGGGATATGGGTGTATGTTTTGCACGGGAAAAATTCATTTTGCCGTCACGGAACGTTCTAATTGAAGTGTTGAAGTGACTACTTCTTATCGCGGGATATGGGTGTATGTTTTGCACGGGGAAAAATTCATTTTGCCGTCACGGAACGTTCTAATTGAAGTGTTGAAGTGACTACTTCTTATCGCGGGGTATGGGTGTATGTTTTGCACGGGGAAAAAATTCATTTTGCCGTCACGGAACGTTCTAATTGAAGTGTTGAAGTGACTACTTCTTATCGCGGGATATGGGTGTATGTTTTGCACGGGGAAAAATGCATTTTGCCGTCACGGAACGTTCTAATTGAAGTGTTGAAGTGACTACTTCTATCGCGGGATATGGGTGTATTTTTTGCACGGGTAAAAATTCATTTTGCCGTCACGGAACGTTCTAATTGAAGTGTTGAAGTGACTACTTCTTATCGCAGGATATGGGTGTATGTTTTGCACGGGGAAAAATGCATTTTGCCGTCACGGAACGTTCTAATTGAAGTGTTGAAGTGACTACTTCTTATCGCAGGATATGGGTGTATGTTTTGCACGGGGAAAAATGCATTTTGCCGTCACGGAACGTTCTAATTGAAGTGTTGAAGTGACTACTTCTTATCGCGGGGTATGGGTGTATGTTTTGCACGGGGAAAAAATGCATTTTGCCGTCACGGAACGTTCTAATTGAAGTGTTGAAGTGACTACTTCTTATCGCGGGATATGGGTGTATGTTTTGCACGGGGAAAAATTCATTTTGTCATCACGGAACGCTCTAATTGAAGTGTTGAAGTGACTACTACTTATCGCGGAGTATGAGTGTATGTTTTGCAGGGGAAAATTCAGTTTGCCGTCACGTCACGTTCTAACTGAATTGTTGAACTGACTACTACTTATCGCGGAGTATGAGTGAATGTTTTGCACGGGGAAAAATGCATTTTGCCGTCACGGAACGTTCTAATTGAAGTGTTGAAGTGACTACTTCTTATCGCAGGATATGGGTGTATGTTTTGCACGGGGAAAAATGCATTTTGCCGTCACGGAACGTTCTAATTGAAGTGTTGAAGTGACTACTTCTTATCGCGGGGTATGGGTGTATGTTTTGCACGGGGAAAAAATGCATTTTGCCGTCACGGAACGTTCTAATTGAAGTGTTGAAGTGACTACTTCTTATCGCGAGGGTATGGGTGTATGTTTTGCACGGGAAAAAATGCATTTGCCGTCACGGAACGTTCTAATTGAAGTGTTGAAGTGACTACTTCTTATCGCGGGATATGGGTGTATGTTTTGCACGGGGAAAAATGCATTTTGCCGTCACGGAACGTTCTAATTGAAGTGTTGAAGTGACTACTTCTTATCGCGGGATATGGGTGTATGTTTTGCACGGGAAAAATGCATTTTGCCGTCACGGAACGTTCTAATTGAAGTGTTGAAGTGACTACTTCTTATCGCGGGATATGGGTGTATGTTTTGCACGGGGTAAAAATGCATTTTGCCGTCACGGAACGTTCTAATTGAAGTGTTGAAGTGACTACTTCTTATCGCGGGATATGGGTGTATGTTTTGCACGGGGAAAAAATGCATTTTGCCGTCACGGAACGTTCTAATTGAAGTGTTGAAGTGACTACTTCTTATCGCGGGTATGGGTGTATGTTTTGCACGGGAAAAATGCATTTTGCCGTCACGGAACGTTCTAATTGAAGTGTTGAAGTGACTACTTCTTATGACTATGTTTGCACGGGGAAAAATGCATTTTATCGTTCTAATTGAAGTGTTGAAGGACTTATGGGTGTATGTTTTGCACGGGGAAAAATGCATTTTGCCGTCACGGAACGTTCTAATTGAAGTGTTGAAGTGACTACTTCTTATCGCGGGATATGGGTGTATGTTTTGCACGGGGAAAAATGCATTTTGCCGTCACGGAACGTTCTAATTGAAGTGTT
The DNA here is from genome assembly GCA_022606455.1 of Callitettix versicolor. Taxonomy (NCBI): domain Eukaryota; kingdom Metazoa; phylum Arthropoda; class Insecta; order Hemiptera; family Cercopidae; genus Callitettix; species Callitettix versicolor. The sequence goes on from CM040187.1 coordinate 10,654,943, forward strand.
GAAGTGACTACTTCTTATCGCGGGATATGGGTGTATGTTTTGCACGGGGAAAAATGCATTTTGCCGTCACGGAACGTTCTAATTGAAGTGTTGAAGTGACTACTTATATCGCGGGATATGGGTGTATGTTTTGCACGGGGAAAAATGCATTTTGCCGTCACGGAACGTTCTAATTGAAGTGTTGAAGTGACTACTTCTTATCGCGGGATATGGGTGTATGTTTTGCACGGGAAAAATGCATTTTGCCGTCACGGAACGTTCTAATTGAAGTGTTGAAGTGACTACTTCTTATCGCGGGATATGGGTGTATGTTTTGCACGGGAAAAAATGCATTTTGCCGTCACGGAACGTTCTAATTGAAGTGTTGAAGTGACTACTTCTTATCGCGGGATATGGGTGTATGTTTTGCACGGGGAAAAATGCATTTTGCCGTCACGGAACGTTCTAATTGAAGTGTTGAAGTGACTACTTCTTATCGCGGGATATGGGTGTATGTTTTGCACGGGGAAAAATGCATTTTGCCGTCACGGAACGTTCTAATTGAAGTGTTGAAGTGACTACTTCTTATCGCAGGATATGGGTGTATGTTTTGCACGGGGAAAAAATGCATTTTGCCGTCACGGAACGTTCTAATTGAAGTGTTGAAGTGACTACTTCTTATCGCGGGGTATGGGTGTATGTTTTGCACGGGGAAAAATTCATTTTGCCGTCACGGAACGTTCTAATTGAAGTGTTGAAGTGACTACTTCTTATCGCGGGATATGGGTGTATGTTTTGCACGGGGAAAAATTCATTTTGCCGTCACGGAACGTTCTAATTGAAGTGTTGAAGTGACTACTTCTTATCGCGGGATATGGGTGTATGTTTGCACGGGAAAAATTCATTTTGCCGTCACGGAACGTTCTAATTGAAGTGTTGAAGTGACTACTTTTTATCGCGGGATATGGGTGTATGTTTTGCACGGGGAAAAATGCATTTTGCCGTCACGGAACGTTCTAATTGAAGTGTTGAAGTGACTACTTATCGCAGGATATGGGTGTATGTTTTGCACGGGGAAAAATGCATTTTGCCGTCACGGAACGTTCTAATTGAAGTGTTGAAGTGACTACTTCTTATCGCAGGATATGGGTGTATGTTTTGCACGGGGAAAAATGCATTTTGCCGTCACGGAACGTTCTAATTGAAGTGTTGAAGTGACTACTTATCGCGGGGTATGGGTGTATGTTTTGCACGGGGAAAAATGCATTTTGCCGTCACGGAACGTTCTAATTGAAGTGTTGAAGTGACTACTTCTTATCGCGGGTATGGGTGTATGTTTTGCACGGGAAAAAATGCATTTTGCCGTCACGGAACGTTCTAATTGAAGTGTTGAAGTGACTACTTCTTATCGCGGGGTATGGGTGTATGTTTTGCACGGGAAAAAATGCATTTTGCCGTCACGGAACGTTCTAATTGAAGTGTTGAAGTGACTACTTCTTATCGCGGGATATGGGTGTATGTTTTGCACGGGGAAAAATGCATTTTGCCGTCACGGAACGTTCTAATTGAAGTGTTGAAGTGACTACTTCTTATCGCAGGATATGGGTGTATGTTTTGCACGGGAAAAATGCATTTTGCCGTCACGGAACGTTCTAATTGAAGTGTTGAAGTGACTACTTCTTATCGCGGGGTATGGGTGTATGTTTTGCACGGGGAAAAAATTCATTTTGCCGTCACGGAACGTTCTAATTGAAGTGTTGAAGTGACTACTTTTATCGCGGGATATGGGTGTATGTTTTGCACGGGGAAAAATGCATTTTGCCGTCACGGAACGTTCTAATTGAAGTGTTGAAGTGACTACTTCTTATCGCAGGATATGGGTGTATGTTTTGCACGGGGAAAAAATTCATTTTGCCGTCACGGAACGTTCTAATTGAAGTGTTGAAGTGACTACTTCTTATCGTGGGGTATGGCTGTATGTTTTGCACGGGGAAAAAATTCATTTTGCCGTCACGGAACGTTCTAATTGAAGTGTTGAAGTGACTACTTCTTATCGCGGGGTATGGGTGTATGTTTTGCACGGGGAAAAATTCATTTTGCCGTCACGGAACGTTCTAATTGAAGTGTTGAAGTGACTACTTCTTATCGCGGGGTATGGGTGTATGTTTTGCACGGGGAAAAATGCATTTTGCCGTCACGGAACGTTCTAATTGAAGTGTTGAAGTGACTACTTCTTATCGTGGGTTATGGGTGTATGTTTTTTGCACGGGGAAAAACTCAGTTTGCCGTCACGGAACGCTCTAATTGAAGTGTTGAAGTGACTACTTCTTATCGTGGGTTATGGGTGTATGTTTTTTGCACGGGGAAAAACTCAGTTTGCCGTCACGGAACGCTCTAATTGAAGTGTTGAAGTGACTACTTCTTATCGCGGGGTATGGGTGTATGTTTTGCACGGGGAAAAATTCAGTTTTCCGTCACGGAACGTTCTAATTGAAGTTTTGAGTGACTACTTCTATATCGCGGGGTATGGGTGTATGTTTTGCACGGGGAAAAATGCATTTTGCCGTCACGGAACGTTCTAATTGAAGTGTTGAAGTGACTACTTCTTATCGCAGGATATGGGTGTATGTTTTGCACGGGGAAAAATGCATTTTGCCGTCACGGAACGTACTAATTGAAGTGTTGAAGTGACTACTTCTTATCGCGGGGTATGGGTGTATGTTTTGCACGGGGAAAAAATTCATTTTGCCGTCACGGAACGTTCTAATTGAAGTGTTGAAGTGACTATTTCTTATCGCGGGGTATGGGTGTATGTTTTGCACGGGGAAAAAATGCATTTTGCCGTCACGGAACGTTCTAATTGAAGTGTTGAAGTGACTACTTCTTATCGCGGGATATGGGTGTATGTTTTGCACGGGAAAAATGCATTTTGCCGTCACGGAACGTTCTAATTGAAGTGTTGAAGTGACTACTTCTTATCGCGGGATATGGGTGTATGTTTTGCACGGGGAAAAATGCATTTTGCCGTCACGGAACGTTCTAATTGAAGTGTTGAAGTGACTACTTCTTATCGCAGGATATGGGTGTATGTTTTGCACGGGGAAAAATGCATTTTGCCGTCACGGAACGTTCTAATTGAAGTGTTGAAGTGACTACTTCTCATCGCGGGATATGGGTGTATGTTTTGCACGGGGAAAAAATTCATTTTGCCGTCACGGAACGTTCTAATTGAAGTGTTGAAGTGACTACTTCTTATCGCGGGATATGGGTGTTTGTTTTGCACGGGGAAAAAATGCATTTTGCCGTCACGGAACGTTCTAATTGAAGTGTTGAAGTGACTACTTCTTATCGCAGGATATGGGTGCATGTTTTGCACGGGGAAAAATGCATTTTCCCGTCACGGAACGTTCTAATTGAAGTGTTGAAGTGACTACTTCTTATCGCGGGGTATGGGTGTATGTTTTGCACGGGGTAAAAATGCATTTTGCCGTCACGGAACGTTCTAATTGAAGTGTTGAAGTGACTACTTCTTATCGCGGGATATGGGTGTATGTTTTGCACGGGGAAAAATGCATTTTGCCGTCACGGAACGTTCTAATTGAAGTGTTGAAGTGACTACTTCTTATCGCGGGGTATGGGTGTATGTTTTGCACGGGGAAAAATGCATTTTGCCGTCACGGAACGTTCTAATTGAAGTGTTGAAGTGACTACTTCTTATCGCGGGATATGGGTGTATGTTTTGCACGGGGGAAAAATGCATTTTGCCGTCACGGAACGTTCTAATTGAAGTGTTGAAGTGACTACTTCTTATCGCGGGGTATGGGTGTATGTTTTGCATGCATTTGGGAAAAATGTTCATTTTGCCGTCACGGAACGTTCTAATTGAAGTTCATTTTGAAGTGACTACTTCTTATCGCGGGGTATGGGTGTATGTTTTGTTTGCGGGAAAAAATGCATTTTGCCGTCACGGAACGTTCTAATTGAAGTGTTGAAGTGACTACTTCTTATCGCGGGATATGGGTGTATGTTTTGCACGGGGAAAAATTCATTTTGCCGTCACGGAACGTTCTAATTGAAGTGTTGAAGTGACTACTTATTATCGCGGGATATGGGTGTATGTTTTGCACGGGAAAAATGCATTTTGCCGTCACGGAACGTTCTAATTGAAGTGTTGAAGTGACTACTTTTATCGCAGGATATGGGTGTATGTTTTGCACGGGAAAAATGCATTTTGCCGTCACGGAACGTTCTAATTGAAGTGTTGAAGTGAGTACTTCTTATCGCAGGATATGGGTGTATGTTTTGCACGGGGAAAAATGCATTTTGCCGTCACGGAACGTTCTAATTGAAGTGTTGAAGTGACTACTTCTTATCGCGGGTATGGGTGTATGTTTTGCACGGGGAAAAATGCATTTTGCCGTCACGGAACGTTCTAATTGAAGTGTTGAAGTGACTACTTCTTATCGCGGGGTATGGGTGTATGTTTTGCACGGGAAAAAATGCATTTTGCCGTCACGGAACGTTCTAATTGAAGTGTTGAAGTGAGTGACTACTTATCGCGGGGTATGGGTGTATGTTTTGCACGGGGAAAAAATGCATTTTGCCGTCACGGAACGTTCTAATTGAAGTGTTGAAGTGACTACTTCTTATCGCGGGATATGGGTGTATGTTTTGCACGGGGAAAAAATGCATTTTGCCGTCACGGAACGTTCTAATTGAAGTGTTGAAGTGACTACTTCTTATCGCAGGATATGGGTGTATGTTTTGCACGGGGAAAAATGCATTTTGCCGTCACGGAACGTTCTAATTGAAGTGTTGAAGTGACTACTTCTTATCGCGGGGTATGGGTGTATGTTTTGCACGGGGAAAAAATTCATTTTGCCGTCACGGAACGTTCTAATTGAAGTGTTGAAGTGACTACTTTTTATCGCGGGATATGGGTGTATGTTTTGCACGGGGAAAAATGCATTTTGCCGTCACGGAACGTTCTAATTGAAGTGTTGAAGTGACTACTTCTTATCGCGGGATATGGGTGTATGTTTTGCACGGGGAAAAATGCATTTTGCCGTCACGGAACGTTCTAATTGAAGTGTTGAATTGACTACTTCTTATCGCGGGGTATGGGTGTATGTTTTGCACGGGGAAAAAATGCATTTTGCCGTCACGGAACGTTCTAATTGAAGTGTTGAAGTGACTACTTCTTATCGCGGGATATGGGTGTATGTTTTGCACGGGAAAAAATGCATTTTGCCGTCACGGAACGTTCTAATTGAAGTGTTGAAGTGACTACTTCTTATCGCAGGATATGGGTGTATGTTTTGCACGGGGAAAAATGCATTTGCCGTCACGGAACGTTCTAATTGAAGTGTTGAAGTGACTACTTCTTATCGCGGGGTATGGGTGTATGTTTTGCACGGGAAAAAATGCATTTTGCCGTCACGGAACGTTCTAATTGAAGTGTTGAAGTGACTACTTCTTATCGCGGGATATGGGTGTATGTTTTGCACGGGAAAAATGCATTTTGCCGTCACGGAACGTTCTAATTGAAGTGTTGAAGTGACTACTTCTTATCGCGGGGTATGGGTGTATGTTTTGCACGGGGAAAAATGCATTTGCCGTCACGGAACGTTCTAATTGAAGTGTTGAAGTGACTACTTCTTATCGCGGGATATGGGTGTATGTTTTGCACGGGGAAAAAATGCATTTTGCCGTCACGGAACGTTCTAATTGAAGTGTTGAAGTGACTACTTCTTATCGCAGGATATGGGTGTATGTTTTGCACGGGGAAAAATGCATTTTGCCGTCACGGAACGTTCTAATTGAAGTGTTGAAGTGACTAGTTCTTATCGCGGGGTATGGGTGTATGTTTTGCACGGGGAAAAATGCATTTTGCCGTCACGGAACGTTCTAATTGAAGTGTTGAAGTGACTAGTTCTTATCGCGGGGTATGGGTGTATGTTTTGCACGGGGAAAAAATGCATTTTGCCGTCACGGAACGTTCTAATTGAAGTGTTGAAGTGACTACTTCTTATCGCGGGATATGGGTGTATGTTTTGCACGGGGAAAAATTCATTTTGCCGTCACGGAACGTTCTAATTGAAGTGTTGAAGTGACTACTTTTTATCGCGGGATATGGGTGTATGTTTTGCACGGGGAAAAATGCATTTTGCCGTCACGGAACGTTCTAATTGAAGTGTTGAAGTGACTACTTCTTATCGCAGGATATGGGTGTATGTTTTGCACGGGGAAAAATGCATTTTGCCGTCACGGAACGTTCTAATTGAAGTGTTGAAGTGACTACTTCTTATCGCGGGATATGGGTGTATGTTTTGCACGGGGAAAAAATTCATTTTGCCGTCACGGAACGTTCTAATTGAAGTGTTGAAGTGACTACTTCTTATCGCGGGATATGGGTGTATGTTTTGCACGGGGAAAAAATGCATTTTGCCGTCACGGAACGTTCTAATTGAAGTGTTGAAGTGACTACTTCTTATCGCAGGATATGGGTGTATGTTTTGCACGGGGAAAAATGCATTTTGCCGTCACGGAACGTTCTAATTGAAGTGTTGAAGTGACAACTTTTTATCGCGGGGTATGGGTGTATGTTTTGCACGGGGAAAAATGCATTTTGCCGTCACGGAACGTTCTAATTGAAGTGTTGAAGTGACTACTTCTTATCGCGGGATATGGGTGTATGTTTTGCACGGGGAAAAATGCATTTTGCCGTCACGGAACGTTCTAATTGAAGTGTTGAAGTGACTACTTCTTATCGCAGGATATGGGTGTATGTTTTGCACGGGAAAAATGCATTTTGCCGTCACGGAACGTTCTAATTGAAGTGTTGAAGTGACTACTTCTTATCGCGGGGTATGGGTGTATGTTTTGCACGGGAAAAAATGCATTTTGCCGTCACGGAACGTTCTAATTGAAGTGTTGAAGTGACTACTTCTTATCGCGGGGTATGGGTGTATGTTTTGCACGGGGAAAAAATGCATTTTGCCGTCACGGAACGTTCTAATTGAAGTGTTGAAGTGACTACTTCTTATCGCGGGGTATGGGTGTATGTTTTGCACGGGGAAAAATGCATTTTGCCGTCACGGAACGTTCTAATTGAAGTGTTGAAGTGACTACTTTTTATCGCGGGATATGGGTGTATGTTTTGCACGGGGAAAAATGCATTTTGCCGTCACGGAACGTTCTAATTGAAGTGTTGAAGTGACTACTTCTTATCGCAGGATATGGGTGTATGTTTTGCACGGTGAAAAATGCATTTTGCCGTCACGGAACGTTCTAATTGAAGTGTTGAAGTGACTACTTCTTATCGCGGGATATGGGTGTATGTTTTGCACGGGGAAAAATTCATTTTGCCGTCACGGAACGTTCTAATTGAAGTGTTGAAGTGACTACTTCTTATCGCGGGATATGGGTGTATGTTTTGCACGGGGAAAAATGCATTTTGCCGTCACGGAACGTTCTAATTGAAGTGTTGAAGTGAGTACTTCTTATCGCAGGATATGGGTGTATGTTTTGCACGGGAAAAATGCATTTTGCCGTCACGGAACGTTCTAATTGAAGTGTTGAAGTGACTACTTCTTATCGCGGGGTATGGGTGTATGTTTTGCACGGGAAAAATGCATTTTGCCGTCACGGAACGTTCTAATTGAAGTGTTGAAGTGACTACTTCTTATCGCGGGATATGGGTGTATGTTTTGCACGGGGAAAAATGCATTTTGCCGTCACGGAACGTTCTAATTGAAGTGTTGAAGTGACTACTTCTTATCGCGGGGTATGGGTGTATGTTTTGCACGGGGAAAAAATGCATTTTGCCGTCACGGAACGTTCTAATTGAAGTGTTGAAGTGACTACTTCTTATCGCGGGATATGGGTGTATGTTTTGCACGGGGAAAAATGCATTTTGCCGTCACGGAACGTTCTAATTGAAGTGTTGAAGTGACTACTTCTTATCGCAGGATATGGGTGTATGTTTTGCACGGGGAAAAATGCATTTTGCCGTCACGGAACGTTCTAATTGAAGTGTTGAAGTGACTACTTCTTATCGCGGGGTATGGGTGTATGTTTTGCACGGGAAAAATTCAGTTTGCCGTCACGGAACGCTCTAATTGAAGTGTTGAAGTGACTACTTCTTATCGCGGGGTATGGGTGTATGTTTTGCACGGGAAAAAATGCATTTTGCCGTCACGGAACGTTCTAATTGAAGTGTTGAAGTGACTACTTCTTATCGCGGGATATGGGTGTATGTTTTGCACGGGGAAAAATGCATTTTGCCGTCACGGAACGTTCTAATTGAAGTGTTGAAGTGACTACTTCTTATCGCGGGGTATGGGTGTATGTTTTGCACGGGGAAAAATGCATTTTGCCGTCACGGAACGTTCTAATTGAAGTGTTGAAGTGACTACTTCTTATCGCGGGATATGGGTGTATGTTTTGCACGGGGAAAAAATGCATTTTGCCGTCACGGAACGTTCTAATTGAAGTGTTGAAGTGACTACTTCTTATCGCAGGATATGGGTGTATGTTTTGCACGGGGAAAAATGCATTTTGCCGTCACGGAACGTTCTAATTGAAGTGTTGAAGTGACTACTTCTTATCGCGGGGTATGGGTGTATGTTTTGCACGGGGAAAAAATTCATTTTGCCGTCACGGAACGTTCTAATTGAAGTGTTGAAGTGACTACTTGTTATCGCGGGGTATGGGTGTATGTTTTGCACGGGGAAAAAATGCATTTTGCCGTCACGGAACGTTCTAATTGAAGTGTTGAAGTGACTACTTCTTATCGCGGGGTATGGGTGTATGTTTTGCACGGGGAAAAAATGCATTTTGCCGTCACGGAACGTTCTAATTGAAGTGTTGAAGTGACTACTTCTTATCGCAGGATATGGGTGTATGTTTTGCACGGGGAAAAATGCATTTTGCCGTCACGGAACGTTCTAATTGAAGTGTTGAAGTGACTACTTCTTATCGCGGGGTATGGGTGTATGTTTTGCACGGGGAAAAATGCATTTTGCCGTCACGGAACGTTCTAATTGAAGTGTTGAAGTGACTACTTCTTATCGCGGGGTATGGGTGTATGTTTTGCACGGGGAAAAATGCATTTTGCCGTCACGGAACGTTCTAATTGAAGTGTTGAAGTGACTACTTCTTATCGCCGGGTATGGGTGTATGTTTTGCACGGGGAAAAAATGCATTTTGCCGTCACGGAACGTTCTAATTGAAGTGTTGAAGTGACTACTTCTTATCGCCGGGTATGGGTATATGTCTTGCACGGGGAAAATTTCAGTTTGTCGTCACTGAACGATATAATTTTTATTTAGTGGTTAATAGAATGTATTTTTGAAGTGAAAACTTGTATGGTCGCGGTTGACAAAACATGGGTGTAAACATTTGCTTTCGCGTCACGTTTGAATCCGTAATGCATGCCTCACAGCATATATTGTTCTTGTATATATCTAGACTGGAAATGACTACTTCTAAACAGCTGATTTCGTACAATAGCTTCAATATCATTTCAGAAGGTTGTGTTTATTGTTTTCGTTAATTTTAAAAATGTATTTTCTAAATTGTGTACTTAAATTATTTAATGTGTATGATCTATACCAATTTTTGAATGCCAGAATCACAAATATTATATTTATGTTATACTTAGACAGTATAACTGTTAAAAGTAGGGTTATAAACTGATTCATTATTTAAGTCTCTTATAGCCTATAGCCTAAGATACTCAAATTCATAATCTGTGACAGTTTCAGTTAATTTTTAAATTGTGTACACGCGCGAAATTTAATACGAAAATAATTTTCAAGAATTGCTCTTTCCTGCATGCATCTAAATTTGTATAAAAATAATTAAATTATAATAGTGAAAAAATAAACAGTCAGGCATGCCAAAAGAAGTAGTCACTTCTGTCGGCCAGTCCCGCATAGCCGCATAAGTTGTATTATTTCTTTTGTGGTAAATAGAGCATTGTTATTATTATTGTTAGTATTATTATTAGTAGGCTAATTTTGGAAACCGCTTTAATTACTTGAGCAAGGCAGCTGCGGGCCGGTTTTAGTTTTATTAACTATTTTCTTTACACATTTCGTTTACAGTAGTGCGCAAGCGCCAGTTTCGGACCAGATGTTTTTTTGCGCTAGCAGCAGATTCAAGAAACAGTGTTGTAAACTGATTGAAACATAACGAAATGTCGCAGAACATTGTTTCATACTGTAAACGAATCTCTTTATAAATCTACTGATTTACATTTACAGAAACTTATTGTGTAAAATGTTTAGCGAATGATGTAATATTATCATAATTGTCTCTGAGTGGTTATAAAAGTTGCTTACTGTATTTAACCTATGACTTGTAAACAGGAACTAGTTAGGCCTAATCATATGTTTGCAGTGAATTAGCATTTTAACTGCAGTGAAGTTGTTGTAATGATAATCACATTAACAGTAAAAAATGTTGATAGGTTATTGTTACAAAAAAATAAGCTTTTTATAAACTTAGATTATTGCGATAGATGCCATTTATATGAAAACTAAATCTTGTTTAATGATTTAATTTAATATTATTACTCTTTGCTTTGGAAATTAACTTTCTCCACACCGCGTGAAGCAATTATTATTGTTGTAGTCTGTTGATTGATTGATTGTGTCGGGGTTACGCGGTTTTGGTGGCTTCCTGGTACCGCGATCGGTGGATTATTTTGAAAATAACCCTCTTGGGTTTTAGTTCAGTAGACTGGTATCCTCAATGAGTTTCAGCAGTCCACCTACTAGTTCACTCTGCTAAAAGTCATCAAGGTCCTGGAGACCAAACACGCTTTACCTTCTGTTGGCATTTGCAGTTTCCTCATAAATTCCAGTTTCTCAGTGGTATAATGTTCCTGGCTGACAGTTCCTCATAAATCCCGGTTTTCCAGAGTCAATGTTCCTGGCCGACAGCCTTCCAGTACAGTTCCCGTCAGTCCTTTTATCTCAGCTCTATAGAGCTTGTAAGTGTTGTCTTTCTCGCCAGCCAAGGTTTGACCCGGGGGGATCTTTTGCTTCTATATTTAAGAGGCCCTTTGCCACCGTTGTCTCTCTTCTCAGTTCGTGGTTGTGCTCACTCGATAAACTTTTGTAGACGGTCTTACTGATTTCAGACGTTCGACCCCACGTTTCACTTCTGTCACTGTGATCCGCCTAGAGTTCCCACAGACTGCTGCTTGTGATTGTCTTTGGTTTATTCCCCCCCCCCAGTACAACTTTTGCCAGTTCTCCAGGGTTTGTTTCCAGCCATCCAAATCCCACAAGTAGCTGGGGAAATAAAATGTCCACCCATAATGAGCCCCTATTGACGGATTAATGCAATTTTGTGTGTGGGGGCGATTAGTAGGATGATTAAATTTAAAAGAGGGCCGCCTAGTGGGTGACAATTTTTGAAATAATACCTTCAAAAACTAGCACTATTAAGCTGTTTTGAGACTTGAAACGCATATAAAATAAGTGTAAAAATTTACTTTTAGACAAAAAAATCACTTAATTTTTTTTATATTCCTAGTTTTTAAAACTTTTGCAAAACTGCTCTATTTACATTACTTCCCTCAATATACCTATCTCTAATTTTTTTATATATAGTTGCAGTTACTCCAGTTTCTTAACACAGTTACTCCTTTACCGTTAACGCTGATCCCTCGTCCTCATTAGTCTGAGCAAGTACAATTAAGCGTCACAACAGTTTCTCAACCAAGTTTTGATCAATTTTAGAGTCGATAAAGATCTTTCTGCTGCTGCAGTTAACGCAGAAAGAAAAGAGAGAACGAACACAAAATATCTAATTGATTATCCCCGTTCTGAGAAGTACAAAGTGCACAAAAGTACTGTATATATGTGCATACGGACAAAACTTCATTTACATATAAAGTTGAGATTGGGTATTGTGACAGGTTTCGGAACCTTCACAGGGTTTTGACTCTTTTCCTCGAAGCTGCGATTCTTTTACTTTAAGGAAGTAAAACAGGATCTTTTACATTTTTATTTTACTTCTTTTGTCTCGGAAGGAGCGGTCGCCCTTCGTCCCCCCTTTAATACGTCCTTGTAAGGTAAGACTAGATTAAATCTTCTGTATCGAGATTCCACGTACTTAAGCTGAGCTCTTCTGGGATGAGCCCAACAGCAGATAGATGACTGGTTAGGTCCGTCTAGAATCTTGCGGTTGCCAAACTTGTACTCACAATGTGTGAGATCCTGAGGAATGTTATTATACTATATAAGAGGCAAAAATAAAACTACAGTATATAAGTTTTCAAAAATTTTACATTTTTAAATCCTCTGTTTAGTGCATGTAGTACGTAATTAAAAAAAACTCACTCTTGTTTCCAACCGTGTAGAATAGATTTTCAGTTTCTAATGTGATGGAGCGGTTGTGCGCGACCGCCATCTTGAAACTCTGACCTCAGTTCCGCCGGTCAGTTTTGTTTCTTGGCCATCTGAAAGCAAAATATACATTGGCTACTGTATTACAGAATCTTGGTTGAAAAACTATGGTACTCACGCTAACAGCAGAACATACCAGGAAATGAGGAAATTATTAGTTAATTATACCGCGAGGACATTGTTATTTATGTGCTTGCTGTTCAACACTTTCTGGAAGGTTTAAATACAAAAGAATAATTAATTTCTGTGGTTTGTCTGCCATCAGTGTTGCCAACCGTCCCTCAGCAGTGTATATTTTAAGTTGACGGGACAAAACTAAACTAGTGCCTACAATTTTAAATTTTTCAAATGAATTTCAGTTTTAAGAACATTTGATTTAATAAAACCATTAAAAATGAACAAAGTAGGATTGTGAAAAAAATAGCGTTGATGTGACGAGGCATTCTCGTGCAACAAAAACCAATCGTTTCCTGCCCATTTTTCAGAAAGTTTTCATCTAACTGCATCTAATACCCGTGTCAGGATATCTTTGAGCAGTACTTTGTTAACTGTTTTACCTTCAGGAATAAATTTGTAGTGAATCAAACCCTGGTAAGAAAAAAAAACACCTTTAACATCATTCTACGCCGGCTTTAGTCCAAGCGAATTTTTTTCTTTTCTTGGAGATGTTTCTGATTTCCATTCAGCAGATTGGCATTTCGTCTGAGAGTCGCAAAGTACACAACATGTTTTTTACCACTGAACCTTTACCTGTTTCCACGACTGAAAATTTTGCTGATTCGCAAGAGGTGCTGGAAAAGCGACGAAGCTGCTAAAACGAAATTTCCAAAAATGCCTTTCAGGAGTGTTTCCAACGTACGAACGGTGGAAGAATTGTGTATATGCAGGAGAAGAGTATTTTGAAGCAAAACAAAGATCAAACGATTATATCTACTTTCAATAAATTTTCATTTACCAATCACGGGAACTTTTTGACCCTATCTCGTAGATTCCAAATTGAGCGACTCTTAAAATCGTTAGAAAATCTTTAGAGCTGAATTTGAGAATATGCTATTTTAACAGTTTTTTAGCAAAAAATGGATTCAAAAACACATTTGCATTTTAAATCCTTGTTTTAAAATACGGTATGTGATTTTTTTTTTTGTTTCAGGAAAAAAAGGAAGAAGGGACTCACGAGTTCAGCCCGGAAATCGCAACTGATCATAAACTGTCGCAAATCCTGGAGGAGTACGAAGCGGAACCTCTGCCGCGTCGCAAGAAACGGAAACACAGCTCCGGATCTCCGCTGCCTTCCTTTATTTCCAGCGCTATATCCAGACTGGAACACGTATCTGCCGTACAACGAGAAGAAACGGAGTTCGACGTATGGGCGAAGAGTGTAGCGTTGCAGCTGAACAGAATGGACTTGGGCAGGGCTCTGCGGCTTCAGCTGAGGCTGCAGAGTGTGATAGCTGAAGAAAGGATCGCGTATGAATGTGACCAATGAAACAGTATTTATTTGGCATGAACTAATGAACGAACAGGTTCATTAGGACCTGATCTACTAGTACACCGAGTCCGCCTTTATCAGCTGTTAATGAATGACATGGTTCAGAAAATTTCCATTCAGCACCTGTTAATAAATGAAGAATTTAATAAGCTCCAAAACAGTTCCGACGGGGTAGAACTCTATTAAGAGATTACATAGTACAGAATGTTTGCACTTTTAGCATAAGTACGGTAAACGTAAATGTTAAGATATAGTATTTTAGCGTAACCGTTAAATGAGCATTTAATATGATTTTGCAACTTGCGAGTAAGCGACTATTCGGTGCTTATCAGTCGTGTTCTTTGTAGTCAGTAGTGTATCGAAGTACTATAAATTGTTTTACTTAGGCCGGGTGGCCACCAAATGCGGAGCGGAATGTACTATGCATTCACAACCTAACCTATTGTTTTTAATGTAAGTATGGCCCACTGCAAGCGTAACCGAGCGGAGTAAAGCGACTTCAGTGGGCTCCGTTCCGCGTAGCTTCGACTCTGTCTAGTTGGTTTTTGAAGCTGACTCCACTTACCACGCCTCTAAACTTATTACTTCTCGTTATCTAGGTTACGGTTTTTAAACACAGTAGTTCCTAGAATCCGTTATAGTAGGCCAAAAGATTTAGATTTAAAAGATACAAACGCGTTCTTTAAACCGAACTCCCCTTCCGGTTGCTGTTCTCTTCATTCTGTTCAGTTCCGTTTCTTTCCATATTCGGTGGCCGCGCGGCCTTCGATATTATGTTCTACCTGTGATTCGACCAAAAGTAAATGATAAAAAAGAATAACATTTTTGGGGTTGGTAGGCAAACCGAAAACCTTTATAAATTCACCTACGTATAGTCTGTCGGTAACGTACTTATTCCTAAACGATGTGACCAATCGCTGTAAAATAGCGAAAATGGTCTTTGTAGCGCACTCTGATGTTAAAAATCTGTGATCCCTGTTGACCATATTGAATATACTACCTGCCTTCTGTATTTCATTCCTCTTTATTAATCACAGTTTCATTAGTTTATCTATGGCCTATACTTAACCTATAATTCTCTCTAACTCTAATGTTCATGATACAGATTACTCCGCTGTGTATTTGTAAAGATAAAATTATCTTTGATATGTGGTTTGATATGTTTGATAGATATTTTTTGTGATTGTGGTCAGCTTATACATTTTGTATATTACTTTTTGCTTTTCAAGATACAGGAGCAAAAAATATATACAAGATATAAAAACGGAACACATTCCCATTTGCAAGATCTTTAAAACGTGATATCAAACATAACCTTACACAAATAGCTGAATAATCTGTATCATTAATTAGCATTAGTCATATGTGTAGTAGATTCAATGTGGTCGACATTAGAGGTGAGAACACTGTTCTTGGTACTGAACAATGAGCAGTTGTGATTGCTCTTCAACTACTCTGCTTACTACTGTTTGTTTTACAAGGAAATTTACGCGTACAAAGCAATCATAAAACACTGAAAATTACGTGAAATAGAAGTTATCCTATTATTAAAGTTTATTAATTAATAACATATTGTTTATTTTATTATGACTAATTATAATTATAGCTAATTTGTTTTCTTATCTTTTAATTAAAAAGATAAAAAGCCTATTTATACGTTTATTCACTGATCATAGTTTCAGGTACTTAAATAATGATTTAAAAATTATTATTCACATCCCTTATGTGAATAAAAAATTCACATTTTTATGAATTCAAAGGTTTATATTTGTTAAATTTTGTATTTATTTCTGCTTCTCGTAAACTACTGTAACAACATCTAAAAGTTTTTTCGTATTATTTTGATTAGCCTGTTACTTTATTAACTTTTTTTGTAATTATAATAATAATTATTTTGAATAAAATCACTTCTAGTCAATTTAATATATTTTTTTGCCGATACTTAATTATTATGCTAGGCACGGTAGCTTATAATTCTATGTATATATTTGAATATTAATAAATTGTCTGGACTTATTTTACTATTTTTTATAATAAACCTCTTTTATGATTTTAAAAATTTGTAGTAAGTATTTTTCATATAAAATTCAAAGCGTAATAAACAGCACTGACCAGTGAGCAGTTAGCGCACGGCAGCATGTTGTCTTATTAGTAAACTGTGATTAAATCACTGCTACTTTCATTTACTTAAATGCTCAGAGTATTCACAGCTATAAGGAAAACACTCTCAAGACCACCACTATAAGTCAGCCGCTTTGAAAACCACCTGCTAAGAACATCAGTGAAACAGAGTGAAAAATGTGCGAGTGAGAAGTTGAGTCCCCACTCTCCTTTTCCTTTACTATCGATGAGTACTAACAGTATGTAGACTCACATTGGCAGACTGTATCATTGGACTTTAGATTTTTTTTTTTTTTTTTTTTTTTTTTTTTATACGCCCAACTATTGTGCACACTTGGGCTAATGCAGACGATGGTATGATGATTTATAGCGTATGAAAATGCCAAGCCCTGGCCGGGAATCGAACCTGGGTTCTCGGGGTGAAAGTCCAGTACGCTATCAACTAGGCCACCTAGGCGGCTTCTGGACTTTGGAGGGAGCTGGAGGGGAATTCTTCTACTCGTACATACGCAAGAAATTCTCGCGCAGGCCGTTTACTAAGTGGCTTGGACTATAGTCGACATAGACTCTTCATTTAAAATCGAGTTCGGAATCACGTGTCATCACTTCACACGTCTCCCTACATTTCCGTTCTAAAACCAGAATCATGGAAGATCTATAGGCTACTCTTGGTCGCCTATTATCTGAACAACAGCTTAATGTTATGTTTTGATGTTATGCATTGTAGGCCTGTGCTATTGACATTTACAATACACAATCACCGAATACAAAGCCATTTGTGAGAGGAACAAACAATGTTCAAGGTCGAATGTCGTAAATCCGGGCATAAGCGTAACGTAACGTATGTCTCAGATCATAGTGTAGGTCTATAGGTTACTCTCTGCAGTCGCACTTATCTCAACGTTAAACATATAAAGGTCCGGAGTTCGATATCCTCGGGGTCCGAATTATTTTCGTGTGTGTATAGCTCAAATATGTCATTTTCGTCTTAAAAATAAAACGTTAAAAGCATTCCAGTTATTTCTAAAAAAACTCTGGTTTGAAAGTTTCTCACTAAAAACCGCAAATCGGACATCAAATGTTGATCATATAGAATAGTATATTCGATTAAGGGAATAAAATTTTGAAAAAGTAAAATAAATTTAGGTATCAAAAGTAATCAAAAAACAAATTACCGGTCAGGGTTTATTTCTTTGGGTTTTTTTACTATTCACAAACCTACTATGTTGTGAAAATTTGTTTAAACCTATTACAGCAAATTTGATAAATTCGCTTGAATTACTCGTCTTCATACATTATCAAAATCTGATTAAACGATTTTGATAAATTAGACCGATTTCCTCGTTTTTAGCTAATTTCCATCGGAAAATGAGGTATTTTTGACCTTAAAATGAGCATCGAACCTGACTTCTAGTTCAATTTCTTAAAGGTCGTTAAAAATTATATATATACCGTATATAAAATAATATGTTCGAGGGTGTGTATGTGTGTGTGTGTGTGTGTGTGTGTGTGTGTGTGTGTGTGTGTTTGTGTGTTGGTACTTTCACGTCCGCAATTTTGGTCGGATTTTATTCAACCTTGCCACAGGAATCGATTTTGTTATTAGCTATGATAACATGCGTTCCATTTCCATTACCTTGAGCCATCAGTAAATAAGTGTGTTTTTCTAATGGCTTACTAAAAATATTCGTGACCCTAGCTCGGCAGCTGTCTTAATGGTAGCGGATTTCCAAAAAGTAACATTATCACAATATTTTTTTATCTTGTAGGGTTTAGAAAAACTGATTTCACCATCGTAAATAATGTAAAAATGTTTAAATTACATTGAAAATTTTTGTATTTTCAGCAGAATTTAAAATTTCAATTTACACCGCTTTTCATGCTGATTAAAAATGTGAAAGATTATAAAAAAATGTATGATAAAAAGCTATGACTTTTTAAAGATTTTGAATTGTCGCCATTTTGAAACTGTTGTAAACAAATAGATTATATTTATTTATATTTTCGTAAACTATTTACATTATAGGATAGAGTTTTCTAAAATTTGTAATGACTTCCTCGAAAGTATTCTATAGGTCAGGATCTTTTCAAAGTTACGGCTTTGGGTCAGACTATAATGCCAGTCCGTAGTAATTTTGGTAATAGCGAAATTCGTTACCAGCGAAATCCCTTTAACAATTTCAAAATGGGGGTAATTACAATTAAAAAAAAAATCATAACTTTTTCGTCTTAAATTTTTGTGGAATTTTGATTTCACACTTTAAATCAGTGTTAAAAAATAGCATTTTAAACTTTCAAATTGAATTTGAGGGTGGACAAGTTCCAATTTTGTACTTTCAACGTAAGTTTAAAATGTTAATATACGCACATTTTAATACTGATTATCATGGCGAAATCGGGGTTTCAAAAAAAAAGTTGAGATAAAAAAATTATTTTTGTTAATTCGCTTCCATTACGTCAGCGAGTCAATTGTGCAGCCGTGCTTATTTAAATAAGGACTACATTTGCTATGTAATTTGAAGTTTAAAAAAAAACTGCATTGAAGCTGTTTAACTACATTTCGTAAACAAATCTTAAGGCCAAATTTTGCATTTAAACTACTTAATTTTGCACCGAAGGAGTATTTGCATGCTCTTCAGTAGGTTAAAAAATTCTCTTAAAACACTGCAAAGGAATAGAGGCCAAGGTCGCATTAAATGTACCAATGTTGAACAGTTATCTTCAAACACTTGTTGACCGGCCGAAGGGAGATCTCCGTTTCAACTTGACTGTTCGGCGTTTGGTTTGTGTGTTTGTCACGCAGTTTAGACCAAACGCATTGACCGATTGTTTAAAAATTTGATAAATAGGTAAGTTGTATACAATTTACCTCGAACGACGTATGTATAAGATGTTTTCCCAATTTCTTCCGTTTCAAGATGACGGCCTCTGATTTACAATCTTGCATATAGCCCAAATGACGTCTGTGTAAGATTTTCGCAAATTACTTCTGTTTAAGATGACGGCCTCTGATTTACAATCTTGTATATAGCCCAAATGACGTCTGTGTAAGATTTTCTCAAATTACTTCTGTTTAAGATGACGGCCTATGATTTACAATCTTGTATATAGCCCAAATGACGTCTGTGTAAGATTTTCGCAAATTACTTCTGTTTAAGATGACGGCCTCTGATTTACAATCTTGCATATAGCCCAAATGACGTCTGTGTAAGATTTTCGCAAATTACTTCTGTTTAAGATGACGGCCTCTGATTTACAATCTTGCATATAGCCCAAATGACGTCTGTGTAAGATTTTCGCAAATTACTTGTTTAAGATGACGGCCTATGATTTACAATCTTGTATATAGCCCAAGTGACGTCTGTGTAAGATTTTCGCAAATTACTTCTGTTTAAGATGACGGCCTATGATTTACAATCTTGCATATAGCCCAAATGACGTCTGTGTAAGATTTTCGCAAATTACTTCTGTTTAAGATGACGGCCTATGATTTACAATCTTGCATATAGCCCAAGTGACGTCTGTGTAAGATTTTCGCAAATTACTTCTGTTTAAGATGACGGCCTATGATTTACAATCTTGCATATAGCCCAAATGACGTCTGTGTAAGATTTTCGCAAATTACTTCTGTTTAAGATGACGGCCTATGATTTACAATCTTGCATATAACCCAAATGACGTCTGTGTAAGATTTTCGCAAATTACTTCTGTTTAAGATGACGGCCTATGATTTACAATCTTGCATATAGCTCAAGTGACGTCTGTGTAAGATTTTCGCAAATTACTTCTGTTTAAGATGACGGCCTATGATTTACAATCTTGCATATAGCCCAAGTGACGTCTGTGTAAGATTTTCGCAAATTACTTCTGTTTAAGATGACGGCCTATGATTTACAATCTTGCATATAGCCCAAGTGACGTCTGTGTAAGATTTTCGCAAATTACTTCTGTTTAAGATGACGGCCTCTGATTTACAATCTTGCATATAGCCCAAATGACGTCTGTGTAAGATTTTCGCAAATTACTTCTGTTTAAGATGACGGCCTATGATTTACAATCTTGCATATAGCCCAAATGACGTCTGTGTAAGATTTTCGCAAATTACTTCTGTTTAAGATGACGGCCTATGATTTACAATCTTGCATATAGCCCAAATGACGTCTGTGTAAGATTTTCGCAAATTACTTCTGTTTAAGATGACGGCCTATGATTTACAATCTTGCATATAGCCCAAGTGACGTCTGTGTAAGATTTTCGCAAATTACTTCTGTTTAAGATGACGGCCTATGATTTACAATCTTGCATATAGCCCAAATGACGTCTGTGTAAGATTTTCGCAAATTACTTCTGTTTAAGATGACGGCCTATGATTTACAATCTTGCATATAGCCCAAGTGACGTCTGTGTAAGATTTTCATGCAAAATTACTTCTGTTTAAGATGACGGCCTCTGATTTACAATCTTGCATATAGCCCAAATGACGTCTGTGTAAGATTTTCGCAAATTACTTCTGTTTAAGATGACGGCCTCTGATTTACAATCTTGCATATAGCCCAAATGACGTCTGTGTAAGATTTTCGCAAATTACTTCTGTTTAAGATGACGGCCTCTGATTTACAATCTTGCATATAGCCCAAGTGACGTCTGTGTAAGATTTTCGCAAATTACTTCTGTTTAAGATGACGGCCTCTGATTTACAATCTTGCATATAGCCCAAGTGACGTCTGTGTAAGATTTTCGCAAATTACTTCTGTTTAAGATGACGGCCTATGATTTACAATCTTGCATATAGCCCAAGTGACGTCTGTGTAAGATTTTCGCAAATTACTTCTGTTTAAGATGACGGCCTCTGATTTACAATCTTGCATATAGCCCAACGTGACGTCTGTGTAAGATTTTCGCAAATTACTTCTGTTTAAGATGACGGCCTCTGATTTACAATCTTGCATATAGCCCAAATGACGTCTGTGTAAGATTTTCGCAAATTACTTCTGTTTAAGATGACGGCCTCTGATTTACAATCTTGCATATAGCCCAAATGACGTCTGTGTAAGATTTTCGCAAATTACTTCTGTTTAAGATGACGGCCTATGATTTACAATCTTGCATATAGCCCAAATGACGTCTGTGTAAGATTTTCGCAAATTACTTCTGTTTAAGATGACGGCCTATGATTTACAATCTTGCATATAGCCCAAGTGACGTCTGTGTAAGATTTTCGCAAATTCTGTTTAAGATGACGGCCTATGATTTACAATCTTGCATATAGCCCAAATGACGTCTGTGTAAGATTTTCGCAAATTACTTCTGTTTAAGATGACGGCCTATGATTTACAATCTTGCATATAGCCCAAATGACGTCTGTGTAAGATTTTGTAAGATTTTCGCAAATTACTGTTTTCTGTTTATAGCCCAAATGATGACAAATTACTTCTGTTTAAGATGACGGCCTATGATTTACAATCTTGCATATAGCCAAATGACGCCAAATTACTTCTGTTTAAGATGAATGATTTACAACATATAGTCTGACGTCTGTGTAAGATTTTCGCAAATTACTTCTGTTTAAGATGACGGCCTCTGATTTACAATCTTGTATATAGCCCAAATGACGTCTGTGTAAGATTTTTCAAATTACTCTGTTTTAATGAGATTTTCGCAAATTACTTCTGTTTAAGATGACGGCCTCTGATTTACAATCTTGTATATAGCCCAAATGACGTCTGTGTAAGATTTTCGCAAATTACTTCTGTTTAAGATGACGGCCTCTGATTTACAATCTTGTATATAGCCCAAATGACGTCTGTGTAAGATTTTCGCAAATTACTTCTGTTTAAGATGACGGCCTATGATTTACAATCTTGCATATAGCCCAAATGACGTCTGTGTAAGATTTTCGCAAATTACTTCTGTTTAAGATGACGGCCTATGATTTACAATCTTGTATATAGCCCAAATGACGTCTGTGTAAGATTTTCGCAAATTACTTCTGTTTAAGATGACGGCCTATGATTTACAATCTTGCATATAGCCCAAATGACGTCTGTGTAAGATTTTCGCAAATTACTTCTGTTTAAGATGACGGCCTATGATTTACAATCTTGCATATAGCCCAAATGACGTCTGTGTAAGATTTTCGCAAATTACTTCTGTTTAAGATGACGGCCTATGATTTACAATCTTGCATATAGCCCAAATGACGTCTGTGTAAGATTTTCGCAAATTACTTCTGTTTAAGATGACGGCCTATGATTTACAATCTTGCATATAGCCCAAATGACGTCTGTGTAAGATTTTCGCAAATTACTTCTGTTTAAGATGACGGCCTATGATTTACAATCTTGCATATAACCCAAATGACGTCTGTGTAAGATTTTCTCAAATTACTTCTGTTTAAGATGACGGCCTATGATTTAACGATGTCTGCGCAATTATAATAAAACGCATTGGCCGATTGTTTTGAAATATGGTACGAAGGTAACTTGTATAAAGGCCGAAAGAGGTATGTGAAAGATGATTTCCCATTCATTTCCGTTTCAAGATTACGGGCTCTGATTCAATGTAGAGGGTGTAGTTGCTGGTTATTTCCTGTAATACTGGCTGAACGGCAAAACCTACCATAATTTTGACAGCTTCGTGAAGAAAGAGCATAACATTTCCAAAAACGTTGGTCCAGTAACATTTTTCGTAAATATTATGGTTACTGGTTAAATTAACGGAATAAGTTACGAGCGCTGTCTTGGAAAGTTTTGTATAGCCTCTTTACATTAATTAAGAATATAAAGAGGCTACTGTTCTTTAAACTACCAGTAATGCTAGTTTACACACGCCGTCGTACGTAGACCGTGTTCTTTCTTTGACCCCGGTTTTCTTTGACTAATTTAGCAAATTATAAATAATTGTAAATGTTAAAGTTATATAATTTTTTTTTAATTTAATTTGTATGTATTTATTCTCTATAAATATTACTAACTTAAAACCAGAATCAATTTGTTCTATGCAAAGATGCACTTCTTCTTCTTCTTTTCGTTTCACCCTCTTTGGGGTACGCTGAATCATTCATTGCTTGCGCGCTGTACTTTTCTTTGTTCCCAGTAGCTCTTCATTCTTTCCGATCTTCTCTTCCTCTCCTCTTCCGAAATGACAGGTTTAGGTCTTATTTTGGCTTTATCTTGGAATCTTATTCTTTCGTCTTTGGTAATTATCTTAGCAGTTTGGTCAAACAATGAATCTTCTGTAATTTTTAATTCTATTAGGTCTTTTTCAATTTCTTTAAACCAGTTCGGTTTTGTTTTACGATTATGGAAAAAATCGAACACCTGTTTCGTCAATCTATTGGAGTTCATTCTAAGAAGATGTCCGTAAAAATTTATTCTCCTTTTTCTCATAGTATCGGACAGTTTTTCAATTTTCTTATAGAGAGCTTCATTTCTTATATATACAACCTTATTATCCTGAAATTTTGTTCCTATAATTTTTCTTAAGATTTTCCTTTCCGTTATTTCAAGTTTTTCTATCTGGCCTATGCGATTCATGGTTAATGTTTCTGCTGCGTACAGTGCTTCCGGCTTGATCACTGTTTTATAATGTTTAATTTTGGACCCCCATGAAAGGGATTTCTTATTGTATGTTTCTTTCGTCAATTGGAAGGCCAATTCAAGTTTGTTTCTCCTGGATTCCATTGCAAAGATGCACTTCCATATTATAATTTCTAATAAAAACAGTTTGCATTATTTATCTTTCATTTTAAGCTATTCTTATCGTAATTTTAAACGTTATTGTTAACAGTGATTAAATAAATAATTGTAATAAAAAAATGCTATTTTACTTTTTATTTACGTGATCAAATATTATGTATTTAAAAATGTATTTATTAGTTTACTAATTAATATGTAGCCAGTATTTGAGCTATTTATCCTATTTTGTGGGGGTTACTTGAAAGAATGATGATTGAAGGGAGATATTGATGGAAGGAGAAAGATTATGAAACAAGGTGGGCCGTTTTCTGGCGGGTGTGCAGTTTGATGCGAGTGTCATGAAGGGTAGACGTAATTTAAACGCGGCACGCAGCTGTCTCGCTGATTTTATGAAAACTAACGTTCGAGAAAAATATTAAATTTTTTAAAATGTGACTTCACAATCATAATAAGCATTAAACTTTCGTATATTAGCATTTCAGACTTTCGAATTACATTTTCTTAATTTAAATGGATTTTTAAATTGAAATGCTAATTGCCGCTGTTGCGATCGTGAAATTAAATTTCCAAAAACAGTGTAAAATAAAAGTTTATTTTTTTAAGATTTGAAATGGTCACCATTTTCAAACTGATTAACGAATTTTGCTCGATAACGAACTTGTCCGATCAATTAACGAAATTGGTAATTTTTGTACCAAATTCGAATTAAATTGGTCCAAAATTGCAAACGTGGGAATGATAATAAATATATACTGTATATAAAAGTTTAAACCGATCAGTAAAAGTGAATTAGAGGTCAGGATCGGCGTTCATTTCAAGTTCCTGGGTCTTTATTGTCCGTATCGTACCATAATGTGGATGCCCCAATAGTTCATTCCCAATGGAAATTCGTCAGCAAGGAAACCCACTAATTTATTAAATAAATAAAGTTTTTACAAATGGTCTATGTTCAAACAAGAAACATAACAATGAATGCAATGTGTGTGATGTCTCTCCCTCCAATCATTACAATTTACTCAGATAACAATGGACCTAGTTAAACAGAAAGGATAGTAACCTATGTATTTGATAGTACATATTTAGTACAACAGATTATAATTACAAGTTACCTTGAAGTAAACGTAACCCTGTCAAAGGACGTTGACCCTAGCGTAACTGATGTGTGGTTTTGACCAACTTTTACACTGCTACGCTATCTGTACTCCAGACTGGAGAAACTATCCCATTGCTAATTTTAAGAGCGATTTAATTAATTGTTTTATTGTGTGCGGGTGTGCCAAATTATAAAAATATTTGCAACAACGATTGTTATTCTAAATGGCGATTTGCAATGATTGTTTTGGTTTGCCAAATTATAAAAATATTTGCAACAACGATTGTTATTCTAAATGGCGATTTGCAATGATTGTTTTGGTTTGCCAAATTATAAAAATATTTGCAACAACGATTGTTATTCTAAATGGCGATTTGCAATGATTGTTTTGGTTTGCCAAATTATAAAAATATTTGCAACAACGATTGTTATTCTAAATGGCGATTTGCAATGATTGTTTTGGTTTGCCAAATTATAAAA
Organism: Callitettix versicolor; assembly: GCA_022606455.1. Taxonomy (NCBI): domain Eukaryota; kingdom Metazoa; phylum Arthropoda; class Insecta; order Hemiptera; family Cercopidae; genus Callitettix; species Callitettix versicolor. The sequence continues at coordinate 10,680,224 of CM040187.1, forward strand.
ATATTTGCAACAACGATTATTATTCTACACGGTGATTTCAGTGATTGTTTTGGTTTGCCAAATTATAAAAATATTTGCAACAACGATTGTTATTCTACACGGTGATTTCAGTGATTGTTTTGGTTTGCCAAATTATAAAAATATTTGCAACGATTGCTTTTCTAAACGACTACTTCAGTGATTGTTTTGGTTTACACCAGTCCGGAGAAATATTAATTTGCTTTTCCAGTTGTTTTTTTCACTTTGAACTCTAATTTGGCGAACCGTCTGATCAGTCATGGTTAGTGTTATTCCATTCCATTCATTCCAGTTATTTTGTTTTTCAGGCTAGAAAAACGTTCCAATTAATTGCTATTTTTGTAATTTGTTTTTTCAGAATTTTTTATGCTATGGACAGAGTCTTGGAAACCGTCTGATCAATCGCAGTTAGTGTTAACTGTGATTCCAGTTATTTTTCTCTTCACGCCAGAACTGAGAAAAATTTCGAACCGTTTTATTGTAATGTTTCAGATTTTAATGCCATTTACGATGGTGAAATCAATTTTTATATAACAAGTACGATTTTTTTTAAATATTTGGAATTGCCAACATTCTGAAACTGTTTTCACTGGTTGAAGAACTTGTTCAAACTACTATAGCCTATTACCACAATCGATTTGTTTACCATGTTGAAATCTAATAGGAACTTCTGTTTCTGTATCTTTACAAGCAATAAATACATACAAAATGTAAAAAAATGGTCCACATTTCCACATACAAGTTAACATACAAGTCAAACATAATTTTAACTTAACAAATAGCAGTGTGATCTGTATTGTTAATTAACATTAGTTTTATATGAATAGATTCAATATGGCCTACAAGCTCCAAAAAGTGCTAATTGAAAGTTACATCTTGTAAAGACCAGAAGGGACTAGGAGTGGCCACAGCCTACTGTAGTTAACATTCAAACGACGCCGCCATAATTAACAATAACTGTTAGCACTTACAAGCACTTTGGCAGCACTTACAACAGGACTCAATGCGGTGTACAGTCAATAACTTTCTATAGTTTACAGTATGTTTTCATCTTTAACAAAACATACTACTGAAATGTATAATATTAATAAGTAGTATAAATACACAAACTTTCTAATTACATTATATTTTTGCTATTTTATATTTTGCTATTTTTATATTTTTGTTTCCTTTTTTTCCGGGATAAAATTGTAAAGGTTATCATCGCCGTTAAATTATTCATAATCACTGTTAGCTGTTTCGATGACATGTTGAGATATTTTTCAACACTGAAAACATCACCTAACCTAACATTATATATGCAGACATTACCTACAGACTTTCATTAAAATCGGACAGCTTGATTTTAGTCTCCAGTAAAGATGATACTATCTGTGAAAACTGCTATTTCTACTTTTCAATATCTGTTAAATTAAACTGTGAATTGTGAAATAATGTCTGGGTGGCCTGTTGCTTCTTCATATAGGCTAATATAAATCAGACAAAAACAAACAAAAACCGCTCTTTTTATGGTATCTATTTATCTACACAAACACAATTCTTCTACACAAAACTACTTGTACAAAAAACATTCGCTATACTAAATAAATAATACCAACAAAAAGCAAAACCTGGCGGGAAAGAACTGGTGCGCGCGCAGTTAGTACCGGTATTTATAAAGTCTCAGTAATTCCATAGTAACAAAAGTGTGAAATGTGAAAATTTCACAGTTCACAGTTAGTGTGGTATATGTTAGGTGCAAAATAATCAGATTGGTAGGTACTACAGATGTTAACGATATCACAGAACTGCTACTTTTTCACAGATAGTCTGATTTATCTAACAGTGAATGGATGAGTTTAACTGTTACTAACTGTGAACTGAAATTTCCGGAATCTGTTTAACCAATTCGTGTCCTTAGTTTCTTTCATTTCCGCCAGGATCGCATCGTTTTGCCCTGCGCGTAATAATGGGTGCACAGTTTGGTACCTACCGATCTGATTATTTGCACCTAACATATACCACACTAACTGTGAACTGAGGACTAGCCGCCTCGGTGGTCTAGTGGATAGCGTACTAGGCTTTCACCCCGAGGATCCGGGTTCGATTCCCGGCGAGGGCTTGGCATTTTCATACGCTATAAATCATCCCATCGTCTGCATTAGCCCAAGTGTGCACAATAGTCGGACGTTAAACACAAAAAAAAAAAAAAAAAAAAACTAACTGTGAACTGTGAAATTTTCACATTTCACACTTTTGTTGCTATGGAATTACTGAGACGTGATAAATATCGGTACTAACTGTGCGCGCACCAGTTCTTTCCCGCCAGGTTTAGCTTTTTGTTGGTATTATTTATTTAGTAGCCTATATCGAATGTTTGTTGTACAAGTAGTTTTGTGTACAAGAATTGTGTATTTGTGTAGATAAATAGATACCATAAATACAGCGGTTTTTGTTTGTTTTTGTCTGATTTATATTAGCCTATATGAAGAAGCAACAGGCCTACCAGACATTATTTCGCAATTATTCACAGTTTAATTTAACAGATATTGAAAAGTAGCAGTAGCAGTTTTCACAGATAGTAATATTTCACAGGCAGTATCATCTCTAGTAGATACCAAGCCGCCTCGGTGGCCTAGTTGATAGCGTACTAGGCTTTCACCCCGAGGACCCGGGTTCGATTCCCGGCCAGGGCTTGGCATTTTCATACGCTATAAATCATCCCATCGTTTTTATTATGCGCAGGGCAAAACTATGCGATCCTAGCGGAAATGAAAGAAACTAAGGGCACGAATTGGTTGAACAGATTCCGGAAATTTCATTTCACAGTCAGTAAGAGTTAAACTCATCTATTCACTATTAGATAAATTTGTAAAGTTAGACTATCTGTAAAAAAAGCAACAGAATCGTTAACATCTCTAGTCTCCAGCGATGTGCACAGACATATAGAATTCCACTTTTTGGACTGAAGGTCTTGAAAACTAATACGTACAACCACTGAAACATCAAGATTCGATTTTTTAGACCAAACATTCTTTATAGTTTGTATAATGTGAAAGTAAAATACAACAAATAAAAATGTGAATTTATAACTGATGTGTTCTTCAAGCGCATCATCTAAACAAACAGCCGCACGTGTTTTGTAATTCCTAACCGAAACCCTTCCACTAGACATGTGAAGCACAAAACCAGGCCAAGACCAAGGTAATCCTTACAAACCAGCTGTTCGGTGACGTAACAACGAAAACAAGTCGGGTTTCAAGGCGGAATCATCATCAGATACAATGTTCAGGACAGCCACACTGAGGGAATTTCTCCCAACACGGTGAAGGGAAATCAACGATTATTGCCAATTAGGATCTAGCGTGAAATACAGAGTGAGTTTTAAATTACGCCCTATATTTTCTACATCTTCAAAAATCGCGCCGGCCGATTATCATTACGATTTGAAATTTTCAGACTTTTTTTAAAGTTAGCGCCAACGGTTTTAATCAAATTTTGCTTAACTGTAGTCTATGAGCACCAAAACAAAACGTTCAGGCCACCAATATCTACGAAAATTCTGTTTACAGAACCACAGAAAAAGATGAAGCAGGCTGCGATAACTTTTGAAGCAAGTGTGAACTGAGCCTTACATATCGTCTGAAGCCAGAACTGAAATTTTACCTACCGTGAATCCCAGAAAATGCAGGCAAACAGAATAATCAGCTGATTTCAATAACCTTGGTCGACGTGTTTCATTAAAAAGTCATCAGAGTAAAGTACAACACCAAGGTCAATTAAAAATTATTCAAGGCTTACTTTTAACCCAACATTTTATCACAGTCATCCGCATCGAAAAGCCGCAATTTAGGACTGGACTTAAATAAGCCATATTGTACGTGCTGAACATGTAAATTTGGTAAAAAGGGCGTGTAGTCATATTTAGTTAGATTTTGTTTGATAGTTAATCTGCCTTTCATAGTTATTTGTCAATGTTTTATTTGTTGAAGCGTTTTCTTATACTCTGTTTCGAAGAAATACGATAAGGATGAAGAAATACGATAATACTGATGTAATTCGAAAAGATTCCATAAAGTGACAAAGCTGGTAAAAGCAAATGGATGTACTAAGCAAAAGAACAGCAATCTTAGCAGATATAAAGATTATATTAATAATTTTTATTTAGATTTTGAGGGGAATCCTCTTTTTGTTGAGGATTCTCCGACGCTAAAACAAACCATTCACTCGGACCTCCGAGGTAAAAGGCAAGAAACAGGGACGTATGCGTTATTGGTTAAGCAGTCACCAAACCAGGCTGAATTTTAGCATTTTGCAGCGCATTTGATCCGATTTTTAGTTTTTTTTCAATAGCTCCCAAACCGATGTTTCTGCGATGATCGTGAACTATTGATTTTGTTAAGTCAAAGAACATTTGGAGCCGCTTTTGGCTGGTCTTTGCCAAAAACAAAAATTGAAAAAAACAATAAATGTTTATTTCCATACGAGGTACTGCCAAAACGTTACCGGAATTGGTAAATAAAAATGTATTGAAAGTATATTTAATATTTTAACCTTATTTTCCTTTAAAATACTCTCCTGCACGTATACACTTCTTCCACTGTTCGTACAATTGCTGGAAACACTCCTGAAAGCCATTTTGGGGAATTTCGTTTAGCCGCTTCGTCGCTTTTTCATCAGGTCTTGTGAATCAGCAAAACGATGTCCCTTCAATGTCATTTTTAGTCGTGGAAACAGTTAAAAGTTCGGTTGTAAAAAACATGTTGCTTCCTTTAGGACTCTCAAACGAAACGTCAGTATGTTGAATGGAAATCAAGAACATCACCAAGAAAGGAAAAATGTTGTTTGGAAAGAAGCCGGGGTAAAGTGATGGTGTTTTTTTTTTTTTGCCGGAGTTTGATTTACTACGAATTTATTCCTGAAGGAAAAACAGTTAACAAGAACTGTACAAGGAGATCCTGAAACGACTACTATGTGCAGTTAGATGAAAATGACTTGGAAAATGGGCAGAAACGGTTAGTTCTTGTTGCACGAGAATGCTGAGTCACATCGACGTCGACGGTGAAGCATTACCTTGCCAAACACAATATTACCACTCTGGAACACCTTTCCTATTCTCCCGACCTTGTATCACCGGATTTTTATTTGTTTCCACAACTGAAAATGACATCGTTTTGCTGATTCGCAAGACGTGGTAAAAAATGCTACAAAACGAATTTCCAGACTTTCAGGAGTGTTTCCAACAATTGTACGAACGGTGGAAGAAGTTTGTGCCCGCAGAAGGAGAGTATTTTGAAGGAAAATAAAGTTAAAATATCAAAAATACTTTCAATAAATTTTCATTTACCTATTTCGGAAACGTTTTGGCCTTATCTCGTACAACCTACATTCAGAGTGGAAATTAAGTCAGATATGGGGAATGCAGCAAGCCTACCTAGCATTATCCGGACTTATCTACTAGGCTTATTAAGTAACGCATTCATTGGTGAAAAAAGTTCAAACTCTATATATTTATTCATCAGTCACACTAAACAATATAATTTGAAACGTGTAATATTAGAATGTGCCCTTTTATTTTTAAATCTAGAAAGCAGCTTCAAGGCGTATTTGATATGGTTCGCACTAAATGCAAAGCAGCGATAGATTTGTTTCGACGCACTCTCATGTGGAATGGAAGTAGCTCATAGCGTCCTTTGCGGTCTTTAAATAAACAATTTCTGCCTACAGGTATTTAAAATTGCATTCCAAATGTTTACTTAAACAACTATCTAAGCTCCCACAATGATCAAACATGTTGTTAATTAAAGCATAATTATTTTTTTTTAGCCACCGAACCACATGTTTCAGTAATTAGGATTATGACCTATTCTTTCCGTCAGTGGTCTATCTACTCACCTCGTAAAGGCTACCGCGGTTTCGAAACTCTATTGTTTTATCTTCAGGCGTGATACAAAAGTTAAATCCCTCTGTTGAGGTCGTCACAAAGTCAAACAAAACATTAAAAACATACGTCACAAACACTGAGCACAATTACTCGATTAAAATATGTACGATGAAATTTGGTTTGACTTTTATTACATAACAGAATGTAACGACATAGGAGTCGCACGTATCGTTTGGCCAAACCAAATTTCATCGTACATATTTTAATCGTGTAATTGTGCTCAGTGTTTGTGACGTATGTTTTTAATGGCTTGTGACGACCTCAACAGAGGGATTTAACATTTTGTATCACGGCTTAAAGGTGAAACAATAAAGTTTCGAACCGCGGTAGCCTTTACGAGGTGAGTAGACAGACCACTGACGGGAAGAACAGGTCATAATCCTAATTAATTTTTTAATGAATCATGTAAATAGTAATTCAAAAAATAGTAGACCTCGCAGTATATTCTTAATTGAACAATTTGCCACCGCTCTACGACAGCGCTCTCAAGCGATCGTAACCTTTCTCGCCAATTTAACCGGAAACGGTAATAATTAGGAAAATTACTGACCGCTTTTTCTCTATGAACCGGTCAAAATTACGATAAATCTAAACCAGTAATACAGAAAAGAGCCAGCAACTACTCTCGTCCATCGTTAAAGCAGAGGCAGCCATCTTGAAACGGAAGAAATGAAATGGAAAAACACTCACAAATATATTGTTCGGGCTTTATACAAGTTCCCTTCGTACAAAATTTCAAAACAATTGGTCAATGTTTTTGACAAAAACTGCGTAACAAACACACAAACCAATTGCCGAACGGTCGAGTTGAAACAGAGACCTCGCTTCGCTCGGTCAGTCACAGTAATATTTCAATAGAAACAATTAAAATGATAGTATTAATAATTTATTTATATGAATCGTAAAAAGGCAATAAAAATAACTTCAGTATTATCGAAAGAACAGTTGTAATTCGAAGTCAGCTGTTAATGTGAACAATACCTCCACCCACTGTATCACCACAGCTTAATAATTTTTGCCGTTTAATTTAGATGCCTTATATAAAGTAGATTTATTCGCCCAAAATACCTGCCTCCATGCCTTAGGTCTCTGGTAAAACAACTTAAGAGACTTAGAACTGTTAAGGAAAATTCTGACGGTCAACAAACTAGCCTATTTAATTTAGCTTATTCCTAGAATTTATTAAAAACGTAAACCGTGGCACACCTGTCATAAATCCTTGATCTAGAAGGTCATTAACATAAACCAAACACAATCTTTAAGCCTATATTTAAAATCAAGCCTTGACATTAAATTAGTATTTCCTCAATTTGAACTACAGTAATTAGCCTATATCTTCGCTTCTGTGCCCGCTGCAACAGATAGCCTACATGAGATGATCATGCATACAAGTTCCGAGGATATTTAACTTCAAATCGATTTTATTTTAAAATATTTAATTAGGATGTATATCAGTTAACGTTCCAAATAAAATATATTAATTGCGATCACAAATCTTGGACTTAGCTAGTCATGACAACCTACAAACCTAAATTTTACCTAAAATTTAGGCCTATGTATGGCTTAATAAATATCGATAATTCAATTTTAGATAATGAATCATTAAAAAAATTGAATTACAACTGCGTGATTTTTTTTTAGAAATGTTCGTAAAAGGCGATATATCTTTTTTCTACTGATTTACAACGTGATTGAAAAGAAAACATAGTAGGCCTATCTGAGATAACAAGAAATGAAAAAACGCGTGTGCAAAACCTTTTTTTCGCAACAATCGATTTCATATGCGTAATAGTAACATTTTGCTCATACAGTTGCATTAATTATGTTTGCTAATGATAATGTGAGATAAATATTGCAACTCTTAGTGATATTTTTGGATCAATATATAAATTAATTCAAACTATGTTTTAAATTATATTCTAATTCAAATTGTGTCAATCTTAGGTAATATAATTAATTACCTAAAACATGCTAGGCTCATAAAAAAATCTAGCCTAAATAAAAGTATGTTACTGAATAATTGTATTCATACGCTTCAAATATGTTGCGACTCTAAAAATTCTAACCCTAGCTAAGCATCTGACTTAAACGCGTAGCTATAGCCTATATGTCTATCCATGATTTTCTCCATTCACATTGCTATATGACTGAATGGGTAAGGGGCTATGATATATATATGTATATATAGCCTACAGTATAATCTCGAAACCCGGCACTTTTTAATGTGACATGTCCAGTAATCCGTTGGTGTTATTTAATTGTGTTAAAAAAATAATAAAAATAGGAATTTATTTATTCCTTTTAATTAAATTAAAAATAAGCGTTTTATTTCGGTGAATGCTTCCACACAAAACTTCCGTCATGTATACTGCATATTGTATACATGTTTTTTAATGTTTTAATGTTTTTTCACGGTAATTTTAATAGTTTTCAATTTATTTTTTTGTTTTTCAATAATAATTTCATTTTAAACTCAGTTATTAAAATACATTTTGTATTATATTGTAATTACTACTTCTTAATTTACGAACTAATTTTGCAAACACTTTAGGCCTACATACGAAATTTAATGGTATTGATGGTGCTCATTTCAAGGTCCCGGGTCTGGGTCTTACCATGATTGCTGCTTCAATTGGTCAATTTCTAATGGAAATTCTCTAATAAAAATATATAAACGCACAGTTTCATAACATTCTGATTTTACAAATTCAGAAGCCAGTCGTGCGTTACCGAACGACAAACAAAATTGTGGGTGCAAATACAGTAACCTGATCTTTGATATAAATACCTACCTTAGCGGTCCTAACAAACCTAAAAAAAAGGTATACTCTTTGCTGAAACGAAATAATGTCGTTATCTTTATTTATCTTTAGTTCGTTTAATTAAAGTAGTTGGTTTTAATTTAACAAGGTCTAATCCACTTCCTCAAGTTGATTCGTTATCTTATAAATTAAGAAAGGCTGATAAAAAACGATTCATTTTTTAAAATATTTTACAAATAGTTCAGATTTTGGCCACTGAAATAACAAAAAGTCTCTTCGGTTTACAAAAGTTGAATTTCTGTGCGCAGTCCTAACTAAATACCGAAAAAAATCTTCGGCAATTCGTTAATAATCAACCTTCGTTAATTATTAAGAAAATAAAACTAAGAAAAGTATTTCTACAGTTGACTAATTTTAAATTATGTAAGGCCTATTTTTAGCAGTAAAAGTAATAAATTTCATATCATGAATTTGTAATACCATAGAAGGTAGGGGAGGCTTATAGGATCTATTATCACACATAACCTAAAATTAAAAATCATCGTATGTCTAAACTATTATATGATACGAAATTTGGTGAAGAAACTGTAAATGTTATATGAATTATTTGATGGTGTACTTACATGGAAAAAATTCTAAAACACAAAACGCTACTTGTCATGCAATGACAACAAAATATTTTCCGACAGTTACAATAACGCACACATCAACTGGCCGAGAGCAACTGTGAAGTGAAGAGAACTCTGACTCCAGTAACAGTAATCACAAGCCCCGCCCACCCGTTAATCTCTCAACACACAGCCTATGGCCTACGTATTGAAAATAGATTGATTTACTGAATTTCTCGACTTTGTAGGAAAAGCAGTAATGAAATATAGTGGCTAAACAATTGTTTTTGGATTTTTAAAATTATGATAACACGCATTCCATTTCTATTAACCTTGAGCCATCAGTAAATAAATGTGTTTTTCTAATGGCTTATTAAAAATATTCGTGACACGCAGCTCGGCAGCTGTCTTAAGGGATGCGGCTTTTCAAAAAGTAACACTGTCACAAATGTTTATATTTTCAGTAGAATTTAAAATTCCAATTTATGCAGTCTTTAATGCTGATTAGGATGAGTGAATCAGTTTTTAAAAAAATATAAGATAAAAAGTTATGATTTTTAAGATTTGGAATGGTCGCCATTTTGAAACTGTTTTAACAAAATTATCTATTTATAAACTATTTATATTACAGGATAGTTTTATAAAATTTGTAATGACTCCCTCAAAAAGTATTCAGCAATCATTAACATTATCAAAGTTATGGGTTTGGGTTACACCAATAATGCCAGTCCAATAGCAATCTTCCAATGAAGATTTGCTACAAATACTCATTCAAAGGTAATGTGTGAATTTTTGCTTATATGTCAAAGGGGACATGTGTTGCATTAGTAGCCCAATAAGAGAAAAAAAAGATTTCTAAAGAAGGCAGTAATGAACTGTTTTGGCTCAAGCAGCATAATCAAATTGGTATAGGTACTTCTCAAATCTGTCAGTTCTTCAAGTATCAAGAAAATATTATATGAAGGCATATTATAGATTTCATTAAGCATTCTAGAAAACTAATGTCACTCTATTGGTACTAAAAAAAAATATAAACAAAAGTTATCTCTTACTTAAAGGAAAGAAAACCATAGTACTTAAATCTTGTTTTTCATGGTGGGTTTCTTTTTGTTTTTAAGAACAACTTAATTTGTACTTGATTAACTTGTAGCCTACAAATGATTTTTTATTGCATAAGGAATGGGTAAATAATTAAAAGGTTTATTTACAAATGCCAAAATTGATATTTCACAAAAGTAATGACTGATTTAATTATGGTATTAGGCTTTATTTAATTAAGCATTACTATTGTAATTGTAATTAAAAAAATGCTAAAATTTAATGAACTCGATCTAACCATTTTGCCTGAGACAATCATAAGTTAATTAATGCATAATAAAAAAAAAATTTCATAAATTTAGATAGCCTCAAAATGAATACATCTTATCCATCAACTGATATTATCACAAAAACGTTTTCTCTACACTATGAGTTGTACTTTCTTATTACAGTAAAAAAGTAAAATTAATTGCTACACTGTATACGTTTACTTTGTTAAAATGCAATAAGTATTGTAGTTTTCTTCTCTTGAATAACAAGTGGAGTCAAATTATTGAAACAAAAAAATGTTTCAAATTAAAGAGTTTAGGTCGCCATCTATTAACAAGTAAAAGAACAATGTTCAACTAGTGACATCTACACCCTATGTTTTTAAACTTTGTGTTACTTCTGGAATACTGGAGAATTTTTCTTCATCAGTAATATGTAACATTATTAAGCTATTGTTAATACTATTAAACCAGTTATTGTTAAGTTTTGACAATACACAAAATTAACAAATAAGACGTACATAAAAGAAGCCCTGATTTTAATTAACTGCTAGAGAAGTAACACAAATTATTTAACCTTCAAATTTTACTCTTAGAATAAACTTACAGCTTATTTTTGGCAGTAATAATGAAACCACATTTAAAGATATTAAATATAAAATTTGATATTACTTTTCAGTTACCTTTATATTCTAAAACAAATACTGCAAATTTTCAGTACTTCAAAGGGACATTTAATATTAACAATATTTCAGAGAGGTTAGTTCTGTCCTTGTTACTGTAACCTAATTTTTGAAGATTAGAATGTACAATTTGTAATTAGCACATAATATAATCACATAACATAAAATAGTATAGCTTTAGGTTGCCATATTATACAGTAAATGCTGACACAGATAGAAGAGGATCAACATAAGTACTGCACTGTGCCTTAGCATAATTGCTATAGCATAGAATAGACTGACATAGAATTTTCAAACCTAATAAAGTGAGAACAAGTGCGAATGATTGCAAACAAATGAAAAAAAGCAGTAATAATGATCAAACCTAACATTTAATAAAACTTTGACTTTATTTTATTTTAAAGTGAAAAGCACATTGAGGCTATTATCGCCTCCCTAAATGTATGTGTGAGTGTAAAGTGTTGAAGTCATAAGTGTTGTAAGTTGTAAGTGTTAAGTGTGTGTTAGACTCGGGTACCACGAGGTATGTCTAAATCCTCTCAATAGGTGCAGCTATTCTGCATCCCCTCTGCAGGGGACTTTCAATTACTGTTTGTTGCTCTCTGTCTGTAGTCTTCCCCTATATCTGAAGCAAGTCGTACTAGAGATGAAGGCTTCCATTTGATCATTAGTTTATCAGGTCAAGAAATCATTGATAAATAAAGAGCATAGTTGAGTTTACCTTCTGTTGAGTTCATCAATTTTTATTTTTATATCCTTATTTACTTTTAATCATTGTAAGAAATTGTTAGTAACATTTCTAGAACAATTTGAAAATTGTTCATTTTGTATTTCTTAGTTTATGTAAGTTTTAAAAGTATTAAACAAAATTCTGATTATCTACTTTTTTTCTGAATGTCCATACTTTAATGCTAGTTAGACCAGGGATCAGTATTAACAATAAAGGTAAATCAACAGAAGTAACTGTGTCTCAAACCCATAACCTTGAGGTTCAAAATCCCATAGGTAGGTTCAAAATCAATCTTAAGAGAATATGAAATTTCTCATTTACTATTTTTAAATAGTTTTAAATTTATAAGGTATAATAAAAACACATATGATTATTTTATAGTGTAGGTTATATCACAGTAAAGTTTAGAACAAAAACCATTCTCAAAAAGGAGAAAGTAACATTTTGTCAGTAAATCATGAAAAAAATCAGAATATTCTTATTAAATTCACTTTAATTTGCTAACAGAATTTCATTGTTAGTTACAGGAACTATTTTTTTTTTTTTTTTTTTTTTTTTTTTTTTTTTTTTGTGACATTGAGGCTATTATCGCCTCCCTACATGTAAATGTGAGTGTAAAGTGTTAAAGTCGTAAGTGTAGTGTTGTAAGTGTAAGTGTGTGTTGAACTCGGGTACCGCGAGGGACGTCTAAATCCTCTCAATAGGTGCAGCTAGTCTGCACCCCCCTGTAGGGTACAGGAACTAAAAATAATAATAACATATAACTTTAGACTTTTTAATTTAACTTTAATAAAACTTAAAAACCCAAACTGTACATACAACAATCAACAATATACTCAGAAATAATTTTACTTTTCCCTACATATTTATCAAGTAAAGAGAATCACCAACAATGCATAAATAATCTAATTATCAAAATAAAGCACCTGAGGTTGTTTGAATACATTTTACAATTTCAAATTTCTGCTTAAGTTCTTTGGATTTAATACCAAGAAGAATGCAGCTCCTCGAGGAGAAAGCAAGAGTAGGTTGTGTAATAAACTAGTTTCAATTAGACAGAGACAGTCATTTGGTTTAACCACAAAAAAAAAAAAAAAAACAGTTTTGTGAAGGAGAAAATTAGATGCACATGATTGTAGAAAAAAATTATACTTTCTCACAAATAATAATTTTACTGCACCTCAGACATGTTTCAGTGACCACTGTAGACTGTAAACTCACTGAAGATAGTGATGTGACCACTGCAACACTCTTGAGATGTAATAATATTATTTTTGAGATAAGTTTATTATTTGTGACAAGTGTATAAGTGTAAAAGTTATATTTATTCTCACTGTCTAGTTTCTAATAATTTTATTATAGTAAATAGTTGGCCTTGTTTCGTTTGTGGTTAACACTTTCAGTGCCATATATTTTTTAACATAGACAAAAATTAAACATATATTTAATTGCTGTTTTTTTAACAAATTTTAAGCCAAGTGAACATATTTATTAATATTTATTCCACAGTACAAAGTCAAACAAAAGTAGCAGAACTCTTAGTCATCTACGCAACTCACAAAATTCACCCATCCATGTAAACTTCCACTACAACTTATTTATGGTGGACTTCGCCCTCCACTCTACCACAAACTGGCAAAAATGCTAGCAACGGGTTTCGAACACACTCATGCCTAACACATACATGCCAAGTATAGCGCTTTAAAAAACTTGACCATTCGATTAATCTGAAATTGTCTCATAAGCATTATTATTGTTTGCTAATGTTAAACAACTTCTTAGTGCTTGAATTTTACTGTTGGAATTAGATTTATACAAAAAAAGACGTCCAAAAAATGGTACACTGGCACTGAAAGGATTAAAACACAAACATTTGAAAAGAATCAAACCAAACTGATTGACTTTTGCACAAACACTGAAACACAAAAAACTATTACCCAAAAATCACATTTTTAATTTGAAGATTCAAAATTCTCATCATCAACAATTATCACATAGATTTCATAAACTAATAACTGAGAAAGCAAATTAAACTAACATTATATCTTATCATATTACGGTAATTTATTACTTTTTTACATATAAACAATTTCTCATTAAAAAAATACTAGTTAAAATATGTTAAAATTAAAAACAAACTATTTAAGCATAAAATTTACTATTCTTAAGACTGAACAACTATGTAACTGCATATATTTTATAAGGTTTTTTATTTAACAAAACTTGTGAAATTTGCACAACATGGTAATTTCAAAAATGTTAACTCTGTTAATTCCAGAAATTCTAAAGGAACAGGTCGAAAAATGCACAAACACTTTTGTAATGAGATAATCACACTGTGGTTACCATCTTAATAGAAAAATAAATTAATGTTTTATATAGGCCTACTATATGTTGTATTAGTTATTTTTCATTCCGTGTACAGTGGTGCCCTCTTAACCAGCTGCTGGAAGAATCATACACTTAGCCACTCGACACTACTATAACAAAAAACTTCTGCCCTGTCTCTGAAACAGTCTGGCCTTTGATAACAAATGGTAAATGTGCTTGTGAATACACTTTTAATCTCTGGGCCATTACTACACTAAAATGTCTACCATGAAAATGAAGTTACTACAGTGTATTGTTTTTTATATAGTATTTGTATTGCTTTGTAAACAAATAATCTGCAAGTGCCTGTAAGTATACCTTTAAATTTACTTGGAATACTGCCAGTGCTACATTGATAATATTAATGTTTTAGTGGATAAAGGCAAAAATAGGATTGTGTTTCATGTTTTCACACCGTGTTCTGTAGGCCACCGGCTTTGACCAGCCATTTCCTTATCCAACCTAGAGTCCACACTGGTTAATAAAGCATCCACTGTAATAAAAGAATTTAATAATTATTTAATTATGACTTGGTATTGATGTTATATTCCATCCTTTTCCTGTAACTGATATTCTGTAACTGATACTTTCTAAATCAGTTCAATGAAACTATCACATTCTTCGCTTTTATTTTAACATAAATAACAAACACCTTCTAATTGATTCTTCGTTTCTGCTGCCTAGTAAGGCTCTTTTGCTCTATGTTTACAGAGATATCCTTTACTGCATCTGTAAAATTTAAATTAAAAATTGTTACTTTTCCAGAAATATTAGAATAATCGTTTTAAATCATTAGGTTTTCTTTTAAGCTGATTTTTTGAGCCCAAGGGCCCTTATAAATAGGCCCAAGTGTCTGTCTGTCAGAAACGCAACTTTTATTCGTAGACAATGTAGCTGATCACTATAAAATTTTGCAAAAATGGTTTTTGTAGTGGCTTAAACCCAGGAAAGTACAGAGATTGATAAAAAATATTTAGTAGTAGTTAAAATGCGATTGAGGCAAAAATATTTTGTACTATTATTTATCTAGTGTGGGTTGTCATTTGCCACTAGAATATATATATATATATATATATATATATATATATATATATATATATATATATATATATATATATACGAGGCTATTCAGAAAGTAGATTACGTTTTGGATAAAAAACTAAGTACAGGAAAAAAAATTTTATTATATACATTTGAAAGAGGAACTAAAATACTATTTTTCGATATAATCGCCAAACAAATTTAGACATTTGTCATATCGGTGAACTAGCTTTGAAATTCCCGTGTCGTAGAATTCCGCCGCCTGTGACGCCAGCCAGTCAGTCACGCCCGTGAGGGACAGGAAAGGTGTTCTTCTGGTTGACTTCCTAGAACGTGGAGCAACCATAAACTCAGAAAGGTATTGCCAAACATTACGAAACTTAAGACGAGCTATCCAGAACAAGCGGAGAGGAAAACTGAGTGCAAAAGTGTTGTTTTTGCACGACAATGCCCGCCATCACACGGCAAATCGAACAAAAGACGTCTTGACGGCCTTCAAGTGGGAGATTTTCCCTCATCCACCCTACAGTCCGGACCTGGCACCTAGTGATTTCCACTTATTCCCGAAGATGAAATGTTAAGCTTGGCTTGCATACTAACAGCGCTTGCATGACGCGCGCAGATCTCTCGCAGGGCGTGACTGACTGGCTGGCGTCACAGGCGGCGGAATTCTACGACACGGGAATTTCAAAGCTAGTTCACCGATATGACAAATGTCTAAATTTGTTTGGCGATTATGTCGAAAAATAGTATTTTAGTTCCTCTTTCAAATGTATATAATAAAATTTTTTCCTGTACTTAGTTTTTTTTTATCCAAAACGTAATCTACTTTCTGAATAGCCTGTATATATATATATATATATATATATATATATATATATATATATATATATATATAAACTGGGAAAATCAAAAAAACTGTTTGCATAATTTTTTAAAATATTTTACATATTTTTATATTTTTGAAACTCAACAAAAGCGTGTTGAAAAATTAAGGCCACCAATACGGAGTGGAATTTCACTGAGAGGAGTAGATTACACATTTAAAACCAAAGCTTTTATTTTAAATGAAAGTGTGGCCACTGAAAGCAAAGTGGAGCCATGCAATCCCGCTTGATTCTGCTCTGCTCTGTTGCACTTACAGTGGTTGCACTTACAGTGGTTGCACTTACAGTGGTTGCACTTACAGTGGTTGCACTTACAGTGGTTGCACTTACATTAAAAAAAATAGATTAGATTTTGAGTACATAGTCTGCTCCACTCAGCCCAACTGCACTATGCTTTTAGTCCACCTGGCATAAATCTTTCAAAAAAATTGAGATGGAACACTGAAAGTTGTAGCTCCTAGTTAAGGTTACAAAAATACATTGATGTTTTTTCTATGTTATACACTGATGTTGGAAATCATTGGAAGTTATAAGAAGAATAATGTGTCTCACGTCCAGATTAAATTGTACAAGAACATGATTGAACAATAGTTTAACTGTTTGTATAAGTATAGCTTCTTACTATAGCTGAAAGAGAAAACAACATTCTTAACAAAATTGACTTTAACATTATTAAATTTCATTAAAATAACTGATAAGTGTGTAATTGATAACGAAATTGGGTTACTCTTCATTGGGTTCCAGGGCATAAGGAGATTGAGTGTAATAAGGAGGCAGACTGACTGGCTGGACTGCGATCTGCATCTGTTTATCAAACCTGAGCCAGCTTTAGGGATCTCTCTATAGTTGGCCAGGTCTGTTATAAATAGGTGGATTAGTAAGCAACACCAAGCAAGATGGGATAACCTTCACAGGCATTCCCATAGCAAGCACCTCAGGTAAGAGTTAAGAGGGGTTGCAGAGTCTTGGGCAGAGCACAATCCAGGAAAATCATTGGACTCTTTGGGCTGGGTGTGCACAAGAACAGGATAGGTATGTACAATGGAGAAACCTGTGTAAGTCAAGCAGAACATGTTTCCTAGACATCCACAAACAAGTTGTTGGAAATGTTCTAAAGAGAAGGAAACTGCAGAACACGTAATTTATGATTGTGAAGATATTGCTAGCAGAAAGCTAAAGGTTTTTTTGTTTTCAGGGCCCTATGGACCACAAGCAGGATAAGCTATATTGTTGGAACTTATTGAGGGCACCAATCTACTGAACTAGTACTTAAAGAGGTTTAGTTGAACAATAGATCCGCTGATCACAGTGCCTTAGGTATATAATCTAATCTATTGTTTACCTGAAACTGAAGCAGAAAATGGTTGCAAAGCTTCCACCAACAATCTCGCAATTCTGTGGTCTTCCTGTTTCTCAGCCACCAGACTGAGAGCAGTCACTGCTAGTTGGCTGGTTTCATCTAACTGCATTTCTTCTTCAGTGCCATCTTCCTGTATTCAAACAGCAATATCATTTATCTTTACACTGCAAATGTTTAACTCATATCTCAATTTTTAATTACAATTTTAAGTAACAAATAAACTCTAGTAGCAAATTACAAGAGACAATCTTATTTGCTATTACATTTCTTTAAATGATTTTTGTAAATCACAGTTCAGTAATTGTTATTATTTTCTAATTTGTTAACAAACTACTTAAACCACAAGTTTTCAAAATACAATTTTACCTTGCTCGAGGTGTTCAGGCCTGCCACTCATGTCACTATTAAGAAAACATTTTTCAGAATGGATTAAAAAAACAATACTCTAGTTGCTGTTTGGCACAAAAACAAAAAAATACTTCTGACAGTAGAGAGAGTTCCTTACCACTGACATATGTGTAATATAGCTTTTACTATATCTGGCTCGACCTTACACCACATAAGCCTGAATAATCATAGGTTTACTGTATAAACCAGTGAAATGCAGTAACATTACAGTGGTACCCCCGTTAATAGTCTTAATTCATTCCAGAACTAAGACTGTTATCTCAAAAGACTGCTGTGCAAGTCAGCGTTTACAATAGAGACATGTAAAATATTTTAATTTGTTAAAAAAAAATAAAACAGGATTTAAACAACAATTTGAAACTCGCAAACAAAGACATTTTGTTAAATTTAATAATCAAAAGTATATAACATGATAATATACCTGTTTAAATTTTTGTTAACATCCTAACAAATTAAACACACAGTAAATGAGTTGACACACGAAGTAAAATTAGATACGATGACAGAAAAGGGAATAGGAGTGGGCATTCTAAAAGAGATAACTAAGAAATATTATGGAAGTTATTGTCCTACAAAACGCAAACACTCATGGTTCTTGTTTGTGTTAACTCAGCACAATGTTTATTTCTATAGCACAGCATAATGTGTATTTACGCAGTGTAGGTTATTTTTTCAAATTGTGATTTTTGAATATTTTTTTATTTTATTTTATACCTTCTTACCTAATTAACACATATTCACTCGCAGAAAATATTCTTTTTAAATATTACTTACGAATTTAAGACCATTTTTACAGAACTTTTTTGTGGTGTCATTCCTATTTACATTGCATTAAACATATGAAATTTCACACACGTATTTACCAGTCATGCACGTTATTTTTAACTACATGTACTTACTGCTCATGTGCATTACACATTGTGACAGCCATTACTAAATGTTAAGGCTCATCATTTTTGTTCCCTTGGTTCGTTCTCGTAACGAAAACATTGTTAAAATGGAGTCCGTTAAAAACTTGCCTTTTTTGTGTTAGGTTCATCACCTAATATCACAGTCAGTTAGGTCATTGAGTATTTTTTTTATGTAAGGTATTTCTGTTATTTTAACAAAAAAAAACAAGTTACCTAATTTCGCGTGGTAGTAATTTTGAAGTTATGTGGGTAACTTTTATTTTCAATTTTTATCATATTTCCTGCACTTTCCTTGCTTTTATATTTTGGATTATTGCTTTTCGGCATCTAATAAAGCATTTTAGTGAAAAAAATACAGGAAAATCGAAAACAACCTACACTGCATATTTATTTATTGCTCAGCCCTTTACCCGAAACTAAACTGCTACGCGGGTCATTTTCCGTTCCGTAAATTAGACCGTTGTCCGATATAACCATTGTCCTGGGTATCACTATATTTTACTTACCAAAGAGTTGATCCAAGTTGTTAAGGCAGGACTGAGATGTGTTACTCGCTCTTCAAGTTCATTGCTAGATGACGTCAGCAATCTCTTCATTCTCCTTCCAGCCACAACCAACAGTTGGGAACCCAGAAGAGATTTTTCGTTCACAGCTGGGATGATCTGAAATGATTCAATTATGTTTGAAATTTTCAATTTATCTTCATAAATTTTCAAAATATTTCTTCAAAAATTATATAATTCACATAGTTTACATGTATTATTTGTAGTATGCCTATATAGTAATAGGCTATATAATATAAGCTATATATATAAGCTTATATATATAATAATACAACAATTATATATATATATATATATATATATATATATATATATATATATATATAATATAAGCTATATAATAATAGCTTATATTATATACTACCTGGTGCAATTTTATATTAGATTTTTAGGTAGATACTTATGCTCCATTTCATTTTTTAAATTAAAACAAATTTTCCAAAGAAGAGATCCAACAAAATCGTTTTTGAGACCGAAAATATATTTCAAAATTATATCATACCCGTTATAAACACTTTTGAGAAAAAAGAACGCTTATATGTAAGTAAATTGCTTGTTTTTATTTAATTATAATACATTATAAGAAATCTAAATTGTAATTAATAGTTTAGCTTTAGAAATTCAAAAGAGGTACAAAATTCTCAGGAAGGGAACTAAAAATGGAAAACTCCAATAAAAATTAACTACAAGATGCCGTTACTTAAAGAAAAGAAAAAAATAGTTTTTACAATATATTATACTCTTCATGTTAAACATGTATTTCTAATTAAAACAAATATTTCCAAAGATGGAATCTCCACCTAGAATGATTTTGAGACCCCAAAATGGTATACTCAACTGTATATGAAATTGTTAAGAGCTGTTTCCAACAAAAAAAAAAAAGGACATACATATGTAAGATTGCTTGTTTAATATTATTAGGTACAAATATCTAAATTTATTTTTTTCATTTTCTCACTATACAAAGTAATAATAGTAGTATATAATATATATGTATATAGTACCTATATATGAAAAATGTTAAAATCATGCAAACAATCTGTTCAGGCAATGATGTTACACAATTATTCAAGGTCAAGTATCTAGCATAGGAGCCTCTCCCTTCTGCAGTCAAACTCTAGATAAGCTGACATGTTGGTTGTTGTCACAAGAAAATGAAAAATCTTGTTAGTTCTAAGTTAAAAGTATTTTTACTTTTTTCAGTTTTTTTAATTCTGCACTTGCTCGTTCTTCAACTCTGACAATAGTAAACCCTGAAATTAGGTATCCTATATGATACCTAATATCACAGACATCAATAAATAGGCCTACCTATATTAAAAGGGTTTTTGAAAATATATATAGTTTTCTTTTTTCTTCTTCTGAATATTTTGTTTTGTAGGAATGTTATATTAACAAATGGTAGAATGTACGTAGAAGTAAACTTAAAAATAATACATTAATTAATTAAGGATGCATATTCTATTATTTTTCATTATACACTGTCATTACATAAGAAAGCATCTTGGCCGTCTTCATAGACTTCAAGGGAGCGTATGATACCGTGTGGAGAAATAAATTGCTAAAAAAACTGCACCAGATGAAGGTCAGAGGAAACATGTTATGCTGGTATGCAAGATTCCTTTCCCAAAGGTGGACCAATGTCAGGTATGGGAACAAGGACTCAGGGTATAAACGTAGCTAAATTGGACTTCCCCAGGGTGCTGTCTCAAGCACAATCCTCTTTAATGTCTACATAAATGACTTGCCAAAGACAATTAAGAGCTTGAAAGGTGTTAATATCGACATGTTTGCAGATGACGTGATCATCTGGACAAAGGAAAAGAACAACTCCAACTAGCAAAAGTTATTAGAGGATAAAATGAATAGAGCACTACAGATACTGAGCAACTGGGCAAGAGACAATCATATGCAAATAAATAATGCAAAGACTGTTTATTCTTCTCACTGAAACATCAGAATCCGGTACTCAACCTTACTTACAACAACAACATGTTACCCAAAAGTGAGGTAACAAAATACCTTGGTATAGTCATGGATAATAAGTTGAGCTGGAAAGAACACACCAGACACATCACAGACAAGGTGAATAAAAGAATGAGTCTGAACAGAAGAACGACTCGCCGGGGTAAAGTGGGGAAGTACTCAAGATACACTGAACACAACCTACAATACATACATAAAACCAGTCATAACATACGGAAGCGAAGTACTGATCACTGCCGGTAAGCCAGCCCTACGACAACTGGAAAGATGCCAAAACAATGCTCTGAGACTTATTTGTGGAGCTGTTAAAACCACTCCTATAACAGCAATGCAGATGTACACGCGGAACCAACTTATAGAAGAAGAAGTCAAACAACTTGTGGCAGTTACATACTTGGGGCTACAAGGACTGCCTCAGACACCATGGACCAAAACTGCCTCCAGAAGCAACACATTAAAAAACCATAAAAATCCCATTTCCTTAATATCAGAATACCTCAATGGAAATAAACAGATATCCATTACAGAACCATATACCATACCAACTAACACAATTCACCTTCTGGAGATAGACATAAATTTGTCTTTGGTTGAGGAAGTTAACAAGAGAGAATGCCCCCCATCACTTCTCTGACAACAATAGAACAATAGAAGAATCTCCACAATAGAAGAAAGATACCCTTCCGACCAATGATGGAGAATCTACACAGATGGCTCCAAGTATAAGGACGGAAGCACCGGAGCGGGAGTGTACACACCTCATTTCTCCCTCCACTACCTGGTTGGGCTGAACAGGTCGAATTTTAACGCCGAGAAGGAGGCCATGTGTAAGGCTCTTCTCCTTCTGCTGAACACTTCGCATAAACACCAAAACTGTGTAATACTGACAGATTCCAAGGCAGCAGTGCAGGCCCTATCATCATCAGCGGGCAACAATCTTAAAGAAATAAATCAAATGTTATGAACGCTTCAAAAATTAAGCAGAAATATAGTGTTCCAATGGATCCCTTCTCATGTAGGTGTGCCAGGAATTGAGGCTGCAGATGAGCTGGCAAAGAAAGGTTCACTCCTACCCCAACCCAAACATTTGCCCAATCCAAATAAGGCAAAAGCCATGCTCAAAAGTACAATGAAGAAACAGCAGATGGAAAAAATGAAGAGCATAGCAAAAGGCAAACGCTGGGAAAATATAGACGAGGAATGGGACGGACTAAAGGAAAAACCAAGGAGACAGTCAGTGGCATAGTTCCGTCTTAACATGGGTCATGACTGCCTCGCCGCCCACTTGAAGCACATTGGAGTCTACTCCTCTGAAATGTGCCCTCTGTACCAAGAGACGAACTCAAATATGAACAAGGAACACCTGCTGACATGCCCTGGATTGAATTCTGATTCGAGACGACAGAAGAGCTTCACTCGACTGTATTGGGAGGCAAGGATGCTGATGGACTGGAGTCCGGGCTAGCCATAGGAAACAACAACAACAACTATCATTACATAATTAAGTGTATAATTGTATAAGTGTTCATTAATGTTATATATAGTAATAAGAAAGAAGTCAATGTTTTTATTTTACCCAAAATTTAAGTTTTTTGTTTATTTGTGAAATATGAACAAAACGTTTTTAGATTTGATACACAATATTGTTTAATGAATGTGAATTAAAAGAAGTAAACGTACAGTGCGCAGAAATGTAAAAATTTCATAAATAAAACTTCCAAACAAATTAAACTTTTATTGTACTGATATTTATTACTCTAAAATTTAGAATTTATGTCATTATTTTGTAATACTGTTAATAATTTGTCGAAACACGTAATTAGTGGAAAGATTGATATTGACACATATTGCGTATCATGTTAAGGTAATAGACCTAAACACTTGTTTAAACAAACTAATTCATAATGAAAAGACAAAAAATGTGTCAAATATTCAGCTGATATTCTACTCTTGTTGTCTATAAATGTAAATGTGATGTTCCATTATTATACCAACATATATTATGTATGAAGTAGAAAGAACTTGTGGCACCACATTTAATAAATTTAATTTCAGAATTTTAATATAAAAGCCAGAGTGAAATTCTGTTTTTATGTCTGAAAGAATATTTTCTTTAAGTATGAGCATGACCTGTTTTGCTTCCTTAAAAATTCCATAAATTGAGTAAACAAGGAATGAGGCTTGAAAAATTATTAAAAAACAAAATTAAAGGCTATACATTATATGTATTAACTAGTGTAATTATCTTTCATACATTATTACGCTAAGCATTTCAATTGATTCCAACCAAAAATAAGGATCTGCGTTACTGAAACTAAATATATGGCAGTACCTAAGGGTTCGTCTGAACATCAGTGAACTCTAAATGTCATACTCTTCCATTTTAAGGCTATATAGTAAAATAAAACAGACCTATAAACGATAAAAGGTCTGTAAACAAAACTTTAGGTGCAGTATAAAGTGTCCCCATGAGAGTGGAGCATAATGAAGGAATAGATGACAGAAATAATTGAATGTGTACCAAAACAGGAGATTATTAACTCCTCAACATTACTGAAAGTAATACCTGAATTATTACTGAATCCAAGACTTAAAATAATTATTGATAACATCAGTTTTTAAAGTAGAATTGGTACAATCTGGCCAGTTCTAATATGTAAATGTTATTAAATAAAAGATTCTGCTTTTAGTAAACAGTAAATACTGACAATCAATTACAAATAGTGATTTCATAAAAAATACAAGACGTCCTAATGTCTTTTTCTTTTCATTCATGTAATAATTACTGAACGAATAGGTTTTGAAAGTAGAATCGGCAAGATAATCTAGGCCAGTTGTAATATGTAAATGTTATTAAATAAAACTCTGCCTTTATTAAACATTAAATACTGTAGTCTAATTTATGTACGTAATGTAAAATCCGGTTATAGCAGGTTGCACTTGTAAATATTTCAGTATGGTGCAACGTTAGAATTTAAAAATTTTATAGGTTACAGTTTTAAATACAAAAGTAGAATGTATAAAAAAATTCAGAACAAAAATTTAGTAAAGATTCTGTTATCACTTTGAACACTGTTTATAAAGTGGTGCTAAACATTGTTCAACTCCATGAAGTAATTATTTTTACGTTTCATTTTTCTTCAAAATTTTTAAGTCTTTACCTCTTCAGCTAGCCTGTCGAAACCCCTCGCATACAGTTCACAAACTTGTTGCCTGCGTAGTGGATCAGCTGGAATGGACCAATCAGCCGCCAGTGCCAAACACTGGCTCATCCAATCAACTGCCTGCTTTGTGTTGTATTCCTATAGAATGTAAAGATTATTATTAACCATTTAGAAATGTGCAATAAAAATACGACGGCGATGATATGAAGTCAAAAAAAAACAATATTAACACATATTTTAAATTTGAAATTTGGAACCATCATTTAAGATAAAAATCATCTTTAAAGAGACTGTATATGTATAATAAAATTATTATTAAAACAATATTATTTAAAGCTATTTTGTTCTAAGTTCTGTACAAAAATTATTAACATAATTATGATTTTTGGATAACTGATGATTTCAACATAGTAATTTTTAAAATGTTAATTAATAAAGAACTGATTAGGCTGATCAGGGTGGTTCAGGGAAACAAGAAATTTTGTTTTTTGTATTGGTAGCCATGGGCAAGTGGCATCACTAATTAACTGCTGCAAGTCAACCCACATCATCTTGCCATTTATTTGTGAGTCATTTACCTACCAGTTAGGATGCTACAATCATGTACTGTTAGCACTGAAAGAAGCTTTCAGGTGGTGTGCAGACTGTTTGTAACCAGATAAGATAAACAATGTTCAAGCCGCTGTCAAAAGAAGCCCACATTTAGTATTCACAATTCCCTATTTCCTTGAATAACTCTCTAATTAATAACATTATTGGCCTGCAGAGGTAGCTGATGTGAGCATCTGATGATGAATTTAGTTATCCCACTATACCTCTAGTTCATACTACTGCCATATTTCTTCTCAACACACACACGCGCGCACGCACACACACACACACACACACACACACACACACACACACACACACTGACTACTCTTCATAACCTAAAGTACCTAAGGTTCATAGAAAACTGTTCTGATGGAGTGCATGACCATAGTCTTAGTGGGTTATCAAATGGAGCCTTACAATACCTGGCAACCCCCAAGTGTACCCATGTAGGGTTCGGTGTGGGCAGTCATAATTTTCTTAGCTATTCATGTTCCCATGAGTATGAATGTAAATAGAATGAGTGCTAACTTACTGTACAGCAAAAATCTGACCAAATGGGTCATAAGCTCCATAAGGGTCAAAAGTAAGAGGGAGAATTTGAAAGGCAATTAACAGAGTAAGCATCTGCAAGAACCTCAATAATGAATTGGGAAGTTACCCAAATTGAATCATCTACAAATCCTAGACTTTATGAAGAAACTGGAGAAGATGCTTTAACTGAACACGTCAGGAATATAGAAAGGATGCTCAAGAGATCTACAAGGTCACAATGCAATAGTAATCCCAGAAAGTCATTAAATCATTCATTTAATATCATTATCTGCTAACCTTGTTGTGTTTTATAACTGTACTCATAGCTCCGGTCACAGCTCGTAACAGGAAAAGTGTCCTCGATTCCGTTAGCTTACTGTCGAGAAAATGTCCTGGCAACTGTACACTGCTACTGCTTATATCGGCGAACAATGCACTCTGACCCTGATAAAAGAAGAATATATGAAAACAACTTTTTATAAAAAATGGTTTCTTCATAAAAATGTTTAGAACATTAAAATGATAAAAATATGAAGTAAACCTTAAATGCTGTAAAATTTGTAACTTTTATATTACACTTTTTGAAAATCTGATTTCACCATTGTAACTAGCGATAAAATCTGCAAAAATCAACATTTAAGCAAATTGTATATTTTCAATTCTTGTATATATATTTGTATAATTTTTAAATTATATTGAATATGAAATTATTTTTTAAATGAACTGTGAAATTTAAAATGCTAACAATTGCTTAAAATAACTATATTTTGAATTTTCTATGAAATTTAAAAATTGAAACCATTAATTTATGCAGATTTTAAGACTGATTACTAAGAAGAAATCAAATTTTCAAAAAGTGTATGATTCTGACAAGTTATGGACTTTTTAAGATTTTGAATTGCCACTATTTTGAAATTGTTGATGTTAATCGAATAATTTTTAGGCAAAATTTTAATTACACCAAACCAAAACTGTAAACATTTAGCTTATAAAAATGTTAAATTAAAATGTATTTTTTAATGACGCCTCAAAATATATCTTCCAGAGATAAGGATTGTAGTACACATATGGCTTATTTACTAATGAAAATTACCTAATAAATAAGGTTATCTTCTAATAATGCTAACTGCAATAGTAGACTACTTACAACAGAATCAAAAAACGCATTAAGTGGTCTCTGAGTCTTCAAATTAAACGTAGCAAGAAAGTAAAGTGCCCTGCAACACTGCGACAGTAAGTGCAGTACATCATAGTTGGCAGTAGCTTGGTCAAGGGCAAGTTGGTGTAGTGGAGGCACTGTGTTATGTTCCCATAGTGTTTCAGTTCGGAACTTTTGTTTAGGCGATACTTCACTCAGGGCATTGCTCTAAAAGACAAGATTTTTTTTAACAAAATCAAAGTGATTTAAGTTTGACATAAATGTTACTGAAAGAAAAAAGTTTGATTTTTTTTCACGCATTTTAAAAACTAATAAAGATACATACTTCCATAAATATATCCAAGAAGTCGGAACAAATTTTAAAGAAATCTGCCATCTGGACATCTGAAAGTCCAATATCCTGGCGACAGAGTCTTTCTTTTGCCACTTTGCCTACTTTATTGATAAGACGGATGGATGTTTCAAACCTTACTTTCAGATGCATCGTCCATAACATCGAACAAACACCTATAACAAGACATTTCATTATTACTTTAACTACTTCCAAAACCTCCTCTTGACTGTGACCTTTATGAATCAAACAATACTAATCACTCAACTAACATTTTCCATTATTCTGGAAGGTATCCCTTTAGTCTTTTATAGATACAATCAACACTCGCATGAATTTGTTCTATATTCATACAAGTGTTCTGCTATTTTTTTAATGTAACTTTTCGCACATACCAAATATATTAAAATGAAATATAAAAAAAAAAAACGTCTACTCCAGAAATTTGAAACCAAAGACACCAACCAAAAAATTAAAATCAACCAAAAATTTACAACAAGTGGAGGTGATTAGTCAGTTCAGCGAAGTACTCAATGTTTGCCTGGTATAAGGAGTTCAAAAAATGATGTGAATGGGTTCAAAATGAGGAACACAACTGCCATCCTTAGACTACATTATGGATTATGGCTGAGAAGATTTCCATTAATGACTTTACTGAGGGCAATCAATGTCCAACAGTTTCCAAAATTGCTGCAAGTTGGGATAAGTTACGGGAGCTGTCAAGCAACCGTGACAAAATACCTAGGGTTTTGTAAAGTGTGTGCCCTCACCTTTCTTTTTCTTTCTAACTTGCACAACATTAGAAGAAATGAGATAGACTCAACTTGACCATCTTTCTCTATAGCTCAATACCGACTGTAGAATTTACCATCTTGCAATTCTATATTTTGGACCTCTGAAAGAAGCATGTAAAGGACAACCATTCAAATACATTACAGTGGTGGAGGCTTTTGTGTGCAATTGACTCCTCACAGAACCCTGTACATTTTAAGACGCTGGGATCAAGAACTGCCCAATCCACTGGAGAAAATATATTTCCAAATCAGTAGATTATTTTGAAAAATGATGTGTGCTGGAAACAATTTACTATACACAAAACTAAAATATTTTACAAATAAAATCTTGTTTATATTTGATTCATCCTTTTATTTTTGTTCTGCTGTAACACTCTCGCTTTTGAAACTTATTAAAAATGGATGTTTATTACGAAGTAGCAGGTTAAAACTTTTCATTACATGACAAAACAAGATTACTTTCACAAACCCCTTTAACAGACATGTATTCTAGGAATACATACTTAATAGTTTTGCATGGATTACTGCTATGTAAAATTCACATTACTTTTATTTCAATGAAAAGAACACTGCCAGTATAGATATTCTAAAGCTTCTTTAAACTCATATCCTTTTAAAGCTTTCAAAAAAACTCAATACTTTATGTAAATTTTATTTAACTTTGATCTATACAAATAAAATTTGCTGTCATTGAGGCACACAATCATATAGTCCAATTACATTTATGATTTGCTGGAATCATCTATAACTTCATGAGTCTCATATAGCAACAAATTGGAATAAAAAGTAGCGGTCTGTTTGTTTCTTATTTAAAATTATTAGTAAGATTCTTATGTGTACAGCATTAGAAATAAACAATATGAATATTTTATTATCATTTTTAACTTCATATCTCATTTTATTTTTACTCTATACACTACATGTTTTCTATTTCCACCTAGTTTATAATTAAATTATGAATTAGCACATATTAGTAATAAATCACACCTTTAAAATTTATATTATACATAATTTTTTACTTGTTTAGAGGTCCTTCTCTACCTGCTCTTTCGAATTTCTCTTACTTACTTCCATTTCTATGCTGTCCAACTGATCATTCGTTCCAATTAGATTAAATAATCAGAAGTGTTATTAATTGTGAAATTGAAAGTGAAAATTAAAAGAAATTAAAAATGTTCAAATTAACAGACTACACTTCATTGGAACAGTTTAAGTTAACACTTTTTATCAGAGGGTTATATGTTTTGATATAATTCCTTGCACAAAAAAATTGCTATTTTACACTGAAATAATGTTTGTGATAACAAAGCAGCAGGAAGTGAGTGAATGTTACTTGCATTAAGTGCCTAACAGATTTAGTATTTTTATTAAATATTTACTCCTAAACACAAAGGAAGATTCACACATACCTTGTTTTAAATGCGGGTTCGGTATGGCGGACAAACATGTCAATGCAGACTGTAGATTTTTTAAAACATCCACTTCTCGACTCCACACGATTGCATACTCCCAACACATGTTGGCTATCAGGATGCTGCCAGTCAAACTATATGGAAAATGAATTCTCAATTTGGTCAGCAGATCCAAGATAGCTGTCTCATGTTGGTTTAGTGCTCTTGCTTCTGTGCCAGTATCTGTTTCCATTGCTACACCTTCCTGTATACCGACAGAGATGATTCGGCCTTTGGGTGTTTCAGGAGTTTTAATGGCAGAATTTTCATCATCCAATAGGAACAGAGGATTGATTCCAGAGCTTACAAGCCATTTGGCAACTAATTCCGAAATGCAACCTAGAACATAATGAGCACACTGCGTAACAGAATCCAAATTTTAAGATTAATAATTAACATATTCAAGAAGCAATATTTGAAATAGCATACATAAACTTATTAACATATGTTTCTAAATATGTATACTGTGACCACTAAAATGAAGTGTAAAGTAATTTTTGTTTTGAAATATTGGTAGTAAGTCAAGCAAACATTAAATTAGCGTTAAATACATTAAACATTTGTTACGGAACGTAGTATTAACATTAAATTTCGAGAGGTTGATGAAAACAATGTTTAACCAATCAGAAAAGAGAAAAGAATAAATGGTGGAACCCCTTTAAGACAAAAGGACTTAAGTTTTCAGTCTTCAAAAAAGCTCTGCCATGCACAAAAGTCATGACCATAATTAAGATTTTCGTCAAATTTTTATCAAAGTGATTTTTTTAAGTTGAACTTTATTTAAAACCTTGTTAAAATAATTGTGAAATGAAGTTATGAAGTTATCACACGCATTACATGTTAGTGTTGAGAAAATGTTTTCGTGGACTTCCAAAACCACGCAGTGTGGTAAGACTGAGTGATCATATATTGTGGAACAAACCTTTAAGTATAACTAAATTGTATATGAAACATTAATAATATTTTTTTAATAACACTAGTCACAGTTGATAATTTTGTCTTGCTTCTCATTAGTGTTTGACATTAACTAAAATTTGTCTTTGTTATAATTTCGGAACTGATAATTTTGTATTCACCTAATACATTTTCATTTTTTAAAAATTTAATAAACATTTGTTCTAACTTAATTTCCTTCAATAATAATTACACATTTTTTTGTTCTAAAGAATAAATAAACCAGTTGTACTACTCAACAGTTTGTGTATCGATAGCTATGTACCTTGCTACTTACCAAAGTACTTAGAAATGTTTACCCAAAATATTTTGATTTATAAATTTTGATTTGTGTGTTGCTACAAATGTAAGAAAGCAAAATATAGCCTTTATTCATAAAAGTAAAATACTAACCTTTCCCTTTAGCCAGCACAGAAGAGAGAGACAGTTGAGGTGGTTCGTATTCTAGGCAATTTAGTGTAGAGTTAGGTGTCGCTATGGGTCTTCTTCTGCAACATTCATTCAAAGGAAATACTTTGAAAATAAAATGTTACACACAATTTAAAACATTCAATTAATTACTGAAAAAATCTGGTATTGATGGAAAAAATTTAATTTGTATCATCAAATTAAGCGCAAATTTTCTTCTATTATTCAAAATTCATAACTAAAGTCAGTGAACCAAATTCAAAATAAACAAAATTTACAACAAAAAATCAAAAAAACAAAACAAACCTACTGCATTTAGGGTTAGTAGACAGACATCGGCACCTCAGCTAGAAACTTGTAATCAAGAAAAAGAAGATGACAATGGAAAAAACAATCCTAAAAGTTTTCACTTGGATATTTGTACACTATTCATATTGATGGATTTGAAGAACAAATTTAGCATATACATATAGGCAGTTTGCTAGGATATTTTTTTAATAACTCAAAAATGATAACTATATTT
The DNA here is from genome assembly GCA_022606455.1 of Callitettix versicolor. NCBI lineage: Eukaryota > Metazoa > Arthropoda > Insecta > Hemiptera > Cercopidae > Callitettix > Callitettix versicolor. The sequence continues at coordinate 10,711,690 of CM040187.1, forward strand.
TGGGTGACAAGACATTTTTTTGTGAAAGCCTTTTGATTTTCTATTTTTTTGATAATACGAGGGTTGATCAAATATAAACGAGACTGACTTTCTAAAAACTTTTCCGTTGGACATTGAACTCTAAAGGGTAGGGTTTCAGGTAGCCTGGGAGGTTTGGGACGGGCGTAGACGGGCAACATTTCCGTTCGGACCCTTCAGTATAAAACTATACAATGAGTGAGAGTGAAGTGCACGTTTCCGAGGAGCAGAGAATTATTATTAAGTTTTTGGCCAAGGAGGGGGTCAATCCGACTGAAATCTTTCGTAGATTGACGGCTCAATACGGGGACAGGACCCTGTCAAGAGCTCGCGTTTTTGCTTGGCACAAGGAATTCGCCGAAGGACGGGAAGCAGTAGAAAACCTGAAGGCCAAATCACGATCGTCGGCCGGGAAGGTAATGGCCACTGTATTTTTCGACAATCAAGGCCACTGTATTTTTCACGTCGATTTCCTCCATCAACGACGCACAATAAATGCACAATATTATTGCTATGTTTTAGAGGCCGCAAAACAGTCTTTTCGTAGGAAAAGGAAATCTAAACCGGCGAGAAACGTCATTCTTCTTCACGATAATGCCCGACCACATTCGGCTTAACGCTACTAGGCTTAAACTCGATCAAATTGGCTGGGAACCAATGGAACATCCCCATACAGTCCAGACTTATCACCCTGCGACTATCACCTGTTTGGGCCACTCAAAGAGGTGGTTGGAGGCCAGCGTTCAAGACGATTCTGCGGTGGAGACCTTCGTGCTCCAATGGCTCAATGAACGCCGAGAACTTTTACGAAGATGGAATTAAAAACTTCCAATCCGGTGGGAAAAATGTGTTACTCGTGCAGGAGACTATGTAGAAAAATAAGTTGTATCAAGAATAATTTGTAAGTAAGCAATAATTTTTTTAAAAAATCAGTCTCGTTTATATTTGATCAACCCTCGTAGCTTCTGAATTCAAGTTTTTCTGGAAAAAATTTAGAGAACTTTTCCAGAAACATTATCAATGTTCACATAATGTTTTTGTATTATTAATACAATGTTTGTATTATTATACAATAACAATACAAAGTTGTATTATTAATACAATACACGAAATGTTTGAGAATATGACAAAATATTTTGATGAGGTTTTATAATTTACATGAGAAATTTTAATTTTCATGTTGATTTTTTTTTACATTTTGTTAAATTTTTTTAATTTTCATGTTACATTTTGTTAAAAATTAATATTATATTATGGACATAAAAGTAACATACATATTGCAGATAAACATTTTTTTTAAATTCAAATTTTAACACATTTCCATCCCTTTTTCAGTGTATACTTACTTGAGAGCAGAGTACACGACGGAGATGTCCTCCAGCTGACTGAGCAACAAACTCCATAAGCACGAATCCTCAGTAATTTTCTCCCAATCATTGGGTTTCACTTCTTCATCACCTTCATTGTCCGTTTCCATGCTTTCAGTCATAACTGTTAAAGAAACAAGAATTATATATAAAAACAATTAATTATAAAAAAATTAAAAATATGGTGCTTACATTAATTTTGATAAAATTTAGCAATTAGCCAATATCTTACAAGACTAATTTTATTATTATTATTTTTTTAATCAGTTTCAAAACCTTCTTGTCAAAAAAATCCCTAAAAATTTAAAGTCTGTACCAATGCTATGTATACTATATAGTGTGTGTGTATGTATGTACGTGTGTATGTATGTGTGTGTGTGTGTGTGTGTGTGTGTGTCTGTGTGTGTCTGTGTGTGTGTCTGTGTGTGTGTGTCTGTGTGTGTGTGTGTGTGTGTGTCTGTGTGTCTGTGTGTGTGTTTGTGTGTCTGTGTGTGTGTGTGTGTGTGTGTGTGTGTGTGTGTGTGTGTGTGTGTGTCTGTGTGTGTCTGTGTGTGTCTGTGTGTGTCTGTGTATGTCTGTGTGTGTCTGTGTGTGTCTGTGTGTGTTTGTGTGTGTCTGTGTGTGTCTGTGTGTGTCTGTGTGTGTCTGTGTGTGTATGTCTGTGTGTGTGTGTCTGTGTGTGTGTGTGTCTGTGTGTGTGTGTGTGTGTGTGTGTGTGTGTGTGTGTGTCTGTGTGTGTGTCTGTGTGTGTGTGTGACTCTGTGTGTATGTGTCTGTGTGTGTGTGTGTGTGTGTGTGTGTGTGTGTGTGTGTGTGTGTGTGTGTGTGTGTGTGTGTGTGTGTGTGTGTGTGTGTGTGTGTGTGTGTGTGTGTGTGTGTGTGTGTGTGTGTGTGTGTGTGTGTGTGTGTGTGTGTGTGTGTGTGTGTGTGTGTGTGTGTGTGTGTGTGTGTGTGTGTGTGTGTGTGTGTGTGTGTGTGTGTGTGTGTGTGTGTGTGTGTGTGTGTGTGTGTGTGTGTGTGTGTGTGTGTGTGTGTGTGTGTGTGTGTGTGTGTGTGTGTGTGTGTGTGTCTCTGTGTGTGTGTGTGTGTGTGTGTGTGTGTGTGTGTGTGTGTGTGTGTGTGTGTGTGTGTGTGTGTGTGTGTGTGTGTGTGTGTGTGTGTGTGTGTGTGTGTGTGTGTGTGTGTGTGTGTGTGTGTGTGTGTGTGTGTGTGTGTGTGTGTGTGTGTGTGTGTGTGTGTGTGTGTGTGTGTGTGTGTGTGTGTGTGTGTGTGTGTGTGTGTGTGTGTGTGTGTGTGTGTGTGTGTGTGTGTATGTGTGTGTGTGTGTGTGTGTATAGTATATACTATATACTACATAGTATATAGTATACTATATACTATATGGACACAGAGAATGTTTTTTTTTAATTATAGGTGGTTAAAAATTATAAGGTTATAAAATTAATTTAAAATTATAAAATTATAAGCTGGTTTCAAATTATAGATTGCAATGAAGAGTCATGGATTATAAATTTGTGCACATGTCACTCCGTCTTTCTGTTCGTCAGTAATGCCTACCTGTCTCCCAGTAAGTTGTAAACAATGTGACTGATCACTATTAAATTTGGTGAAAATAATCCTTATAGCTGCTTAACCCAAAACAAAAATTTTACTTTAAAGGTAAAATCTTACAAGTAAAAGTATTTAAAATTTTCCTTTCTCAAGTGGGGGTATCATTTAAAACTAGAAGTAATACTAATTCCGAATATAATTCTAATACACACACACACACACACACACACACACACACACACACACACACACACACACACACACACACACACACACACACACACACACACACACACACACACACACACACACACACACACACACACACACACACACACACACACACACACACACACACACACACACACACACACACACACACACACACACACACACACACACACACACACACACACACACACACACACACACACACACACGAGGGTTATTCATAAAGTCTGATTGAATGTAACTGTTCGAATGCCACATAACTATTGAAACACACATGCGTACTAACTCCCGGCATGCCTTGCTCATTAAATGCTGCCATTTGCTCTGTTACTGTTACAGTGTCAGTTCACAATGTTTAAGACAGGTGATCAGCCCACCCGACTGTGAAATAAGGTTAGTGATTCAGTTTTTTCAGCAAGAAACATTTCAGTGGCAGAAATTCATCGACAGATAAGTGAAGTTTACAGTCACAATGTGATGACTGACAAAGTCCGTACGTGGGTTCAAGCTTTCAGAAAAGAACGAGAAAATGGACCGGGCTCACGCCAACCATCAATGATGTCAGACGATTTGGTCAATGCCATGGACAAAAAGATTCATGAAGATCGACGATTCACAATTTCAAGTTTAGCATTGGAATTTCTAAATGTGAGTAGAGCAACTTTGTACAAAATTATCTCTGAAAATTTGTAATTTCACAAATTATGTGCACGATGGTTACCCAGTCTGCTTAATGAAACCAAGCAAATAAAAAGAATGGCTTGTACTCTGATTTTTTTGAAGCAGAACATCTGATTTTTTTTTTTGTTACATCGAAGGTGATAAATTTTTAGAACACATTGTCACAGTGGACAAGATGATTTTAATGTATATTAGTTACTTAGCTCCTACATCGCAATTTAAAAAAATAAATATACCAGTTTGGTCTTCAAAGGAAAGAGCTACAGCACGACACACTAATGTCGCTGTGATCGCATGCAATGGAGATGCACTCTGTTGAATCTGAATTCTGACTTCATCCCACCAGATTTTGTCCTGCACTCGAGCACCTAAAAGTAAGATTGATTCATTTCACTGACTCATGATAATAAATAGAACAAAACAGAACTCATTAAAATTTGCCTACTTTCAGTGTTATCATTTAGGAGTATGTTTAAACTAACTGTAATATAAATAATTCATTTTATCTTTAAGCCACACAGAAACATACCAAAAACTTTTAGTTGTGATTTCCTTAAACTTTTATAGTTTATTATTATTTAATTGTTTCTTAAAATTTTGTAACTATATGTCATTTCAACTCACAAACTATTAATATATATGACTCGTTCTACCTGATTCTTAATGGAACAACCCCGCAGGGGGTGCAGACTAGCTGCAACTATTGAGAGGATTTAGACGTCCCTCGTGGTACTAACACACACTTACACTTACGACTTTAACACTTTACACTAACACTTACATTTAGGGAAGCAATAATAGCCTTAGTGTGTTTTTTGCCTTAAAAAAAAATTAATGGGACAAAATTATTAATCATTACAAATTTTAAAAAAATTAGTTTAGCACACAGACTTAACAAACAATAACTCAAAAACTGTTTAAACTGTGTAGGTCTTTACTCTACATAGGAAATCCAAAAATATTTGTTCCCACTCTTTTCAAAATGAAAATTGGAATTTGCACTGTCATTTCTCAAAGCCATGAAGGAACAGCTGCATCCTTATACCTGTCCTTTCTTCAAACTATACTCCAAGTCTAAACTAGGTCTGCATGAAGTTTTAAAAATAGCCACAGAATAAAACTGAAATCATGCTACCCAAAACACAAGGGATTGGTTTCCTATATTTCCAAAGAGTATAAGTAGTAAAACGTAAAAGTTTTATACGATTTGAAGGGAAACAAAAGTTGTAAATAATTATAGATAATTAGGGCTTGAATCAACTCCGAATTTATCTTATGAGAACCCTCATAAATCTAAGTTAGCAATAGCCAAAATCTATTACCAAGTTCATTAACTGACAATCAATTATATTGTTTTATTACTATTTATTATGTTGTTAATATTAGTTTTTTTATAATTGTATTAATTTTTTATTATTAGTTTTAAAATAGCATTTTTCACCCGAGATCAGAATTCAAAAAGGCATAAATTTTGTGGTACTTACTGTTCTTACTGCTAGTATAAACTGCTCTTTCCTGTACATACTGATTTTATTCATTAAATATTTTACTTGACTATTTTTTAAAACACAGATATTTTAAACCCATAATGCTAAGTTCTTGTCCAACCTTGAATTGTACTCAAGTCCTAAATGTATCCATTCTTTATACCACATAAAATTAAAATTTTCTACTTTTTTAGTTACAATTTTAGGTAAACTGTTTTCCGACATTGCAAATATTTTTTAAAGATAATTGAAATGTTATTGCAATGTATAAAAGTACAGCAAATAATTTTGTCTCCAGGTAAATCACATAATTTGATGTATTTAAAGGTAAACCAAGTATTTCTTTTTTTATAAAAAAACCGAAATACTTTTTCAACACTGTTCTGTTATATTGTCTAAAGCCCAAAGTCATGTTGTATAACTTATAAACATGACCCGCTTGAAAACATAACAAGTTTGCAGATAATGGAATATTTTTACACCCAACAAATTCAGATCAAGTACTATTAATTGTAATCATTAATATTAATTTCACGGGACTTATTAACTCAGTTCCTGAACTTCGCATGGAGCATGCTAAATTTACTACACTAGATTAATATGTGCAAGTCTCTAATCGAAGTACTACTTATGCATGTTATCACTTCATAATAAATCATTTCTTATCTTGACAGTTCTTGTTGTGAAAATATCGTTAAAAGAATGGCTGCCATTATTTGTGAACTTTGTGATTTGCCACGATCGAAAGATGCTGGCATGAAGTTCAACACACGATCCCACAATCTGGTGTTAAAAAAACCACTTTGTGGGATATTTAGCTGAAATATAAATATGGCAATTATAAGCAAAGAATTTACCATTTTTACATAGCAGTGACAGCTTTATATCCACCACATGACACTACTTACAAAGATACCTTTTAAGCAGGAAAGGTATTTGGGTATATACTAGTTATATACCCAACAGCCAAGTTGAATTAGGTTATTAAGTTCTTTTTTGAAAAACAAAAATAAATTATATTCTTTTCATTATATTTTGAGTTTATATTTATCACTTTTATTTTCACTTTTTTATACCTTCCCATTGTTTCCACACTTATTACTAATATTGGGCATATAATAAAGCGTTTTGGTGCAAAAGTTACCAAAAGTTACGAAAACTTAGTTTTACCCAAAATACTAACCAATAAGAAATGCTTATGGTTTATTTTTTATTCTGACTGACTTAAGTAAATAAAATTAACTGATATCTGACAATCATAAAAGCATTAAGGAATTAAAAAGCAAAAGACTTAATTCCTTTAACAAACTAATAATGCAGTATTGTAACAGTCATACTGCTTTCTTACAATGTTACATTCTTGACCATCATAAACACGGTAAAGAAACATATGTATCTTAATTCTGCTGCATATTAAGACTTATTGAACAGTGCTGCACAATAAAATTACCTTTGTCCACTGCTCTAGCAGTCACTAGCGTTACCACTAATTGAGTTTTGTACCGCATGTAAGTCTATCATAGTTGACAAATTTTTAACAAAAGTACTTGGGTCTATGATAAATATGATAAAAAAGTATTGATTTTTATTATATTTTTTATAAATAAAATAATGTATGTGTACTACCATACCACTTAAAACAATATAGCAATTATTATGAAACCAAGGTAGTTGTGTGCTAAAGGCATAAAAGACTTTTTTAAATGTGTGTGTTGCAGTTATTCCACTTTTCCTATTATAAAAATCATTTAAAAATAAAGGCTTTGTACTGTCAATAAGCCTTAGCCATGTTTAAATAAACAAATGCAGCCAGGTCTGATCTAAAGGCAATTAGGTTCTGTTTTCACATGTGCAACACTGATTCCAGCCAGTCAACTGGGAGTCAAGCTATCACTGAATGGACAGTCTGGCCTCACTCTACAACTAGCTGAACAAGTGTCCACAAATGTCAAAACAGTACTAGACTCATTAGTTCATGTATTTCATCAAACTATTGTTTGCTAGTTTTCAAAACAATCTGAAACAGCAGCAACCAGCTAATCTCCAATGCAGATGCTAGAATTTAAAATTTCATCTAATTCTGACATCACTGTGGAACAGTCGACGAGTCAGATGTCAGTGTACTCAAACGAGCAAACCTATGTTATTTCCACTGCATGAAACCATAGGGTAAATTATGTTAGGGGGGAACTAAAACACTTTTATTTTTATTATTCTATACCAGTGTATTTTTTGAAGATATTTGATTGCAAAATAAATCTTATCTGTACATTACAGATTGGTTCTTTAGTAAAAGTGGTTAATAATACATGTTACTTTGCTTTAAACAATTACAGCAATTGCCAAATAATACATTTGGTGGAATAGTGTTTATTACTTTAATTATTATTACTTACTATTTACTTATTATTATTTACTATTTACTTATTAGTAAATAGACTACATGTGTAATCAAAATTTCAACAAAATCTGATAAACCAATTTTGAAAAAAAAATAGGCAGATTTTCCTTTCTCTCCTTTCTTTGTAAATAGTTTCTGAACTGGATTTCATGAGGAAATAATTGTGAAAAAATTTCTATGGTATTCTTGTACTATTTATTTTGTTAACATTTATATACCTGAAAATAAAGTTCCAATTAATACATTTTCCAATACAAAAGTAAGAAAATAAAAATTTCATTATATTAGCACTGGATGTGGGAATTTTTCGCATACCTGCAATCGTACAGATAGACTTGAGGAGATAAACAAAGCTGTACATCTCAGAAATGTTTGGCATCTTCGACCTGTTCAGCCAGTAGACGAGTGACAACTTCATCAGTACACCAGCATCTATGGTACTTTCCGTAGCTGCATCTTCCCATGCTGTGACATTGGTTAAGCTTCCTTGGAATATAACCTCACCTGAAACATGTCACACATTAATGAGTATGTGTTTTGAGACTATCTTTTCTTATACATTCAATAGTTTATACTGCAAATAATCGTTTGACAGACAAAAATATTGCTGTTTTTTTAGATTTACAGATAGCTTCTAAGCTGGAATTTTCAGGATACACTGTGCTCTTTATTTTTTATACTTAATTTGCTTACTTTATCAGCTATATTTTTAAAAAATTAATGTAAATGAAAAGTGTTACATTTTTTAAGTTAGACATTCAAAATTTAGAATAATTTGAAATAATAAATGCGATTTAACCCACTGAAGACATATTTGTTTGGGTCACTGCAAGGCTACTAACAGCAATTTAAATAAGTCAGTTTGTAAGAGTTCGCTTCAAGTGCTATACAATAATTATACTAATAAGATAAATCAACAAAATTAGCACCACTTTGTCTATTATAGTTTATTTTATAAAAAAAATACATTTCATTAATATTTTTAGTTATTAAAAGAGAATATTTCTGAAAGGAAAGTATTAAAAAAATTATTAATGTAGTCACTAAAATGAATATTTTTGAAAATATTATTGATATTTGTACATAAAAAAGTTTTTCATATAGTTATTGCATATGTGTATTTAGTAAATCAGTAGAAAACTTTGACCAATGCAAACAGTTTGTCATTAAACATTACAGGCCTACACTCGTAGGATAATTATATACAATCTTTCATCACTTCATCTGAACCACAAAAACTTCAGAATTGTGACAAGAATATTATCAGCCATTACATGTACAAAAATTTGCTATCAACAAAAACATTAGCAGGCAATCAGCACATCAAAAGGCGACTAGAACAAGGTTATTAAATTATATTTTAAGATAAATATTTTCTAATGTCAGCAAGTTTAATAGTTTTCCTAGTTGCATGTTACACTATTTTATAAGAGCAAATGCTACTGCAATCTACAAGAACTTCAAGGAATTTGAAAGACACACAGACCATGAGTGCAGCTCGTGACTCGGTTTTCAGTTCACATATCACTTCCTAAGCTAGACTCATGAGCCAGTGCCAATAGTTGAACCAGAATATACCTGTGTAATAAATTTTAGTAACGTTGGTGAAACTTACATAAGCGTACAAACACCATTATACATAACCTTAATGGATTCAACAGACCTCAAAAAGATTTCACAATGCTGGTAGGCATTCTAATTCATATAATGACAAATGACCTGCATAACAGTTTAGGCTTCAGATAAAAGGATAAGGATAAAAAGATAACAATAAGAGTGTTTTCATTTTGTTAAATGGTTACTAATCAGATGTATAAATATAAAAATAACATTGTGCTGCCTGGCTACAGAAATAAACATTGTGTTGGGTTAACACAACAAGCCTCCGATTGATGGGTTTTTGTAGGGTAATAACTCCCACAATATTTCTTAGTAATCTGTTCTCAGAATGCACACTCCTATTCCCTAAAAATATCCTGTATTGATTAGTCCTTTTTGTATATGACATAATTACATCTTTATGAATTTCGTTAACAAAGCGAATTTATTTATTTATTTACTTCTGTTCTGTGAATTTTCTTCATTCTTCATATTTGATACATTAATAGTGAGTACTCAACTATTAACTATTAATTTTTTCTATGTAACAAATTAAAATGTTTTCCGTAAGTCTCTATTGTAAACACTGACTCACACAGCAGTCTGCTCAGATAACAGTCTTAGTTCTGGAACAAATTAAGACCATTAACCGGGGTACGGCTTTAGTCTTCTTATCAGAAAAATGTTACTGGGGTAAAGTTCAACGAACAGGTTACCAATACTTACTTAAATATAGTAAATTACTCTGTGCAGCAGTGTTGTTCAGCTGTATGGTGTCATCACTCTGGCTAATATTAAACCCAGAAAGGTATGTAGGCAATCCTTCTGGCCTATCTTGGAATGTCACACGTGCTATGTCACGCTGCGACCCACTAGTAACCAATAACAGCAGCCGCTGGAGTTCTTCTTTGTTTGAATGTAAAAACTCACTTAATTTCTGTAAACATACGAATCAGTAAATATTTCACCCGTAATTAAAGCTACATTATATACCAAACAATAGTTATATTTTTTTGTGAATTTTGATTTGATAAAAGATACTGGAGCAGCTAAGACTGTAACACTCAGTTATGGAACTATTAAATATTGATCCTAATCTCTAGAACATATTTAAGGATGTATTTAAAACTTGTATATTTTTCTATGAATATGTTATTATACAATGTAGTCCACCTAGTCCAAACATCCTTTTAATTCAAATACATTTAGTTAAAAAAAATATTTTTTATACTTTTATTTGTATTTTTTTTTTTACCAATGTAAAGAAATTTAGCATATCACTTTTTCTTGTTTTTCCGAATTTTAAAACATGTTTCAACAGATATTATAGAAACAGCCAGGCGACCCATGAATAGGCCAGGTTTTCTGTTGTCATAGCGAGGCACCATAAGTCACATCCATTTAATATAATAAGATCACATAATATAAAGAAACTCTCCTTATATCTTTTTTTCTTATATCTTTTTTTTCATTATCAAGCAAAAATAAACAACACATCTCAAATGTCACTGGAAAAACCCGTTTTGTCATAAAAGACCATTTTATTTTCAAGATATTTTTTTATCATAGCAAAACACCATGATGTATAAGAAATTTTGTAAAAGTTGTCCTTTTTCAGAAAGAGCGATAAATTTAGTTGCCATAAACTCACAATTATTAAAAAAAAATATTGTCGGTTCCATGTCAACCTTAATTTGTACTTTCACCAAGAGATAAAAGATCTGTTTATATGCCTATCAGGATCTTTGGTTTCCTTATCTTATTAATCCGATTTTTTAACATATCAATCTGTTGTCATAAAGCAAAAATATATATTTCAATGCTCATGTCTTTTGGCAACAAAACAGCAAAAAATTTACCGACAAAAACAGGTTGAAATCAAAACAGGACATGCTGATGAATATTTACTGGATGATACTTACATGAACATCATTATTAGAATCATCAGCAACAACACTATCATAATCAGGAGGTTTTTGTTGACACGTCAATGTGAACAGGTAAAAGATTAATAATTTCTGTAAATGTTGACATCTCTGTAACAATATCTTTCCTCCTGGATCTGAATTCTCTTCATCTAAAAGATAATTACTTTTAATATTTGGTTTATAACAGTACACAATCGAATTATTTAAATTAATGGGTTAGTCTTGTTTTTAGTATTTTATATGATTACACCCAAAATATTAATGATTAATAGTGTAATGTAAATGTAATAATCCTATTAAACATTTCCAGATATTTACATTTTTTTTTTAAATGCAAAATATTTTTTAAACTAAAGCAATGATTGAAAAATATATTTAGTTTTCAATTTTCTCAACAAATACATTTCTATTTCATTTTTTTCCAATTAAAATTGAGATAAAAATATTGTTTGAAAAAAATGAGTACACAAGTTGTATTTTATCCAAATATTTGGAAATAATTTAACATATGATAAAATTCCTACTTAGATTCAATAATACTGTGATCAGAAACTACAAACCTATTGCAACCACATTTGAAAACATCTTAATTTTTATCAGACTTGTAACAATGCTTAATTAGAAGTTATCAAAGCATTTTTCATTGGTTTAAACCTTCAGGTTAAAAATTTTTCAAAACAAGTATAAGGCTCTTGTAAATTTTATGAATTAACTTTTTTTATAATTTTTTTTTTTTTTTTAATTTAATTTTATTTACAATTGAGTAGAAATACCCATCTAGTAATTTACATTTAACAAATGTTTACACTTTGAAGGGATATATCCCATTGGAAACTAATGGGAATGGGGACACATTCCCTTAGAAACTAATGTCCATCCGGACCAGCAAAAACCATAAGATCCAGTGGCTTTGTTCTTCGTAGCCTTCTAACCACATCAGCCTCAACCAACAATCCGCGTATCTCCGGATGCTCGTGTTGAGAGATGCGTTGTCCGTGCTTCTTTGCATACTTTTTTATTTCCTCACTGACCATATCTATTTTCAAATCCCTATGGAGGTTGTCGTTATTTATGTACCATGGTGCATCTACGATGCATCGCAGCACCTTATTTTGAAAGGTTTGTATCTTTTTTACATTTGTCTTCTTTGTACAGCCCCAGAGCTGTATTCCGTAGGTCCACACGGGTTTCAAGACTTGCCTATATATCAGCAGCTTGTTATGGATTGATAATTGAGATTTTCTTCCAAAAAGCCAATACATACTTCTGAATTTTAATTTTAACTCCTCTGTTTTCTTTTTAACGTGTTCCTTCCACTTCAGTTTTGCATCCAGTGTCATACCTAAATACTTTGCTGTATTAGCATAGGGAACTTGTAATGAATTGATTGTAATTGGTATATGATGATCAATCTTCAAATTTGAAAAGTTAACATTAACTGACTTTGCCTCATTGAGGCCAATGCGCCACTTCTTTGTCCATCTGTTAATAGCATCTGAGGCCCTCTAAAGTTTGCCTGCAGCTTCCTCAATTTTCTTCCCAGTGGCTAGTATTGCAGTATCGTCTGCAAATGTGGCAACTGTTACATCTTTTTTTATAAAATAATGTTTATAAAATTATTATTTTAGTACAATATTTAGTTTTGCTGAGTCACACTATGGTGCATTTAAAAAAAAAGATTTAGTTATTTTTATTTGTTATTAATAACAAATGCTTGTATACTATATTTCTATAAAGCCAAATTCAAAAGACGGGTAAGTTGCAGAAAGATGTTGAAGGCTTATTGTAAAGCTCTTGGTCTCGAACTGGATGAAAAACTTCATTTTTCTGAATTACATTCTATGTTTTATTTCTTCATTTCTATTTCTATTTTATTTATTCTGTTGTTTATTAATACAACAGAACCAAATTATATATCTTAGTTCTGAAAAAAAAACTAAAAACAAATTTGTAAATTTCAATGGAGAACAAAAGAATAAGTAATGTAATGAAATAACTATGCAACCTTTAACAAACATAAAGATGTCCATTCTATAAATATAGAATTGCCAAACTGAAACTTGCCCCGATATTACAATCACAACTATGTATATATTACACTCATAACTCATTCTATGTATAACTGAGTTATAAACATAATGAGGTTCTACAGTTAAATATGTATACATTAGTCACACATACAGAGGGATAGGCCTAGAAATTTTACCTTGAACATCTAAAGCTTGAATAAATCCTTCAACGATATCCAATAACACCTGTGCTGAAACCCTACGCGATGAACACAAAATATTCAAAGCCTGCGCACGCATGTCGTTGGTCCTTAACTCCTGGCACTGCTTTGCCACATCCCCATTTTCACCACCTCCTTCTGCTAAAAGCACATTCATTTTCTTCAGCAGGTGGATGTCTCGTGCCCGATTACTGTTTTTATCACTGAAAAATTAAATATTAAATCCAATTTACTGTTCACTAAACATTAATTCAAATTTATTAAACCTGACATCAAAACTACCATACATTTTAGAATTTGAAAAGATTAAGAAAAAATGTAAACCACTAAAAATATTTAATGGTTGTTTATTAATTTTTATGAAATTCAAACACACTAATGTTATTGCTTACCTTAAAGCTAAATGGAACGGTACAGTTATTTCTTTTAAATTTCCTTCTTCGTCAATAAATACACACTGTAAGACACTTCTATTCGGCCCTTTATTGTTTAGACTGCTCATGCCTAATAGGTTGTATCCAGTATACAGCAATCTGTACATAACACATAACGTGTATAAAAATAGCCCTGATCAACAACAACATGTTTAACAATAAAATACATACACAATCTATCTCATGTTTGTGGGTAAATAATTTTATTTAACAGTGTTTAATATTGAAACAGCTGTACTCCACACTAAGCTGGGCTGAGCCGCCTCGGTGGTCTAGTGGATAGCGTACTAGACTTTCACCCCGAGGACCCGGGTTCGATTCCCGGCGAGGGCTTGGCATTTTCATACGCTATAAATCATCCCCACCGTCTGCATTAGCCCAAGTGTGCACAATAGTCGGACGTTAAACTCAAAAAAAAAAAAAAAAAAAAAAAAAAAAAAAAAACTAAGCTGGGCTACTCGTCCTCAAAAGAAAGAGTGTTTTTATAAACAAAATCAGCTAGTTTCCACAAGTTTTTTTTAAGTGTGCTTTTTAGTTAGAGTCTTGTATTCAATTCACCTCTGAGAATTTTTTGTCTTTTTCATGACTAACTAAACAGACAGAACATATGATTGCATTACTTTGTTTCCAATTCTTGCTCTTGGTTCAAACGTGGATACTGAATGATGAATTGTTTTTGTAATCTTTATAAAGCATTTGTTGTCTAAGATTAAATGAAGATGAAGATGAAGATTTATTATTCATTATTCTCGTGTTGGAGAGATCGTGTGTATAACACAAGTAAAAAAGTTGTTGCTGTCTTCACATTTCCAGCTACCAGGTGTTTGACTGTTGTACTCACACGCATTTAGGAAACTTCACACGAAGCTACAAAGGAGGGAAGGATGAAGAGAGGGAGGAAGGAAGACCGAGGCAGAGAGAGCACTGTTGATCCTGCAGTGCCAATCCTGGTATGCTGGTAGAAGGTAGTTTTTTCCTACTGTACATTGTATTGTGCTTAAAACAGTGTACATATTCTTGAATGTCATAAAGTATAAAATTACATTATTATCCTGTTTGCTTCCAACTATTTCATTTGATTCATTTTTGTTGTAAATTCTAAAGACTAAATGTACTTGCAGTGCTTTAAATGGAGAAAAATTTCCTCAGTTGTCATCCAGATACCAAGGAGAATTACTGATCTTTTCGTTCACGTTAAAACAAGAATGGATTTAATTTTTAAATGAACAGATTAAGCTTGAACTGTAACAATTTAGGTTAAGGTAAATAAAAAATGTTTGATTTTGTTGCTGCCACTGCATGTTTCACCACCATAAAAACAAATCTTGCTATTAAAGTTAAACACTTCTCGTAATTATCACATGTTGGTACTTCTGCATACTGTTCTGCTTTCTAAACTGCCTCACTATCTAATAATAAAGGTCTGTAGATAGTGTTGAAATAAACTTTACTACTACGCATAATGGAGCTACCTTATTAATTATTCCATGGAACAAAACTGATACTCTCAACAAGTCATTCACAGTGACAGTTTAAATTCTTTACTACAAAATGTCAATAACAAAACTGACCATATTCAGTTCAAAAATTCCTTGTGTATTTGTTCCATTTGGGAGTTTGTATAGTTCTTGGTTGTCTTTCAGGTGAAGCAGAGACTGGTCTTTGATAATGAGTGTGAGTGAATGTGTAAAAGAAATTCATGTTTTCCTTATTATATGGTATGCATTCTTATAAATCCATAAGATTTTCTTTTGAGTTTCATATATTTTTTCACTGTATTGTTATATTTTTTATTTGTTTTCATTGTAATTTTATATTATTTGTTGTGTTGAAGTTAAGGGGAAGAGAGGACCTTACAGCCCTAACTTTGCTTCTGTAAACTATTACTGTGTTTATTGAATATGATTAACATACATAATGTACTAACCTTCCATATTTTGTCACTGTAAGCGTAGCTACTCGAGGACCTTGTTGCAGCGCCCATACTTCAATGATTGCTTTCTTGGGTGCATAAATAACAAGGAACAACGCTGTCCTCTTACGTTCCTTATGAGAATGTTTGTCTTCCTCGGCTGTTATCCACCCACACTGAGCATCCCTATAGCCTTTCCACATTCTGTAAAAATACATAAGCGCTTATGAATTAGTAATGCCTATGATGCAATAAGGTGTAGGCAATACACTCTGATCAATTTTTCATGCTATAATTTTCATTCAGAATTTTTTTTAACTTTATTTCACTGTCACTTCAGTAAGAATATCTGTACCATACTGTTATTCTAATTTACTGAAACTAAATTAGTAGCTTATATTGTACTATATACCAGTTACATAGTACTATCAGTAACGATAAAGCCATTGTGATCCAAGAATATGAATATACAGGGAAAGAGGTAGATTTAGTATAAGCCCTTAGACATATAGAGCCATTGGGCAATGCCAATGTCAGTTTGCAATGATTTCATTTCTCTATAAAAAAACGAAGTAGCCAAATATGACAAAATTATTTAATTTTGTATTTTACCTCCAACCTGCTTCGAAAAAGCATTAGGATATATCGGAATATTATCCAACATTTCGATTATCTAACCTATTTTGTCAGTCCCAACTATTTCAAATAATCAGAGCTATACTGTAACTAGTATACAGGTAAATCTCAGTGAAGGAGAAGTGAAAAGAAGTCACAATAACACTGTGGCTGAAGACAATTAAAATGATATATACACAAAAACATTTTTGTTTTATACAATACTAAGTGCCACTACGAGGCCCGTCATTATTACCTTCCAATTAATTACTACTGAAGTAAGTATCAAAATATATTTTATAAAGCAATAAATGAATTAATATTGTAAAGGAAATATTTACTAAAGAAATACAGTGTTTTCTTTTCTTAGTTTTTCATCCTAATGTGATCAGCTATAACTTAGCTAAACATATGATTACCATCAGCTGTCGCTTAGCTAATCATACGATCATCATCAGCTGGTGAAAAACAATTTACATGTTTTTCAAAGTGGAAGTTTATTGTAATTAACCTCTGTAGCTCATTATAGTTTTTACAATTTTCTGAATGACAGCTTCAATTGATATTGCATGTTTTAGCCCTCATATATTATTTTAATCTTAGTTCTTGAGATATATAAAAATATGTGAATGGTACTTTTCATTTTATAACATACGGAAAAAATTTGATGCCTTGGTTTAACTTCTTGGCAGGAATCTGACCCATCTGGTTATATGTTTAACAGATATTCCTTTCTAATTAATAATACTTTTCAATGTTCAAGTATTGGGTACAATTAATAGATTCTGACCCTTAATATTTGCTTCTACTAACCTGAGTGCAATTCCTGTACTGTTATCTATAAGAGTGACTCTACCCAGTGTGTCAGCAACAGCTGACAAATTGCGATGTGGCGATACAGAGATATTAGTACCTTGCCTCCACACGTCACATAGACCAAAACGACATACCATTGGCTCAGCAGGCTCCAAGGTCAGTTTGTCTTTAAGCTTTTCTTGTTGTGGTGATGCCTTTTTTCCTCCAAGTAACCATCCGCTGTAATGGTGCAAAACAATCTAGTTTAACTATAAATACAAAAAACAAAACAAACCCCTGACGATCATCAGGATTTATTTTTATGTTTTCATATCCCAGAATCAATTTCAAGTTACAACTTATTATTATAGCTATGATATTATGACAGATCACAGAAGTATATCAAATTTAAAATTATAAAAATGTGGTTAATTTCTTATAATTTCAAATTTGATATTCTTATTAGAGCTATGAATGTTTACAATAAATTTAACAAGTCATTTTTACCTGTACTTACTGAACCAGATTTTTGGGAAAGATAACATACTCTAATTTTTTGTGGATTTTAAAATTATATTTCAAGAAAATTTGATAAACAAAATTACTATCCATTTTTAATGGTCTTATGCCAAAGGGATGTTTGTCCATTTTCTTCCACAGATTTTATTATATAAATTTTGTTTTTCAAATTGTAAATTTATTTTTTAAGTTTCCTTAACAGAATATTATGCACTCAATATTACAATGTACACATTCAAAAATTTTCATTTTACATAGAAAAACAAATTTTAATATAGAAAGTACTGATGTATTTGTAACAGTTACCTATCTTAAAATAATCTTTTTCCAGGAATAATTAATATATTATACAGTACTGTATACAAATTTTAATTTTTGAAATTAACATTGATGCGGGGCTAGCATGTAACTGAATTACCTTGTTATAATATAGTAATAATATATAATAATTGTAATAATATACAATATTGTAATAAAACAATATTTCCTTGCATGAAAAATTGTACACTTATATATAGCTCACAAATTTATAACCAAACAAATTATAAAATTAATTTTGTCAAATGCTTGGTAATAGATAAACTTCGTATGAGACAAATATTCACATAAGAATTACGTTATTAAGGCAAAAATAACTGAGCTATATTACATTAAATATCACAAAATATTTCAAGGAATATGTTTATAAATACCAAATGAATTTCTCATGTCAACCAAACTGACTTATAATTTATTCTACAATATAAAAATTAAAAATGAACCTAATAATATAATCAACCAATGTTATTAACAATGGTAAATAATATGATGGCGCTTAATGTAAATGAAAAAATGTAATTATGGTATTTTGAGAATTTAAATTAAAGAAACAAATATGTTGAGAAAGGTAAATTTATATTTCAGAAGGCCTTAAACAATGTATCAGTCAATATATTAAAGGAATTACAAATGCACAATTTATTTATATTTATGAAGAAGATAAATATAATGTTCTAAAATACTGGCTTCACTTATGAAAACCTGGACCTTATCAAAGTTAGGAGAAAATGAAATTATGGCATACAATAAATATTTGATCCAATTAAATTTGTTAATGCAAATTAACAAATTTGCCCCTAACATAACTGGGGCAAGTTATATGATCAGAAATAGGAAATAAAAATTCCAAGTTAATGTTTGTAAGGTAGATTCAATAGAAAAAGGAGAGGAATCAGCCAAGATGAAGATTGAACACTTAGAAACGGAAGGCTTATTAGGGAGGGTAAGACATGCTCTGTGGTATAGCACGATGGTAAAAGAATAAGATAATATATTGTAAAACATAACTCTTAATCTTAGTAACTATAACAAAACTAACTTACGGTACAGCTTGACCAATAGCAGACTTCAATTTTGTTGCAACTGCTTTTGCAACATCAGTTAGGATTGGTGCATTATTTCCTTCGATAGCAAAATGAAAGCCGACATAAGGTTTGTTTCCTACTGCAATGACCATTGAGCTTTGAGGAGGCGTAGGACGATAACCAGCATTGAAGCCTCCGCACACGGAAGCAGTGACCAGGTGAGAGAAACTTGTAGGGTACTGCGGAAGTCCAACACAACAGTCGAGCATACTGTCTTGCTCAGAACAAATCCATTTCTGTACTGATAGAGGAGGCGCTGTGATCGTCTCTCCACAGTTGGCTTGCACTGAAAAAAAAATCAAATGAAATAGATATGTGTTATTATTACAAAAAAAATAGGATTAATAATTGATCATTCTGATTTTTTAATATAAAAGTACTACTTTAAGGGAAAGTTCAGTTATAGGAAAAAAACAATATATGAGAGAGGGTTCTGAAATTACATATTTTTACTATTTCTTTGATCAACTTTGGTATATTGCCATACCTTCTAAAATATTCTAGATAACTCTAAATTTAACAGTAGTTGTTATAAGACATCTAAAACACTGACTCTAACAATTATTTCAAAATTAACTCAAATGTAGCCTTAAAAGCACTCCAAATGATATAAAATTACCTTTTAAAATTATTCCAATTTGAAACGTAATGGCAAACATAGGTACTTGAAAAGTGATATAGGAAAAAATTGTACATTTTCCGCTAAAGTGATTCTAAATACTTTTTTTGACATTATAACTAAAGAGTACAATGTTTCAGTTGCTAAGACCAAAGCTTTTTACAACTTTGTTATATTTTTTATTTGTTTTCATTGTAATTTTATATTATTTGTTATGCTGAAGTTAAGGAGAAGAGAGGATCTTCTGGACTTTAACGTAAGATAGATATGTCTTTAATGTAATAGGTCCTTGGATAAACGTATGAAGAAATAAAGCTACATCCAAGCTGACATAACATCAAAGGCTGTTATAAGGAAATTCAACTGAATACATGCACTTGCACACATGTATACATGCACGACATACACACACACACACACACACACACACACACACACACACACACACACACACACACACACACAGTGTAGCTAAAAAATGACCAGATATATGATTATCACATTCTTTGTTTTTATTTCTTCACAATTTTAACATTATCCCCTTCAATATACTCCCCTTCACAATTACTACATTGCTCCATGCAAATTTTCCATTAGTCAGGTTAAGTGTTTTGTCATTTTGGGGTTTCAAGTAGTCAATGGATCTCATTGTTAGCCAAAAATGACTTGACTACCAATTTAGTAAGGGCCAGTGCATTGTCTTGATGAAGAATCCAATGCCAGTTTTTCACACTTAGATCACTTTCTTCTTACTCCCTCAAGCAGAGTAGATAGGACCTCGAGATAATAATTCTTATTTACAGTTTGACCTTCAGGTACCCCAATTTACAAACACAATCAAATGGATGTTGAAAATTAATAATCATGGATTCATTTTGATTTGGACATTTGAACTTCAGTCTCGGTTAATGAAGACTTTTCCAGTGCACTGATTGGCACTTAGTTTCTGGATTGTAAGTAAAAAATGATGATTCATCACATGTTTATTACTCTTTCCAAGCGTTTTTGGATGGATTTCAAAATGTCAGCACAAATATTCATTCGAAGGTTCTTCTGTTCAAATTGAGATTTTTGGGCAATGTTTTTGAAAAACTTTCTTAATATTAAAATGTTCATGCAAATCTGCTGAACTGATTCATTGTTAAGTCTGATGATCTCAGCAACAATGCAAATACTAACCGACAGTCTTTCAAATTGAAATGCCAATTTTTTTAATATTCTTGTCTGTCTTTGATGTCGAAGATGTTGGTCATCATCAATCTCTTCTTGCCTTCTTTGAACCGTTAAAAGTACTCAAAAACCTGAATGTGTGATAAACATTTTTCAACATACACTTGTTTCAACAAGGAATGAGTTTCTGTCAACAAGTTTCATGGAGTTTAACTAAAAAACTTCACATTAATGTGTTTTTTTTTAATGCTAGGCACTTTTCTGTTAGACAAAAGATGCACAGTATAATATGAACAGCCTGACTGAGGGGTTGGCAGTCATACTGGTAACAGAAATGGAAAGAGGAGATGTTACATGACTCGGTAATGTACAGTTTGACCTTGACACACTTGGTTATCTCTAGAAAAACAGTCTAGATATTTTTAAGCCAAATGTTGAGTAGGTTATATATATATATATATATATATATATATATATATATATATATATATATATATACATATGTATATATATGATCCCGTTGCAGTTGCTGATCTGCTATCGGGGGCCGCCCCTGGCGATGGGGATGCTCGCCAATTTCGGTTGGAAGGTACTGGGGAAATAAAATACCCAGGGTGGACAAAAATCAGTGAAGTGGTCAACGGCCTCAATGGCGGATGAAGATGTATTTCTCAACGGCAAAGAGGGCGGAGGAACCAAGAACACCAAAATCCGGTGTGCGTCTGTAGTGGCAACCACCGGCAACCTGGTCAGAGTCTGTTCATCCAGAGAATGTGGCTGTACGTAACGCTCCAGGAACTAACAATCCCTGGTTCTAAAAATCCCAGTGGAAACACTGGACCTTCAAGATTACAAGCAACTATGATTCATGTAAGTAATAATAAAAATACCCCAGGTGGTAACCAATCTACCCGTCTGCGGGCGGCAACCAGAAACTCGGATTCTCGGGACCTTGGACTTACACGATTACAGAGAGTCGGAGTTCTCTGACAAACTTCCTCATAAAACACCCACGTACATTGGTATTTTCAACATCAATACGCTATTCCAGCCAGGAAAGTTACACAACTTGACATCTGAACTTGATAAACAGAGGATACTAATACTTGCCTTGCAGGAAACAAGGACTACAGATGAAGGTACAATGGATTATGGGAATTATCGCATGTTCAAGAGTAAAACAGATAAACGTGTCGCAAGAGGCGCCCCGCTTTTGGGCATGGTGTTTATGGTACACAAAAAGATTGTGAGTTCCATTAATGAAGTCACCCCCATAAACAACAGACTGATGACAATGCAAATACAATGTGCTAACAAGAAGTATACCATAATCAATGTACACGCTCCTGCAAACGTAAGTAATAGAAATGACCTCAAGTCAACAGAAAAATTCTGGGCAAAACTAGAGAGGGTAATGTCGAAGGTGCCGAAGGACGATGTCAAAATTTTGCTTGGTGATTTTAATGCACAAATCGGTAGAGAAAAAATTCATCAGAAAACCGATGGCATGTACCCCACACACAAAATTACTAACAAGAATGGAATAAGGCTTATTGAGTTATGCCAGCAAAACAACTTGAGAATCATGTCAACATCACTCAGAAAATCACCACGAAAACAGAAAACATGGCGATCACCTATACAGCAGATGGGCAAATTCCAAATAGACCATGTGGCGATCTCATACCCAGTACAAAAAGAGATACATGACATCCAAGTCAGTAGGGGTGCAAACATTGATTCAGATCATTACCTAACACGAATCAAAATCAAGTTCACTCCAGGGAAATTTCATCAGAATAAGAAATGTATACAGAAATTTGATACAAAAGGTATCAAAGACTCCAACATAAGGGAGGAGTGGGAAAAGGAACAGGCGGACACATGGGAGAAATTTTTCACAAAAATTACACAAAAAGCACAGGAATTAATTTCATTGAAAAAGAACAAGAAACACCCGTGGTGGGACTCGGAATGTATAAGTGCGCTGGAAAGATGCAAACGGGCCTAACAACGTTTTAATGGAATTAGAAAAGAGGTCGCTAAAAGGATTAGGAAGATTAAGAGAAGGTATATGAAGGAACAACTGGACTCCATAGAGGAGAACTTCCGCAACTGCAACGTACGAGATTTTTATAGGACCTTTGCAGAAAAAATTCATAGGTACACACCACAAAATCTGTGCTTTAGAAAACAAGACGGCACATTGGCATTAACTAATTACGAAAACTGTCAGGAGTTAGCAAAATATTTTTCTGACCTCCTTAATTGCCCTGAACCCAGCAGATGGTTCCCTAAAGAAAACTGTGCTGACACTTACCCTGAATCGTTACCACCAACACAAGAAGAGATCGAAGATCACATACATAGACTGAAAAACAACAGGGCATCCGGAGAAGATGGAATCATTGCAGAACTTCTGAAGAATCTCGGACCAAACTCATTACAGGCATTAACAAATATCATCACGGATATCTGGCGAACGGAAAAATTACCGGATGACTGGAAGTGTGCTCTTATTCACCCCCTACACAAGAAAGGAGACAGAACAGACGTGAACAACTACAGAGGAATTTCTTTACTACAAGTTACTTACAAAATACTCTCAACATGTCTTCTTCAAAGAACACAAAAACAGATAGAATACAGAATTGGTGAGTACCAGGCAGGCTTCCGTCCGGGTCGCTCATGCACAGAACAAATTTTCAACCTGAAAACAATATTGCAAGTAAAAGCTAAAAGGAATGTCCCAGTGATCTGTACGTTCATAGATTTTAAAAAAGCGTACGATTCCATTGATCAAAAATCTTTGTTTAATATCCTGGAAGAACATGGACTTGATCCTAAAACACTGCGACTGATCAAACAAATACTGACAGGCACAATCGCTAAGGTGAAATTTATGGGGGAAATTTCCAAACCCTTCCTGATCACAACTGGAGTTCGCCAAGGAGATGGACTCTCGCCTCTCCTTTTCAATCTGGTGTTGGACAAAGTTATCAGGGAATGGGAGAAAGAATTAAAAATTGACGGGCACTGGAAACCAGTTCGACTTGGAAGACCTAAGGACAACACAGAAATCGCGTGCCTAGCTTTTGCAGATGACCTGGCCATACTCACAGATAATGAAACAACAGCGATTAAACAGATAGAAGTCCTAAAGGAATGTGCAGAGAGGGTCGGTCTACAGATCTCGTTTAAAAAAACCGAATTCTTCTGTACAAAATTAAATATTCAAGAACTAAACACAAAATATGGTAAGATAAACAGTGTCAAGCACTTCAAATATCTGGGAGAAATTCTTGAACCCACAGGTGGCGAGAAGGCTGCACAAAAGGTTCAGCTACTAAGAATGAAGAGGACTCTTGGTATAACGCGTGATATCTACAATAAGAGATGTATGTCGACGCACACAAAAATCAGACACTACAACACAGTCATAAAACCGGAGGTATTATATGCAAGCGAGACGCTACCATGGAGGGTATTTTGAAGGAAGAACGCAAAATCTTGAGGAAGATCCTTGGCCCGAGATTAACAGAAGACGGATACAGGTTGCACTCCCGGAAGACCACAGAGAAGATATCGAACCTGGCAGCAGATATCAGAAGAAGGAGGCTTCGGTTCTATGGACACATCAGTAGACTCCCAACAACGAGACTTGCCAACAGAATCCTTAAGTATATACAAGGAGTCAAATCAACAACGTCGTGGATCACACAAGTCAGAATAGACCTACATGACGCAGAAATAAACTCAACAGACGTTGAAGACAGGCACGTATACAGGAGAAAGATGCTCGGTTGGAAGGTCCCAGAGAATGAAATCCCAAAGAGGGCAGGGGTAAAATAGACGGAGGAGAGGAGGAGGATCCATGGGGACAGGATGAGGGAGGTGTGGAGGATTAGAAGGAACAAGACATGAGTCGGAGTGCTTTGCGTGATCCAACAGGGTCTATACGCAAATAATAATAATATATACATATGTTTACAGTGCTTTCTCAAATGGTAAAAGCACTGCACCTCTCCAAAAAAAAACTCATCTGTTACAACAGACATAATTAAAACACTAACCTTACCTCTGGCTAGCTGGTTCCTGCAAGCTCTTAAAGTATTGCTGAGGACAAAGCCATATATAGAACAAACAACGTTCCTGTATGTGACATGGAGTTCATCGCTGAGTTCAGGCGCAAACACATGTCTGGAAGGCATAAATGTTTGGCACTTGATGCTGGTGATGGGACCATCATGTAAGACTTCCGAAAGAAGTAAGCTACCAGTCTGAGTCAACAAAATGATGCAAAATCATTGTTATACAAACTATTCTGTAGTCCTTACAAGTAAAAAAATTTTACCAAATTTAGTATGGTACACATTCGTTGTTCTTACAGGCATTTACTTAAAGAAAATAAGTAACTAAGCTGTTTTTGTAAACTTTTCTCATTGTCCATCAATTGATGTTTTTACCATAATTTTTTTAGGTAAGCCTAAATTTTCATAATAACTAAATATGAAGAACAGGTGCTGGTGTGATTTTTTTTTATTAGTCAATTTTATAAACAAATTTGAAACTGGAAAAAACTACTGCTAACTTAACCCAACATGGACTTGAGTAAGACAAACTTTTCAAATCAAATGAAATAATGCAACAATTGAATAAACTGTCCCAAAACACATGCATGTTGACTCACATAGTCCTATACTAGTAGATTTGTGCATAAACATGTTTTAACATGATATGATTAAAAATGTAAAAGTATAACATGTTTATTGCAAGTACAAAACATTTCATTACACAATCTCTTACCATTTGATTTTCTTTTATAAACAATTCCTGTCATTTTTTTTGAAGGCAAAAAACTGTTCTATTAAAAAATACACATGTGGAACTCGAGGAGTTACCAACAGAAGCAAAACTTTTGTTAGTGATATCTTTGCTGAAAATATAGTTTGTTTAAAGATATGTTTAAAAATATCTTATTTTCCTTAAATAAATGCATAAACCTAGCTTAGATATTATTTACTGTAATTATGATAAAAGATTATGTGTTTTATATTAATTTGTAATGATCAGCTGATTTCATCAAACAGCTGATATGCTATAATAACTTTCAGGTTATGTTGTTAAAAACTAGCAATATTAACAATGTTTATATTATATAAACATATCATATGTTTATATGTTATGATACGTTTATGATATTATATAAATAACAATGTTTATATAAGCAATATTATTACAAATGTTTATATTAATTCTGAATGTATTACAAACGGTTACAGTATTAACGTGTTCTTCAACTAAGGAAAAATACTGAAACCAAAGCAACACAACGTGTTCATATAATACACATATACTGTTATCAAAAAGGAGAAAGAAAAAGAAAGTGATGGAAATAGAAAAACGAAATTCATTTGCTCGTTTATTCCATATTTCCATTAAACTCTTCCATTTGGTACACTTTTTTTCTATTCACTCCTCTCACCAAAACTAACATTAAAAAAGCTTCACTTCAATAAAAACAAAAAAGTTATTTCAAGAAAAATTAATTATAATATCAAGATCTTATTGGTTATGCTGTTCTACATTAAAAGTTATTGATTTAAATCCAAATGAATCTTTTACCTCAGTGTAGAACCTTAAAGCACCACTAGAGAAGCCTAAAGCAATACATGTCCAATCAGGAGTGCAGTGGGCAGTTCGGGATGACTGAGATGCGGCTAATGGCAGACAGAGGGCACTGGTAATCATCTCACTGGATAAAGATACAAATCACAATGACAAATGGAAAAAAATAGGTTCAACACAAATGTAATCTAACCTAATACAAAGTAACCCTATAAAAAATATCTTTTAATTAAACTTTAAGGGTATTTTACATGATTAGTAATATATATATACATCAAGAGCTGATCATCATGGCTACCAATTATCACAGGACATGAAGTTACAAGCGATCAATGATCATGACCACTGATTATTATAGCTTAGACTGATGATTACAATTTGTGAGCTGATGATCAATACCACTAATTATTACAGGACCTGAACTTGCACCCAATCGATATGATCACAGCGATATGAAGCACTGGTAATTCTATTGAAAAAGTCATTTTGTACCGTAAGTATTACGAAACCCCAAAATCCCTATTATCGGACAACAGTTGACACGATGCTGATGGGGTTTTCTAGTACCTATCATCAAAAAAATGGGAATTTCACATGCACTATTGCTGTGGTATATACAGCGAACATGGTTCCAAAAGTGATGTTCCTATTGCTGCATGGCATATGTGTGAGGTGTAGCTAATTTGAATTACTTTCTACAGGGTATTACAGTCACTGTGTTTTCCTTAGTACATGTACAAAACATAAACTGCAACTAGAAACAACACTAAATCTTATAAGAATGTTTTTATCAGTTGTGATGTAAATGTTTTAAAATAAGTCACAATGTGATAAAAAAACAGCTAAGTCAATAAGCATTGTAAGTCTACGATCACTTACTTTTGTTCCTGGCAAGGATCTCCGCTCCAAGTGATGTGATATTTTGTTTTAGCCGTTGTTTCTTCCTGACTGTCCCATTTGGCTATGAAATTTTAAAACAGAATTTAAAATAGTCTACTGCTTCAGTATACAATTTCTAGCAGAATAATGAAAAACAATCTTAGTTGTACTTGTTAACTTCAGGCTAGATCAACAAGTGGTATTAAATTAAACAATCCATATACTGAATAATCAAAATTCACTTGAAAGATACACGCTATATATCAACTATCTAAACATTGGTATTACTCTAAAAAATCATGACCAATGTTAGTACACATATATTTTTTTTTTTTATTTTGCCTGAAAGTATTGGTTTTCAATAATATTACTATATTACTAATATTACACATTTCTAGTTTTCTCAAAAACTGACTGTATAGCAATTTTTTTGAGAGAAATTGGACTTACATGGATAATTATTCTGATTAATTACAAGTTGTTAATCTGAATAAGCACCACTGGTAACGTAACACATTATCACTTACAGTATAATTTATTTTTAGTCCCTGTAAAATACTATAGCAAAGCATGGGTACACAACTAGTAAGCTACTACTAGTATATAAAGCTGTGTGTAGTTTAACGTGTGATCCTTTCACATTAATCAAATACAAAAACATCAGTCTCTTAATGTGATTAGTAGTAGACTTAGGTGTCTATAATACTGAAGGCAATGAGTCATTCAGGCCTACACAAAAAAATTAAGATAGGTTTACTGTGATATATACAAAGTGTGATTAATTTTCAAATGTTTACAATCTCAGCTTTGGGGAGTAGAAAAAAAATTACCATTTTATTAAAAAAAACTTGTACTTTTAGGGAAAAAATTTGTATAGGATATTGTTAAACATGTTGTTCTAGAGTTTTACCAAATTCTCTTCTCAAAACTAAATAACCTGTTGTAAGTAAACTAGGTCCTACTTACAAGTAAGAATGACCATGTTTGTCTTGTGAGTGATAACAAGTAGTTCTCCTGTTGGTGACAGAACAGTACAACACTCGTCCAACCAAGTAAGCTGTCTTGTATTTGGTGTTTTGGTTCTACTGGAATCATCCAACGTCCAGTTCCATACATCTTGATTATCAGGACAGTTTCCTATTGCATAACAGTTACTTATTAGTCACAGAATTCAAGATTTTTATCTTAATATGAAACCATAATTACAAATACTATAATTTTGTTAGTCTATTCTTAATGAATTATTACCTTAAATAAAATAATAACCTTGTTAGGAGTACGGGTTCCTTCGAATAATTTTCTATCGGTGGTTCATTATAAAAATTACCTTTAATTATTTGATATGTGTTTCCTTACATTTACCTTACAACTACTGTTGGTGGCAACCCCAAGAATGAACACTACCCTCTTCATTTGTCCGTGTGTGAAATATTTGATACTTCAAAGGTTTTTGCGGATCATTGGAATACGTCTGTCATATCCCTGGAATCATTAGTTTTTTTGATACCTTTTCCGGCATTCTTTTGAAAT
Organism: Callitettix versicolor; assembly: GCA_022606455.1. Taxonomy (NCBI): domain Eukaryota; kingdom Metazoa; phylum Arthropoda; class Insecta; order Hemiptera; family Cercopidae; genus Callitettix; species Callitettix versicolor. The sequence continues at coordinate 10,740,687 of CM040187.1, forward strand.
ATGACCCTTTTTATTACACACCCAACACGTAGTTTGGAAGGAATGGTCACCGTTACATCGTGGGTTATCTGACTTTTTATCTTTATTCCTATTTCCGTTGTAACTGTGGCGCTCATGTGCCCTATTTTCGTCAAGTGATTTATCCCTGCGAGGAGATCTACCACTGCGAAACTGCGTACGTTCGTGTCTATAGTCCCTATTCCCCGTGTCTCGTCGGTACGTGTGGTAACTGTGTCCGTGGTCCTTATATTTAGGCATTTTGAAATTGTCTAACATATTCATTACTTTAGTTATTTTTTTGTCAATCTCCACGACGCGCTGGTCCAGTACAGTCTTGGATGAATGGCAACCTAAACGTTCCCGCATCAAGAAGTTTGCCCTGTCGTAAGCCTTTATATTGGCATTTATTTTACCGAAAGTTGTGTTATCGAGCATGACTATTTGTTGCAATATAGCCGGGTTTAAACCTTTCAATATGTACGCACAGATTTTCTGTTCCGACATGTCAATGTCCAAGCGTGCGCACAAAAGCTCTATGTCCGTCCAATATTGAATTACCGACTCTTCTGGTAACTGCACCCGGTTATTCAACCTCATCATCAATATTTCCTTTTCTTCCGTAGGAGCAAATACAGTGGTAAACGTTTCCCTTATACCGGCCCAAGTCATGCTTTTGTTCTTTCGTTCAAAATTCTCAAAGTAAGTCAAAGCTACGCCGTCAAGGTACATGGGAAAGTACACAACTTTTCTTGTGTCGTCCCAACCATTCGCCAAGGCTGCCCGCTCAAATCGCGTAATATGACTTAAAATATCCTCACCCGGAGTTCCACGAAATCTACCCGGATCAAAAAATGGTATGTGTTCGGTCATTGTAGAATTATGTGGTGATATGTTTATGGATTTTATGGTGGCGTTATGGATTTTAACGCCAGTGTCTGTCTCCGAGCCAGAAGCAAACTCAACAGTGTCGTATATGTTCGGTTCCTGAAATGTAACGTGCTTTTTACTAACGTCTTTGTGTACTAACCAGTTGTCATACAATGTAGAAGCTTCATCCAAGCTCATACCCGAATCCAAATTTAGCCTGAGTAACCGCAAATTGGACCGCAAAAACTCAAGATCTGCCTGTTCTGGAATTGGTAAGCCTAGTCCTTGAAAAACCCTAGTTGCTTTGTCTTTAGTCAAAGATTTTATGTCCGACAACGATAAATTCATGAAAAATGCTAAATAATATAATCGATTAGCGAAAGTCGTAAACCCGGGATGTCAGCACAAGTACCTGTAATTGTGAAACAGTACACAAGTGTTGTGTCAGGAAGTCCTAGAAAAAAAAGTGTATCGCTATGGCATAAACGAAATGTGCAATGTGACGAGTCCGCAAATTCCAATGATATATTGCAACTATGATGTGTCAACAATATACACGAAAAGAGGCATACGATTCAATAACCCTCTATGTACAAATATGACTACTCAATTCACCAAATTTGAAACACAGATATGTTATCAAATATTGTAGGCTCAAACCGCGAAGACTATCTGCTCGTGGTAAAAAAACAAGCAAAAAAAAACGGAAAAAACAAATATATGACACGTAAGTGTCGCGTATCGAAATTTAAACTCAAAATGTATTACGTCCGCAATTAATAGTTTATGATGCCTATCACAGTCAAAACCTAACGGAAATACCACTATATAAAACTGAAAACAATTACTCAACACAAAACTGGAACCCTTCAAGACCAAATAATTTCTAGTAAAGACTAGAACACGGCCGATGCACCATTTGTTAGGAGTAAGGCCGATGCACCATTTGTTAGGAGTACGGGGTCCTTCGAATAATTTCCTATCGGTGGTTCATTATAAAAATTACCTTTAATTATTTGATATGTGTTTCCTTACATTTATTGTTGGTGGCAACCCCAAGAATGAACACTACTGTCTTATGTGAAATAAAACATTCCCCAAAATATATATTAATCCCTTCAAACCAAAATAATAAAAGGGGGAAGAAGTGTACGCTAATAATCGTCTACTTACTTTTAGCACTGATTTTCCACTTCTCGGCACTGCCCAGTTGGAATAGAAAGCCACACAGTCTTCACAGAAAAGTCACCCGGAGTAAACCGACTTTCGACTGTCCTCGCCGTACTTCTTCCCCGTGCTTTTGTTTCAACTGCTGTTCTACATACTGTGTTGCTTATTGCAACAGGCAGTACATCAGCAGTTTCGTAATTTCGCCTATGTTTCTTTTTGTCAATAGTGTTCATTCTTTGGCTGTGACCTCATTATCATATTCAAAACCAGCAACCAAAAACTAATATTTTTTCTAAATCCTAACAACCTAGCAAATGTAGGTTATCCACAAACAATATTATGGATTAGAAGTAGTTATGGCTGATATTAAATTTATTTTACAAAATGTTTTGTATTTTAAGCAATATGCTTCAATAAAAAAAAGTAAACAATAGAAAGTTAAAATATTATAATAAAAAATCTTCACTTATCACATTTTTAAGTTTTTTCATTTTAATCATTTTTCATAATCTACACACACACATAATCAAGATGTCACTTTTTTAGTATGATAATTCTAAAGGATTACTGGGTCAAGTTTAAATTTTCCCATATTTACATATATTATTCAAATGGTAATTTAAAACAGAAAATACATGGTAATTAATGTTGGAAGTCAAATGATAAAAATTTACATTAAAAGTCATCTGGATCAGTTCCTGTATTGGAGTTTAGCCCAGCTGGAGTCTGACTGTTCTGGAATTTTACCGTCGTAAACCGTGCTGATAACACAAAAAATGCAGATAATGCAGCTTTTCCTTGAAGTCCAAATACTTCCTTTTGAACAAATATTCTGCTAGGTGGCCGATAAATTGATGCTTTGTATTTTCCGCCTCGGTGGCCTAGTGATAGCGTAATAGGCTTTCACCCCGAGGACCTGGGTTCGATTCCCGGCAAGGGCTTGGCATTTTCATACGCTATAAATCATCCCATAATCTGCATTAGCCCAAGTGTGCACAATAAGCGGACGTTAAACACCAAAAAAAAAAATTTCATTCCTCAGTACTTTATCATGCTTCTCTCCACAATCGCTCAATCTTCCTGTCTCCGGTTCTACAAAGGTTGTAACTGTGGTTCACCGTCAAATGGGAATAACCCTCCAACTGTAATCAGTTGTAGGTTTTCTAACAGTCACTTACAACTGTAGTACCAGGAGGAATGTACTGCATTATTATTGGCAATAATTCAGTGTGACCTTGTGTTGTCACAGAAAAAAATGTACCTTTTTAAATACTGTTTAATACTACCGAAAACCCAGCTACCTTGAATTGTACAACTATTTCATTATAACACTCCATCGATTTTTTTTTAAGGTGAAAAGCACATTAAGGCTATTATTGCCTCCCTAAATGTTGTGTGAGTGTAAAGTGTTAAAGTTGTAAGTGTAATATTGTAAGTGTGTGTTTGTTAGACTCGGGTACCGCGAGGGATGTCAAAATCCTCTCAATAGGTGCAGCTAGTCTGCACCCCCTTGCGGATACACTCCATCGATTTCAACCAACAGGTCAACCTATAGCCTGTAACTGTTCTTGAACATTTTTTTTTTGCAGCGAAAAACCGATGGGGTTATCATTGCCGATACTCAAAATTTTAACAACTACAACACACACCTCCCTCAAACAGTTACTCCGTCTACTACTATCTATGATGAGATAGACCAAGTTCATTCAACAGCTGGTTGTGTCAAGAAAGTGAAGTTAGGCTATAAGTTCCAATTTTATGAAATTTTAACGGTACTATTTCATGACGTCATCACCATCTCCCTTGCATGGAGAGTGCATGATTTTCTGCACCAAGGTCACTGAGAAAGTATTAATCCATGTTACCACATTGTCAGTAAATTGTTAGTCCCCATAGTAATAAATAAATTGGTACCATTAAATTGAAGCACGGCAGATAGTATTTGTGAACTTTGCACACAATAATACTTTCACACAATAGTATTGGTTAGGTTACGGCATTCTATTTCTAATCTTCCAGTAATTTCATCATTTTTGTTTGTTTTATTATTATTTACATGTATAAATAAAATGTTTTCTTTTTTTTCAATCTGCTAGTAATTTTATCACTTTTATATTTTCAATCATTATAGACTAAAATAAAGCATTTTTGTGAGGAGAGTGAAAATTTAGTTAAGTCCGGCTAATGCATATTTACCTTTTTTTTAAAATCAAAAATACGATTTTTCTTAAGAAAGAAATACTTGCTAGCCTAATATGGTAGGCATGGAAATACACATGGCAAGTCATGTAATACATTACATAAAGTAGATCCTGTTAGTTGAATCAGAGAACAAGGAAAGTGATTTCTTGATTATTAGCGTCTACAATGGTTTAAAAACTAAAAATCCCTGATTTAAGCTACAAAAATACTGTTTACCATCTTCTTTTTAAAAATTTATCCTAAGTTATTTTCTGTGATATTTAAAGTTTGGTTACCTTATACTACATTTACTTACCTAAAAAATTGTTAAAAAATAAACATTTCTGCACACTTTCAACATCCACTATTACAGCCAATGAATTTAACTGGCATGACATTATTTCTAACCTAAACCAATTAGGGACTTTGTTCTAAATAAACCAGATGTAATTATTATATACTATACTTTTATATTACAGTTTTGGTCCAGTGTTTTATACTTCAAATAACTCTGACAACAGTCATTTGTATCACTTTTAATTTCATTTTGTATTTTTATATTAATAACTGTGATAAACCCAAATGTCAAAACTACATGTCAACTATCAAAGTGTCAACATTACAACACTGAATACTGAACACAGATTGCCAGATTGGTCATGTTGGTTGTATTAAAATACGACCTACAAAAATGTATGTCGAGACTGGTGGTACTACAATTGAACAAATGTACAATGTATTCAATGTATATATATTACGAGATTTGTCTTACATTGTGGAGTAACACCACAGATAATAGTAGAACAATTTTCAAAACAGATGAGCAACACCCGTAAGATTTTTTTTTTTTTTTTTTTTTTTTTTTTTGGTGTTTAACGTCCGACTATTGTGCACACTTGGGCTAATGCAGACGATGGGATGATTTATAGCGTATGAAAATGCCAAGCCCTCGCCGGGAATCGAACCCGGATCCTCGGGGTGAAAGCCTAGTACACTATCCACTAGGCCACCGAGGCGGCAACACCCGTAAGAAGCGCCCAGCCATTTCTTTAGATTTGGAAACAGAAAATAGTCGCAGGGGGCTAAATCTGGAGAATATGCTGGATGGGGTAGCAGTTCGTATCCCAATTCGTGGGTTTTGGCCATCGTGACTAGACAAGTGTGCACACGTGCATTGTCTTGAAGGAACAGTACTTTCTCCTTCGCCAAATGCGGCCGTTTTTGCTTCAAATCAACGTCGAATCTGTTCAAAATCTTTGACTAATATTCGCCGGTGATCGTTTTACCTTTCTCGAGGTAATTAATGTGAATGACACCGCGTGCATCCCAAAAAACTGTAGCCATGACCTTGTTGGCTGACAGACTCTGTTTGGCCTTCTTTGGTCCACGTTCATCCCTAGCAACCCACTGTTTCGATTGTTCCTTGGTCTCTGGCGTGTTGTGATGGATCCATGTTTCGTCCATAGTAACAAAACGGCACAAAAATTCGTTCGGATTACGGCTGAACATTGCTAAACACTCTTTTGAAGTGGTCACACGATTGCGCTTATGGTCGAGTGTGAGCAATCGCGGCACCCATCTCGCGGAGAGTTTTTTCATGTTCAAATATTCGTGTAAAATATGATGTACCCGTTCAGTTGAGATACCTACAGCATGCACCTACTCACGCACTTTCATTCTCCGATCATCCAATATCATTTCGTGGATTTTATCGACGATTTCCGGCATGATCACTTCTTTTGGGCGACCTGAACGTTCGGCGTCACTAGTGCTGGTACGACCACAACGGAACTCTGTAAACCACTTCTTAACCATCGAAATTGATGGTGCCGAGTCCCCGTAGTATTTATCTAGTCTTTCCTTAGTTTCAGTGATGGATTTTTTAAGTAAAAAGTAATGCTTAATCAGCACACGAAATTCACCTTTTTCCATTTTCGTAAAAATTCATGAGGTTGTCTGCTTTGAACGGCTATCAAACACCAACTGCACGACGTAGCTTGCTCAAAATTAGAAAGTTGCCCACTGATAGATTACAGTTGACGGCAGCACTGTTGCATTTGGAGTAACTGCGCGGGAAATTCAAAAAGTCACTGATTTATTAAACCGCCCTCGTATATCCTAAGTGAAGTTGTTACAGAAATAGCTTTACATTGGAGTGCATTGTTCCCTGCTTCACTTTTAATTGCATAGAAATGTCAGAGACATTGTTAAAGGTGACTAAGTAAATTTGCTGGGAGCTACGTATGGCGAGGGTCAGGTCAAAACGGGTTAGTATTATTGTATGTTCATCATTAAATTTAAGAAGATTTAACTTTTTCCTGAATTATTTTAAATTCAGTAATTTTTACTTTCTTACTATTTGAAGTTTCAAAAGTTTGGTGATTTTTCAGATATTGATAGATCTATCCATTTAAAAAACTCTTGAGGAAAAAAAATGCGTTTTACATAGCTGTTTTTCAGTCTGTGTTTCTTGCACATTGCTGGATACTAAACTAGCATGTAGATTTGGTTTTCCCATATTTTTGTATCTTGTGGGCCATTCTTTTAATTTTTCATGGAAAGTATTTTGAAGTCCATTTTTCGTTAACAAAATTGTTAAAAATTAAAATGTCTCAAAAGGTTTTAATGATTTTCATCAAATATTTTCCATAAAGTGTTCAGACAAAATTTTTTAGTTGCTATACTCTCAAAAAATTGAGTTTGGGAGCTATCAATCTAAAGTAGAAATTATGTGAAATTTCTGTAGTTGCTGGTTATTGCATTCATTGGTTAATCTGATGATCCACTTATATTGATTAAATCACAAAGAACAGATTCCATTTGTAAATTAACATTACTTTTATGGCAGTTATTATGTACAATACAGTGGGTATCAACGCATACTATGGTAAAAATTTCTTTAGATATGTTATCTAAATGCAGCATATATTCATCAAGCTAAAAGGTTTTTTTATTTTTTATCATGTTTTTATTAAGTCACTATAGGGTTTTGCCTGGGTGGAATTTTGCAATCGATTTTAAAATAACTTCTTGATGAGCTAGAGGTTTGAAATTTTTTATACAGCTCTAAACTCTATGACAATACAACAATATTGGCTTATTTATAAATATTGAACTGTGCCAAGGGCATTAATTGTTTGGCCATTATTTTGGCATGATCAAATGTATGATAACGGCATTCTATCTATTTTCATGCTATAGGTAGTAATACTGTCGTTTAGTACAAGCTAGGATCGCTGAGTGGTCCAAGGCATCAGGTTAAAGCTCTGGTTCCTGGTTAAGAGCGTGGGTTTGAACCCAACACCTGACCAGTTTTTTTTTATAGCATGTTGGCAAGTTTAATAGAAACGTAATTTGTTTTTGTTGCGAAGCCTATATTTTTTACAAAACTTATGTATTCTTAAAAAGTATTTAAAGTTGCATTGACTTGTCAAGGATTTGGCCAGTATGCTAATGTTCAATTTTACCTTTGGAAATTCAGAGTTTACAGTAAATTAAAAAAATTACAATAACGACATTCCATTTTTTTTGGTATTTTAAAAATAATTAACAAGACTAAAAAGTAAAAAATAATGATATAAATAAAAAAAACTTCTTTTCAAAAATCATGTTTTTAAAACGGACTAAAAAGTATAAAATAAATTCTCATAATTCCATCAATCTATCAAGATTTATAAACCTATACAGATTCTTAACCACACACAGATTGTCTTAAAAATTCGTGACAGTGAATTTTTATAGATATTAAAATACTTGTGCAATTAAAAAAAAATGTGGGGCACATGAAATTAGATAACTACTATTATCTATTATCCTATATAAGCGCCCCATATGTTTTTCGTTTTTAATTGTACAAGTATTTTAATATCTATAAAAATTCACTGCAACGAATTTTTAAGACAATCTGTGTGTGATTATGAATCTGTATCTAATCTAATTCATATTATATTTCTGAAAGTTTGTGTGTTTGTTTGTTATTCAATCACGCTTTAACCACTGGACCAATTGAGATGAAATTTGGTACGAATATGGTTTAAGTATCAGAGATACATATAGGCCTATTCCTGTTTTACAAAACGTCATTATACTACTTACCCAGCCCAAAATAATTATCAGTTTTAAGTTTTGTGACATGTGTTAATTGTAGTTATTTACTGGACCTGTGATTTAGGTACCTGAGATGAACATAGATTCAATCCTATTTTAAGAATCTTAATCTGTGTTTCATTTATTGCAAAATTATCGCTTTTAATGTAACATTTTCAATATTTTAGTTGAAATTTTTTTCAAAATGACTTTAATTTGTTACTTTGTATTTTGAATATTTATTGAATACTTCGAATTTTCAATATTAAATGTAAAAAAGTCCCTACACAGAGTGCCAATTGTAAAGTAGTATATATATTTGTGTAATTACAATATATGAAAAAATGGTAAATATACGGTGTAGCATATCCTTATTTTTCTATATTTTTGTTACTAAAATGCTTTATTATGTGCCCAAAAGCAAGAATCTAAAATATGAAAGCACGAAAAGTACGATAAAATCGAAAATAAAAGTGACCAACATAACCTCAAAATTGCTACCCGGCGAAAATCAGTAACGTGTTGTAAATCGGTAAAACAATAAAAATACGTCTAATACGGGTTTTGGGTGATAAGAAACCAATTTTTTAAAAGAATACTGCATAATCAAACTGATACGGTTGTTAGGCCTAACAAGGTGATGCGTGAAAAAACCTTTATATTTTTTTAAAAAATAGCCTACTATATATCCTGACACGGTTGTTGAGCCTATCATGGTGATACGTGAAAAACCTTTATATTTTTTTAAAGACTACTACATATCCCAACTGACACGGTTGTTGGGCCTATCATGGTGATGTATGAAAAAAACCTTTTTTTTTTAAATACAACACAACCTAATTGAGACGGTTGTTAGGCCTAACACGGTGATGCGTGAAAAACCTTTATATTTTTTTAAAGAATATTACATATCCTAACTGACATGGTTGTTAGGCCTAACACAGTGATGCGTGAAAAAACCTTTATATTTTTTTAAAGACTACTACATATCCCAACTGACACGGTTGTTAGGCCTAACACGGTGATGCGTGAAAAAACTTTATATTTTTTTAAAGAATACTACATTCCTAACTGACATGATTGTTGGGTCTAACACGGTAATGCGTGAAAAACCTTTATATTTTTTTAAAGAATACTACATATCCTAACTGATACGATTGTTAGGCCTATCACAATGATGTGTGAAAAAAACCTTTACTTTTTAAAGAATACTATATAACCTAATTGACACGGCTGTTAGGCCTAACACGGTGATGCATGAAAAACCATTATATTTTTTTTAAAGAATACTACATATCCTAACTGACACAGCCTATCGCGGTAATGTGTGAAAAAAACCTTTATTTTTTTTAAATAGTACTGAAAACTTTAACCGACACGGTTGTTAGGTCTACCATGGTAATGCGTGAAAAATACTTTATATTTTTTTAAAAGAACCATAAGCTGACTAACATGATTGTTAGTGTGATGCTTAACACGGTGATCCATTAAAAAAACCTTTATTAATTTTTTTTTAAATAGTACTTATAACCTAACTGACACGGTTGTTGGGCCTAATAAGGTGATGCATGAAAAAAACCGTTATTTTTTTTTAAGAGTAACTTAACTAACACGGTTGTTAGGTCTAACACAGTGATGTGTGAAAAAACCTTTATATTTTTTTAAAGAATACTATATACCCTGACACGGTTGTTGGGCCTATCACGATGATGTGTGAAAAAACCTTTATATTTTTTTAAAGAATTCTACATATCCTAACTGACACAGTTGTTAGGCCTAACACGGTGATGCGTGAAAAAACCTTTATATTTTTTTAAAGAATCTAGGCTACATAACCTAACTGACACGGTGGTGCGTAAAAAAACCTTTATATTTTTTTAAAGAATACCACATATCCTAATTGACATAGTTGTTGGGCCTATCATGGCGATGTGTGAAAAAACCATTATTTTTTTTAAAGAGTACTTCAAACTTAACTTAACACGGTTGTTAAGTCTTACATGGTGATGCGTGAAAAAAACCGTTATTTTTTTTAAAGAGTACTCCAAACCTTAACTGACACGTTTGTTAGGCCATGGTGATGCGTGAAAAATCTTTATATTTTTTTTAAAGAATACTGCATAAGTTAACTAACATGGTTGTTAGGCCTAACGCGGTGATGCATTAAAAAAACCTTTATTTATTTTTTAAAAAAGAGTACTCCAGAACCTAACTGACACGGTTGTTGGGCCTAATACAGTTAGATTGTACAAATTTGTTGGAACAATGCAGCAAATCAGTGTCAGCTGACATCCTTCTAATGAAAAGATGGAAGGACTTCACTACTCAAAAACATTGTGGGGGGGATGTAAGAAACAAACAAAAATCACTGATTTTTTTTTAGTGACATGAATATGTCTATCTGTCTTAAGTCCAGTATTGTATAGGCCTACAGTTTATTGGTTTAAAATTAAAAAATATAATTTTTACCTTTAATAAAGAACTTAAGTCATGTATTTCATAAAAAAGTTTGGAATCAACCTTCAAAATCTTCTAAAATTAATTGGATGCAAATAAGTATCACATGTGACTAATACCACGGTCTTAACCAAAAAAAAAAAACATTGCCTGAAACAGCTTCTCCCTTTATCTTGGATAACCATCGATTTACTGTAGTCTGGGCAGTGATTACTGATCATACAGTCAGTGTATGTTGTGCGTGTACATGTTACAGTTAGTGTAGCCTCATTTATGAACTTTTTTTATCTCCATTTGAAAATGTCCAGTGTTTTTGTAAAAAAAAAATAATTTAAATTTTGGAGAGAAAATTAATATTTTCAAAAAGTTTGATGAAGAAAATTTTAATTATTTTGATTTTACATTATTTAATTTTCATTGGCAATATATCTTGACCATTATCACCAATAATTGAGTTGTCTGTATAGCAACATTTATGGTAGGCTACATTTTATGTAATATATATATACTAATTTACTGATTGTAATAGCAACTACAATAATATAGTACAGTATATAAAAAAAATACCTGTTCTATAAAAAATACTTTTAAATTCATCGAACATATTTTATAAACAAGGCACAAATGAATTTTTGTATTTTAAGAATTGGGGTTCTGGAATGTAACACCAAGAACCCCAGCCTGCACTGTGTATCATGTTTTCTAATTGCCACTTACTACATTCACCAGTTACTATGTTCAAAACATGCAATCACAATAAGCTGTTACAGCAAATTTTAAATAAAATAAATTTGTGGTTCAGGAGGAAATTTAAAAAAATCTAAAATTAAAAACCTTTCTGTGTTTTCATTCTAAATCAGTCAGAATAATCAAGTAAAAGGATTTATTTTTTCAAGTAACTCACAATTTGTAAATTTAAAAATTGTAATACACTGGCCTGATGAAATATAATCATTTTTTATCAGTAAAATCTGGCGAGCCAATTTTGAAAAATTAGCAGGGAGTTTTTCCTATATGTCTTGAGCAAAATGTTTGTGAAAGTAATTGAATGTAAAGAAGTTTGTGTGATGGTTTTCCATATCATTTATTTTTTGTATGGTAGAAAGACTAGATCCTTTTCTACTTGTATGTTGATTGCTAGCGAATTTCCATTTAAAAAATGAGCCATATATATATATATATATATATATATATATATATATATATATATATATGTGTGTGTGTGTGTGTGTGTGTGTGTTTTTTATTGTAGCAGAATTGAAAGGAACATTAGTTAAAAAGCTGTGTGAATATATTCAAAGATCATTGTAATAAAAAAAAACAAACAAAGGGCTTTTACAGTTTTTAAGTTTCTTATTCCTTCATACTGTTTATATGCTTTGTACCTATAGTTTGGTTTTATCTCATTTTAATTTCTCATACAAAAAAAAGTATACATATAGTAGAGTGATTGTGAAAAAAGTCCATAGTAGTTATGGACTATATTTGATCAAAATAATTAGAATGCATTTTAAGAAAATCCCATATTGGTAAAAAAATCAATTTTGTTTGTGTGTGTGTGTGTGTATATATATATTATTATTATTTGCGAATAGACCCTGTTGGATCACGCAAAGCACTCCGACTCATGTCTTGTTCCTTCTAATCCTCCACACCTCCCTCATCCTGTCCCCATGGATCCTCCTCCTCTCCTCCGTCTATTTTACCCCTGCCCTCTTTGGGATTTCATTCTCTGGGACCTTCCAACCGAGCATCTTTCTCCTGTATACGTGCCTGTCTTCAACGTCTGTTGAGTTTATTTCTGCGTCATGTAGGTCTATTCTGACTTGTGCGATCCACGACGTTGTTGATTTGACTCCTTGTATATACTTAAGGATTCTGTTGGCAAGTCTCGTTGTTGGGAGTCTACTGATGTGTCCATAGAACCGAAGCCTCCTTCTTCTGATATCTGCTGCCAGGTTCGATATCTTCTCTGTGGTCTTCTGGGAGTACAACCTGTATCCATCTTCTGTTAATCTCGGGCCAAGGATCTTCATCAAGATTTTGTGTTCTTCCTTCAAAATACCTTCCATGGTAGCTTTTGTGTGGAGTGCTAGCATCTCGCTTGCATATAATACCTCCGGTTTTATGACTGTGTTGTAGTGTCTGATTTTTGTGTGCGTCGACATACATCTATTATTGTAGATATCACGAGTTATACCAAGAGCCCTCTTCATTCTCAGTAGCCTGAGTATATATATATAATAGTTGGCTGCTTCATATTTAAAAAAAATAAGTATTAAGAAAAATATAATATGCAAATTTTTTGATGAAATGAAATATTTATTATATTAACTTATCTTAACTTATTTCTATTACAATTTTTCAATTCTTATTCTGTCATGAATGTAAAAGTCAGTGTTTTCAACAGAACTACTTTAAACTACTTTAAATTTTGTTAATTTAATTTGTATTTGTGGGATTCCAGATCAGGAGTTTCCTTTAACCAAGTGTCCTTAATGTTTCAATGTTTCGACTGGTTGCTGTTTCCTCAATTGTAAGTTTTTTTATTTTGGTTATTTCGTAAATATCTATAGTAATGGGCTCTAAGCTTCATAAACACCATTTGTTTTGTTTATTTCTTGATAGTAACCCTTTTATTTTTCAAATGGTGAAGCTAAAAAACATTTTAGTTTACAAGTTTAAATTTATGAAAATAATATATTGTCACTACATTTAATTTTAAAATTGGGAAATAACGCCTACAAGTTAATAACTTTGGATTTATACAAAAAATTCTTGAATTTTTTATAATATGAGAAAAAAAATTATGCATTTAAGGTCATTTTATTACAATTTTTAATGTTATAGTGCCATTGTAGTATACAAGAATTAACTACGGTATAACGTTGGTAATCCAAACCAATGTAGGCATAAAAAACGTTTACAGCAGTAGCACAAATTTTGTGCTAAAAATCAGGAGTATAGCTGTTCAGAAGCAACCGAATATGCTATGTTAGAATAAAGTATTATACGAATAAACCTTGCAAAAATAATTTTGAAATGTTCTGAAATTAATAATTTATTTTTGTTATTCAGTAGAAATGGCATAAGCAATAAACCCTAAAATTAAAATTTTCCAAAACAAATTGAAAAACATTTTTGAGTGTTATTCTTCAAATCAAGGTTATCTATATAGATGAGGCTCATGACACATTTATAACTCTCAAATGTAATGTCTTTTCACTTTTTTAATAAGCAATAATAAGCACCCTGCTTGCAAAGTCAATAAACTGAGCCATGTAATGTCATCAAGCCAAATGATCTGAAGATCCGAGTATTGAGCCAGATCATTTTAATGGTCTGATCTGCCTGAACTAGATCTTTCAGAAGAACGTTTTTGCCCCTCCCTACCTAACAGTTACAGCTTTGAGACTCTGCATTGAAAATGCTGCCATGTGACATCACTTTTTGTTGTTCCTTGTGTCAACTAAAACAAATAAATGCTATATGTCACTGTCTCACTTATGTAATAGAAGAAACTTTCCAAAAGTATTTGTCTTTCTTTTATCCAATTTGAAATTTGTATTTCTTCATAATAATCATCATTAAAATCTGCATATATTAGAGTTTCAAATTACATTGAAAATACAAAAATGAATCCTAACCATAATCAAATTAAATTTCTGAATTTCAATTGATTTTGAAAATTCAAAATGCTTCTTTATAGTTTTTAAGGCTAATTAAGATGATAAAATTGGATTACAAAAAAAAATTGAGGCAAAAAAGCAATGATTTTTTTAAAATATGAAATGGTTGCTATTTTGAAACAGTTGAACAAATTTTGCTGTCGATTTTTGTGCTAAGTTTAAATCAAATCAGACCAAAATTTCAAATGTAAAAATGCTAACAAGCACACGTGCGTACGCACACACACACACACACACACACACACACACATACACAAGTTATCTAGAGGTTAATATTGGTGCTCATTCTAAGAAGAAATGCTCATTGAAGACATTCAGAAATATTGTGGCAATTAAAATAAGACACACAGTGTATATACATTTTATTTTTCAATTTTTTATTCAGTCTTTGTAAACAAACAATTAAGACAAATTGCACTTTAATATAACTTTATATCTTTTAAATAAAGTCACTTCTTTGTACTAGCAATAAAATTCTTATTATTTCAGGCCTATATGTAAAATTCAAACAATATCTATAATGACACTTGGGGAAAAAAGTAAAAACTATTAATCTTTTTAGGGTTTAATACACAAAATATTTATGTTGACTACGTATTGCAAATAAACCTAACATTGGCTCACTAAATTTGTTGTTGCTTAAGTCCTTTAAAAACTTAGGATACAACCAATTAACTAAACTATGAAGATTCTGTGATTAATATAACAATCACAGAAGAAATCAACTTTCAACAATATTCAAACCAGTTTTGTAAAATTATAATTGATAGTAATGTGATATCAACTAACTTCACTAGTATTCCTGTTAAATCCTCAAGCTTTTTTCATATTTCAAAAACATTTAAAATTTTCAGATTAATTTAGTTTGATGCTTCCTTCTACTTTTGTTCTCTAGCAGAATGTGTGTTTTTTTTTTTTTTTTTTTGAAAGAATCCATAAGTGGGGATTTTTTAGACTGATAATCAGGTTTTGTTAGATGAACCTACAGATGAGGCAAAATGTCAACAGATTGGCTATAAAAAATATTTTGCAGTATCCTAGCATTACATTAGCAAAATTTGTTCAATAATAATTTTGTTGCTTGGCAAACGGTGGATGAGAATTAGTTTCCAAGTAAAAGGTTCCTCGAGCTCTGAAACGAACAAATGTTTCATTAGTATGTAAGCATTCAGTTGAGGTCAGATCATTTTTGTTTGTCTATTTTATGATTTAAAAAAGTGTGTTTTACTAAACAGCTCGTGAACTTGTCAAGAAGCTGGTCAGTAAATAGTGACATTAACAATCTTCACTAGCATTACTAAAGCATGGTTAAATAACTAAAAATTGAAGAGGTCTATTTTAAGCCTCAGTTTGATAGGCTATTTGGTTTCAGTACATTATCAACAGCTTTAATGTTCTTACAAGCCTTAACAAATATCTGGACCTCACACTAAAGACCAACTTAACACATAAATACTGTTACCTAGGTGAACAATGCTCGCCCATCACTTCGGGTTTTGAGATCGAATCACATTTAATGAAAGTAAGAATTGGATCCCAAGGACACTGCACAGCCTGGAACAAAGTTGGTTGAGAAATTGATTCCAAAAAATAGACATGGGCTCTCGAGTGGCTGCAGGATACTGGAAAAGTCGATATTAAAATATAGGTTTACAATTTATTTTTAAGTTTCAATCGAAAAAAGTAATATACATATCATGGAATGAACACAAACTACTATAATTTAAAAAAAATATGTTTTATATCTTATTGGATTATATTATATTATATACATGGGGAATTATCTATTTTCTTGACCAGTTGCTTCAGAACTGCAAAATAGCAAAATGTGATATAGTGTGTGTACTATAAGGAGACAACAGAACAGCTGTGTTCTCTCAGCTTCTGGGTTGAGTCCCTTCTACTACCTGCTGTGGTGGAAGGTCCCAGAGGCTTGCCTAACAATTACCTCATCTAAATTTATACAGAGACTTTAATGCTTGTTGCGTTGCTGAGGGAATTGCTGTGTCACCTTTGACTGACACATTGGATCCCTTCCCTCAGCCAACTAGGTTAGGTCAAGTTAAATTAACTGTGATTAGCCTTGGCTGGTTTTTTTTTCACTTCAGACTGATTTGGCATTAAATTTTGGATGAGGACGGTCACTGCCCTTGGTCTGTATTGATAGTGGAGTCATTTTGAGATAGTTTCCTCCAGGAACAGTTTCTTGTGTCTGACGGGAAAAATATATTTAGGTTAAACAAAATTAGACAAAAAACTTAAAATATATTTGATATATAACAAAATTCTTTTACTGAACCAAAAATAAAAATAATGTATCATGTTTATTGTTTTCATTTTTAAGTTACAACTTTAAGGTTACCTTCATGTAAATTATATTATTTGGATATTGTTTGCCAAGATGGATTTACAGCTGGTTTATGAATGAGAAAGTTGGCTTGCAAAACAGGCATGAATGTCACAGAGTAACTTATTATTTTATTAAAAGTTATTTATTTCCTAAAGAAATGAATTTCTTAAAATTTACACATTCAAATATATAATTTTAATTTAAATTCTGCTCACCTGTATCCATTGTCACTGAATGCAGTTGTTTTTTAGGCGCAAACCAGAATTTTAATATATTCATGAGGTCACCCTGAAACCTGTGAAAATAGATTTGTATATCTTGCACTTTATTTTAACTAGAGACACATATTAACACTGATAGTAGTGATAATTCATGGTGATAAAATTCCACTTTGACTATACCAACTCGGTTTCAATGCTACTTACGAGTTACATCCAGGCTGAGGGACAACGCCCTGTTAGGGTAAAAATCAGCATGGCCAATAGGTGCAACCCACCCAGTGATACCAGCTGCTGTATGGATCACATCGACAAAGTCAGCATCTGAGGCATCTAGGTATTCTTCATTATTCAGTACTAGTTCATAACCAGGTCTGGCGACATCAAGTCCTTGAAATAATTAAGATGAAATTACAAACTGGAATAAAAATTTGACTAAGAAGTGTATGAAGACAATTTTCTTCTTAGACATCACACTCAGTTTTATGATATTTAGATATGAAAATGTGAAAGATGTGTTGCTTATTATAAAAATTGACTGCAAATTCTTTCTAATCCAACACCTACATGACTGGACACCCATTGCCTGACTGCGAGTATCTGGACTACATAGGGTCAATAGGGAAACATTCCTTGTTCAGTACTACGTTTGAACTTTAATGAAAATAAAGGAAAGAATATTAAATATATTATGTTACAGAATATAGTACTGCCTATACATACAGAAATTCCTTGCCTACCAAACATAACTAGTTGTGTGATTTCTCATGCATTAAGGAATCAATGGCAATTATCATCAATTTCTGCTAATTATAACTGAACTACAGTACTGTTATGAAGATATACAAAAAACTAATGTAAAACCACTTGATTTCAGAGATGAAGGAATAGTGCTCTAAAACAGAAACAACAACCTCTTTATTTGTGTAGGCAATCTGTAATCCAGACAAAAATGCTCTTGTGTTTTCAATTATTTGGTTAGAAAATTTTTGTGTGTGTGTGTGTTGATATTTCCATTTACCCATAAACAATAATCTCTATTGACACTTACTTCTATGTAAACACAACCACTCCCTTCTATTTCTTTTTAACTGTGCATGGCTTGGTGTGCAAGACCATTGCACTATGAATTTGTACACATTATGTTTTCTCTTAAAAAGATATGGGGAAAATGTAAAACAGATAAATTAAACTGCATTTGGTGTAATACTGACCTGTTATGTATTAAATTAGCAAACAAAATTTCAGGAGGCAACAAAAAAGTTTAAAATAATTTTTAATGTTTACATTTGCCATAAATTATGAGGATTTTCCAGATTTTTTTAATGTTAGTACAGTATATTCGAATTAGTAGAAATTAAAAATTATCATGTTGCAGTAAAATTTATTCGTAACCATCATATATTATCTAGGCCAACTTTTTCTTAGCTTGAAAAAAACACTCATTCCTTAAAACTACCAAGTTCCGACCATACTGTAAAAAAATATAATTTCTATGAAATTTGATTATATTTACCTGTAATCCTACCAATTTGAACAGAATAGCCTGCTATACCTGCCACATGCCCTCCAAGACTATGGCCGATAACATGGACTTTCTCCGCCTTGACAAAACCATTAAACATTAAAGACTGCAAAAGTTCAGCGACCTTTTCACCAATTGCTTTTGTCCTCTTCAGTGACTGGAAGTAATTGGTGCACGTTGCTAAAGTGCCCCAATCAACCATGATAACATTATAGCCTCCATCTAAATATGCTAAACGTAAAATGGTGCACAACCAATTATAAAAGCATCACTGATTACAATTCTTAAAGAAATTATTATTAATTACAAATATTATAAAAGTATGTTTAGTGAAATTTGAAATACTACTAACTTGTGTAGATCTTAACTAATGATGAAATTAAATTTTAAAATGTATATTTAATTTTTTTTTAAGGCGAAAAGCACATTCAGGCTATTATTACCTCCCTAAATGTAAGTGTGAGACTAAAGTGTTAAAGTTATAAGTGTAGTGTTGCAAGTGTATGTATGTGTGTGTTAGACTCGGGTACCGTGAGGGACCTCTCAATAGGTGCAGCTAGTCTGCACCCTCCTGTGGGGAGTATATTTTAAAGAAGTTTTGAATTTACACTATTATCAAAATCAATATTTTTGTCAAGTTTAAATAAGTCATATAATATGATTTTATTAAAAATTAGTTTAAAAAAATTATTTTGGTAATTTCTAGGACATATTGTTTTTCCCAGCAAAATCTGTTCATCGATTTAAAAAAATCTTGTTTTTCTTACACATTTTAAAAATTTGACTTCATAATTATAATCAGCTTTAAAGTATACATAAGTTAGCCTATATTTTCATAAAACTCTTAAGCTGATTACAGTGGTAGAATCAAATTTTGAATAAAGTGTAAGGTAAAAAAAGTTTAGTGACAAGATTTTAGAACTATCAGGAAGATATATATATATATATATATATATATATATATATATATATATATATATATATATATATTAATTTTTATTCTAAAGTAATGTTTTCATATACTGAATTTTTTCATACCAAGTTATTTAATAATAAACATAATTATTGTAAATTCACTTCCATAATATCAGCCGACAACGATTTATTCTTTGCGTATTAATCACTGGATATGCATATTATTCTTTGCATATTAATTCACTTAAACTGCAAAGGAGTCTAACAAAAAGCAATTGATTGAACTCAAAATTTGTCCAGCTATCACAGTTGTACTGTCATTATATGAGGTTTGTTAAAGAAAATAAGGTGACTTTGTACTTTTTTTAACAAATATTTATTTTGTCCCCTTCAAAGTAATCACCCTCAGATATAATACATTTGTGCCAGTGCTTTTTCAAGTCTTCAAAACACATGTGAAATGCACTTTTTGGTATGTCCTTTAGTTCTTTCAACTATGCGGGCTTTATTTTCTCAATCGTGGCAAACTTCGTCCTTTCATGGGTCATTTGAGTTTTGGAAACAGAAAGAAATCACAGTCACCAAGTCCGATGAATATGGTGGTTGAGGCATGATTATGGTTTTGGTTTTGGCCAAAAATCTACTAACAAGCAACGATGTGTGAGCAGGTGCATTATCGTGATACAAAAGCCATGAATTGTCTTTCTACAAATTAGGGAGTTTTTTTTGTATTGCTTCATGCAAACGATGCATAACTTCAAGGATTACTCCTCATTAACTATACGACCTGTTGGCAGGAACTCATTATGCACTATGCCGTTGTAATAAAAAAAAAATGGTAAGCAAAACTTTTACGTTTGATCGAATTTTGCTAGCTTTTGTCGGTCTTGGCTTGTATGACTGCTTCCATTGAGATGGTTGGGCTTTGGTTTCGACATCATAACCATACACCCATGTTTCGTTGCCAGTTATGACCCTTTCGAGCAAATCTGAATCGTCATTGACGTCATTAAGCATCTCCTGAGAGATGGACATCCAACGACTTTTTTGGTCAAAATTCAACAGTTGTGGAACAAACTTTGCTGACACATGTTTCATGCCCAAAATATTGGAAAATATGTCATGGAATGAGCCAACTGATGTGCCACCATCTTTAGCAACTTCTCTGATAGTGATTTGAAAATTATTCAAAACCATTTCCTTTACTTCTTTATCTGTTGTTGACATGCTGGGGCGTCCAGGGCAAGCTTCATCTTCAACATTTTCTCGGCCATTTGGCCGAGTTTGTAACGCTTTAAACATTTTTTTCTACTTAGTATATACTCATCTTATGCCACTGTCAACATTTCATTTCAGAGCACTTTCTTCCATTTTTTACACAGAATTTGATGCACATTTTTTTATCCATTTTTTTTTTTTTTTTTTTTTGTCAACAACAGATAGCCGACACACAAAACAGTTCTAACCTTTATGTCTCTTACATACAAACAAAAAATGCTATATAGCTGAAACTGTGAACATATGTTCAGGACGAGTATACCAACATAAGAAAACAAAAAAATTAAAAATCGAATGTATCTAACCCATGAAATTTGAAAAGTCACCTTATTTTTTGAAAACTCCTTGTATTATTATTATTATTAGTAGTAGTAGAAAATTTAATACTTAAGTAATTAAATATTCTTGAAAAACTACATTGTTGAATATTTTTTAATATTTTGAGCCAAAGAACTATCTGCATTAAGACTACATTTAACATATTTGACCACCTTGATCATTATTTTAATTCGACTTAAAATATTTCTTATTAATTAAATTTACCATTTCTAATATTCTTCACCCACGGTTCACTTGTAGTTGTTCTCCATCCATGTATTATGATCTTGAGATCGGTATCTGAGTCAAATTTGGAATTTTCAAAGTATTGAAGCTTGTTTGGTCCAATTGTTATGCCATTCCGTGCTTTACTATAAAATAATTATTAATTTTTTAAATTAAATTGGCCAATTGGAATTAATAAGAGCACATAAAAATTTTTAGAAAACCCTCAATTTTTTAAATTTCTCAGTTTAAAAAAGTAGAAAGTAAAATGTTACATTTTTTTTAGATTTGGAATAACTGCCATTTTAAAACTGTTAAACGGATTGTGATAGGTAACAAACTTGTTGAAGCTATTACAGAAATGAATTTATGTACTAGTTTGAATCAATGTCTTAAACCAAAATTGTTAATGATAGAATGAGAACACACACATGCGTGTAATTTTAACAACCCCTCAAAAAGTCATTTAGAGATCAAGATTAGCACTTATGTCAAGATTCTGGGTCTGGGTTTTACTCTCAACAAACTTTTTAAAAAATAGTTTAAAAACTGAAATTTTATTTTAAAATTAGGCAACTTAGACTTTAATATTACTGACTTTCTTGTGTTTTGGAAAACCGCTCTTGAACCTATATTTTGGGGAATTCAAAATGTATTTTTGTAATGGACCTTACCTCGAATAGTACTGAAAAGAAACTTCTTGTCCCCCCTTGCTGACTTTACAGTCAGAACTTCTTGCTATTGCTTCAAGGACAGGGGACTTGCGTAGAGTCTGTTGGCTACATGCCGCTATGAGTCCTGAAACTTTTTTTTGAAGCTAAGCAAACAAAACAAAAATGGAGATACGGCGTTAGGTTTATTGAAATATTTGAGTAATTTTATTTTTAATAACATTACTGCATCAAAAGCACTAGGTAAATTTTTAAAAATTGACGGCATTCTGTATCATTTTCTAATGAACATTTTTATAGCTTGTCATTAGAGGTTAATCTATACTGAAGAATTCTTAACACATTTGGTTTCATGTTGGTATTTTCATTTAAATTTAAGGAACTAATTTATAGCTTACATTTAAACACAAACTTAGACTTGTTTGCAATTATGAAATCTGATTTCAGAAAAATGTAATAAATTAAGTTCTTTTAGGCTTTATACTTGTACCATTTTTAAAAGAACAAATGATTTTGTTTTAGGTTATAAACTTGCCCATACTTACTAAAATCAACTTGTGTGTTAAATTTATATAAAATTGGATTACAACAGTGATCTATACCGTGTTGAGACAAAATTATTGATACTTAAAACCCTTCTCAGTGTGTTACATTTATTCTC
Source organism: Callitettix versicolor (assembly GCA_022606455.1). Classification (NCBI taxonomy): domain Eukaryota; kingdom Metazoa; phylum Arthropoda; class Insecta; order Hemiptera; family Cercopidae; genus Callitettix; species Callitettix versicolor. The sequence goes on from CM040187.1 coordinate 10,763,298, forward strand.
CATCTTCATTAGCCTAAAACCTTCATTACAAAAACAAAATTGGTTAACCCACAAATTATATTTTAGGGTGTTTTGAATCAGTACACATTTTATAGTATTTGGTGTAATTTTTACTAAAAGAGCCATGGAAATAAGTAATACTACAACTAAATTTTAGTTAAAAAAATTTACAAGTAAATACAGTAAATAATTTCCAAATTATTTCTTTACGGTATTACAGTGCAGTAATTTTTAATTTCATACGATAGGTGCTGCTTCTAGTAGCCACATGAAACACTACAATAAGAATATTTAATGGCAGCAGTAATACTACAAACATTTTTTATACTGTGCTGCTACCTATAAAATGTTTTATTAACTTCGTTCAATAAATCTATTTGAAATTGTGTTCCGTTGGGTGTATGTGCTACACCTTTAGTCACGTGACTATCTAGATAAACATTAATTTTATCAAAGCGTAGTTTTTAAGCTAAACGCTGAACACTAATAATGAATTTTCTGTTTATATAAAAAATAACAATCATGTTACAAAATGGTTTAAATATTTTTTTAACCGAGATATAACCGATTTAAGAGAAACGATGTAGACACAAATACCAGAAAAATCTGACCAATTTAATTTTATCAAAATCTTTGATTTAATATAATCTTGAAATGTATTTGTTTTCTATTTTTGATATGCCATATGGTCCAACGTTTGTGGGTGGGATTTTGGGTATATGTGTAAGGCGTGTCGTCATCCAAGATACCGCATCCAAGATACCGTAAATATTTACGGTAAGTGACAATTAGCAATTTTCAGGTAATCATAACTTACAAACGAAAACTTCTATAGAGTTTGCAGTATTATTACCTTAAAACGCATAACAAAATGGTATCGATAACACTTGTTGAAGATCGATAGAGTCAAATCGTAGAAAAAACTATTTGAAAACCACACACAACTTTTAACCACTTTTTCGTCTTTTACGTTTTACAGCCTAAACTACTAAATCGGTTTTCATCAACGATGACTCGTTTTATCTGTTCTGTTTACAGGATATACTTTGTGCATACAAAAATAAAAAATAAGTAGGTTTACATTTGTAAAATTGCAAAAAACCTCAAATCTTTTAGTAAATTTAAACGTTTATGCGCCTTCAACTAGAACCGCCTTTAGTAAATGCAAAGCCTGGTGCAGAAAAAAACAATTGCTAGGTCCTCTCTTTCTAATAATACAATGAATGCCCCCCTCCACCATGTATTATTTACAAACAATATTTGAAAAAATTTGTAAGAATATTCATTGTTAAAACAAGAATAAATATAGCCATTTAATTTTACACAAAGAAAGGAATACTTTTATTTAGAAATCGGATGTAACTAGGCCTTCAGAAAGTATGACTTTTTTACTTAAAAAAACAATATTACTGAATAGTGATAAAAAATATAAGTACAATAATTTACTGTTTAGTGTAAAGAAATATCACGAAGCAAAAATAGTCATATTGGTACTTGATAGTACCCATCAAGTAGGCCTAGAACATATTATACGCTAGGTAACAACAACTTTGACACACACACACACACACACACACACACACACACACACACACACACACACACTTGATTTTCACTATCAAAAATTGTTTTGGTAGAAAGTAAAACTTGTATAGATCATTAGGCCCTGTGATAAATTACATTTTAATTTGTTTTGTACAAATTCAAAGTTAAATTTATTAAATAATAAGATAAACTTACCCAAGCAGAAAAACAGAACGAGAGCTCGCCATTTTTGTTTTGCTGCCATGCTGTTCCGTCCGTTCGTCTTGTTTAGTCATCAGCCAAGGTTGAAGAGTACTGAAAAATACGCGACTCAGCTGTTTTTTGTTTCCATTTAATGTCACCTTGGAAATAAGTAAATATAATCACATTTATAAATAATTAATGTTTTATTTTGATTTGTCTAGACTCGCTATTTACTTACGTTGCGTTTTGAGACTCTATTGGACTTACCAATGGGGGGCGGGTGACCTGGAAATTATCGATGCCTCTACGCGTGATGGAAACGATTTTTCAAAACTAAAATATTAAAAAAACTACTTTATTTTGTTGGAGAAATTTTATAAAGGTTAAATCTCGCTTTCAGAATAATCATCGCTTTACATATTTGCAAAACTTCCTTGATAAATTTTATAAGGAATAATCCCTGAGGTAAAGCAACATTGCAATCATGGAGTCAGATATTTGGTATGCTTTGTTCAATGTAAGAGCATAACCTACGATCGAAATTGTCCCGACATTGCAACGAACATGTTTTCTAACTTACTGCATTTTGAATTTTAATTGCTTTGATATAAAAGCAAAATTATATTAAAAAGAAGCAGGAAACTATATATTGATTATTTGAAATTAAATTTATGTTTTTAATTATAGACGCATTACAGGTCTATAATGTGCTAGCTGTGCTCACGTGATTCGCTACGATATTTTCCGAGGAATAAAAATGGCAGTTGATTAACATCAAAGTTGCCTTAAAAATGTGTTTCAATATAAACTGTGGCCCTATGTTTAAAGCTGGTAAAATTACCCCAAAAAATTTTAATTTTATTTTGAAGAAGGCTATTATTTTGGTTAGATATTATTACCAAATGTTTGGTAAGATTTGTTTAAATTTTAAAAGTCCCCATATAACCAAAGCCGATGGCAATAGAACGAATGAAAAATTGGTGCATTCTCGTACACAGTTTTTACTGTATGTCCTACATATATTTTTGAAACTATGCAGTACTGTTTAATAAGAATTTTATTCATTAACACTGTTAAAGACTGCATTCCTTTAAATAGTGTTATTTCAATGTTTCGAATCAAGCCCCTGTGGCCTAATGGATAAGGCATCGGTCTCCTAAACCGGGGATTGTGGGTTCGAGTCCCACCAGGGGTAAGTTACTTTTTTCAACCAATTTAATAAATAATACTGTCTTTTTAATAAAGTTTAGTACATATTTTCGTTCGTTTAACAACATTTTATCATTTTTAACAATTTATTTATTAATAGTTTAATTATTTTAAATGAAAATGTTGTACTAGATCTATAAAAATTGAATCGTAATTACTAGTTTTATTAATTTATTTTTGTTACTTAGTTTACAAGGGAGTAATATTAGATAAAATTCCAACTGAAAAATAATGTTATCTCACAAACATTATAAATTAACTCAATGAGTTATTATTACTGAAATCTATTCAGAATCTTTTAAAAAAATCAAACTTTTCCTCTGAGACTTCTTCAAAGTCTGATTTGACCATGTGAATAAAGTCTTTTAATTTTCAAATTAAACTGAAAGTGAACCCTGACAATCGTTTTGAAAATTTGGCAGTAAAGAAAAACTAAAAATTATAATTTTTCAAAATAATCTATAGAGATTTTGTATTTTTTTTTTTTTTTTTGACAGAAAAATTTGTAACTCAGTGCGTACCAAATTTGAAATAATTGAAAATAATTTAACAATAAACCAAGACTAGGTTTTGTAATATGCTCCCGGTTTATTATTACTATTGCTATTAATTTGTGATACTGATTTTGAGAAACGGATTTCTAAATTGTTTCATGTTTATTTGGTTGCATGAAATAAACCAATAAGGAAATCCATTTACCATGCTATTGTATAAAAACGTACTAGAATTATCACTTTTATGAATTAACTCTCATGAAAGATTTGTGAGCGCACGTTGCTGGTAGCATCTTGCGGCAGAGTGTTCAACTACAGTTAAATGGATGATAATACTATCTATTTTCTCAAACTTCTCCCCCTGTCCTTGCAGCTTGCAGCGTTCGTAACGACAGCTAGTCCAATTACTTGAACTTTAGCAGCTGTTATCGAGCACCCTTTTTATAATGGTGGCTGTACTTCTAGTGCTAATCAAATGGAAATATTGCTACTAGCCGTTGTGAAAATATTGGTTTTCAGCGCTCCCGCGTCAAGTATCTTTTTGACTTAACGCTACTCTATTCACAAAGGAATTTCAATTAATCCATGGTTAACTATAATAAGTTTTAGCGTAGATCATGGTTATTCTATCAGTGAAAGTATAAAGAAGTGTTACTTTATTATGCATTTTATTAACTATGTTTTCAGTAGACCTACTAAAGTATTTTTAAAAAATTACTAAATAAAATATAAATAAGCGAGGATTTGTTTTTAAATTATTTGGTCAGGTGACGACTTTCATAGAGCAAGATTTTGGAATAAGTTTAAATTTTTATTTACTCAAAAATATTACATCTTCGTTCTCTGGCTTTTTTTTTGGTAATGAATAGTTTAAAAGTATAATTCGCTGGCGCGCAGTAAGTCTAACAATATACCCAGGATACTATGATAGAAAAAGTTTAATTAGCTTTGTTACGTTATTCAAGAAGATGAATATATTAATGAAAAATAAACTAAATGCTTTTGAATTGAAGTGGGCAAAGTGTGTTGGTATAGGCAACCAATCTTTTCAGTCCGTGAAGTCAAGCGCCTAACCAACATAACTGACCGAGCGAAGCGAGTCTGTTTCAAATCGACCTTCAGCATTTGGTTTATGTATTTGTTTGTTTGTTACGAAATTTTGCACAAACGCATTCGCCGATTGTTTTCAAATTTGGTACGAAAATACCTTGTACAATGCACAAATGACGTATGTGTAACATTTTTTCCCAATTACTTCCATTTCAAAATGGCGACTTCTCATTAACCGATGACGAGTGTACGCAGTTTCGGTCAAACGCACTGACCGATTGTTTTGTAATTCAGTACGAAGGTACCTTGTATAATGTCCGAAAGATACATGTGTAAGATTTTTTAATCACTTCAGTTTCAAGATGGCGGGCTCTGATTTAACGTTGAGAGTGTAGCTGGCGGTTAGTTCAGTAATACTGGCTGAACGGAAAACATCATTATTTTGGACGCTTCATGAAGACAGAGCATAAAATTTCCAATAAAAACATTTTTCATAAATGTTACGGTTACCGGTTCAATTTGTGGAAAAATCGCTTTGTATTTTAATTATTAAAATATTACGAGGTCTGATGTTTTTTGAACTACTAGTACCTTTACTGCCAACTTAATGTGAAACGTTCCTTAAATGTTTTTATTATTAAGTTTTTGGTTAAGGTATCCAACAATTCAATCTAACGACATACTGGTTACATGAACAACAATTGATTCATTTTATATATTTTTGTATTTTAATCACTAAAATGCCTTTAAAAAGTAAAATAATTTAAACTGAATATTACGAAATTCGTGCAACTGTAAGTCTATTTCTAACACAATATTTGAAATGTTTGGTCATTTGACAACATGTACTGTAGGAGGTGGTGTGCTATCATCTAGCGATCTGTCAGAGTGTTTCGTAACGTTGAAGGCTATGAATCGTGCACTGGTCCAAGGTCCGAGAGCAAAGGGCTTGGCGTCAGCTGTGTAGGTGACGTAAAATCCTCTGGTACTGAAAAATAACAGATCGTATTATAAAAATGTTTTTTTTCTGCTGGTTATTTTCTCGCTATACTATAGTCAGAATGTCAGAACTATTGTGACAGCCTTGAAAATTCGTTATCAGTAGTTTAAGTATATCTTCATGTTTCACGACCAAACTTTAATGGATCAAGGGGATACTCATTTGTACGAATGACAAAAAAACAGACATTCTCTCTCTCTCTCTCTCTCTCTCTCTCTCTCTCTCTCTCTCTCTCTCTCTCTAAAATGTTCGTATCCGAATATCTCACATTTTCTACAGCAAAACGACAAACAGTAACCATACTCGCGATAATTCGGCACGTCCAATAATCCGTCGGTGTTATTTGTGTTCTTAAAAAAAAAATAATATTAAAAAAAAATAATTTTACGTTGATAAGGGTTCATTTTCGTATTTTCAGTGTAAGTTGAAAATTTAAAATCCCAATACCGTAAAAGCAGACTTAAATGCTGATTATGATTGTGAAATCAGTATTTCAAAAAAAAGGTAAAACAATGAAAAATGTTCTTGTAAATTTGCTTCTATCACGTCAGCGAGACAGCTGCGTGCTTTGTCCTTACTTACGAGTTAGGGCATTTCTCTCCCATCGGCACCATGTTATGTTTCGGTTTACACTCGCCCAAAACGTACTCCAAGAAACCCTTGCAGGACCAGCTCAAGAAGCCCACATCTGTCGTGACGGACTCGGCGAAGTACTCCGGTGCTCTGTTGTGGTCGCACGCATAGCGATCTGAAATATCAACTTATTAGTTAAGGATGAATGCGAAGATGTAAAACAATAGCTGAGGACATTTATTACTTGTTAGACTAAATACAGAAGACTGCATCTGAAGTAGGTTGTAACTGGGATTTGTAAAGAACAACAAATAAATAAATTTGTAAATAAAATGGCAAAGTACATGCTTTCAATGCACTTACTAAGGCGTTTTGTTTCTTGTACTTGTAAATTTGTAGGTCTCTAAACAGTTTACATATAAACTTGAATCTTTTACACATAAAATGCAGAACTAGTACGTATTCATATTTTTATGCTTAGTATGACTTACATACCCAATATAAATTAATAAAAATACAAATATGTCAGCTGACTTCCTTATCGTTTCCTACTATAACATACGGGGGGAGAAGTACAGTCACCATTATAAAAAAAAAATTGCTCAATATTACCTGCTAAATTCCAAGTAATTTAACTATCTGCCGCTACGAACGCTGCAAACTGCAAGGACAGGGGTAGAGAAGTTTGAGAAAAGGACAGTACTATTACCTACTTAACTGCCGTTGAACACTATGCCACAAGATGTATTATACATAAAATACAGAACTAGTACTTATGCATATTTTTTTGCTTACTATAACTTAGATATCAAATATAAACTAATAAAAATACAATTAGCTGACTTCTTTGTCTGCTACTATAAAATACCATTGAATATACACGGACTAGAAGTACAGCCACCATTAAAAAAAAGTGCTCAATATTAGTAAATTCCAAGTAATTTGACTATCTGCCGCTTTGAACGCTGCAAACTGGAAGGACAGGGTTGGATAAGTTTGAGAAAATGGACAGTATTAGCTACTTAACTGTAGTTAAACACTCTGCCGCAAGATGTGGTAAGTTTATATTCAACGACTATATCATAGTGAACACAACTGTCTGGCTACACCGCTTGTAGCTAACGATTTAAGTGATCCTTTCGAAAGGTATAAAATGCCCAAACATAAAAATGACTTTTGAATCGTATTCAACTCACTTTTATTCACACTGTAAAAGATCAAGCGACTTTAACACCTCCTTCTAGAGTTGTTGGTATATTTTTTTAAATACGCTTTTATTGAGATCTATAAATATAAACATATGTAAAGTTTAAAAAATCTTGAAACCCCGATCTTTTTACTTTGATTCAAACTACGTTTTTCAAAAATATTGTAACCTAACATGTCGGAATTGGGAAGGGGGAAAGAACACGAAACTTAAACTTTTGGAGAGGTTGTTATGTAAACTCTTTATGTAAAAAAGCTATATATATTCGGAATCATTATTACATCTACGAGGGTTGATCAAATATAAACGAGACCGACTTTCTAAAAACTTTTCCGTTGGACATTGAACTCTAAAGGGTGGGGTTTCAGGTAGCCTGGGAGGTTTGGGACGGGCGTAGACGGGCAACATTTCCGTTCGGACCCTTCAGTATAAAACTATACAATGAGTGAGAGTGAAGTGCACGATTCCGTGGAGCAGAGAATTATTATTAAGTTTTTGGCCAAGGAGGGGGTCAATCCGACTGAAATCTTTCGTAGATTGACGGCTCAATACGGGGACAGGACCCTGTCAAAAGCTCGCGTTTTTGCTTGGCACAAGGAATTCGCCGAAGGACGGGAAGCAGTAGAAAACCTAAAGGTCAAATCACGATCGTCGGCCGGGAAGGTAATGGCCACTGTATTTTTCTACAATCAAGGCGCCTTTCACGTCGATTTCCTCCATCAACGACGCACAATAAATGCACAATATTATTGCGATGTTTTAGAGGCCGCAAAACAGTCTTTTCGTAGGAAAAGGAAATCTAAACCGGCGAGAAACGTCATTCTTCTTCACGATAATGCCCGACCACATTCGGCGAACGCTACGAGGCTTAAGTTCGATCAAATTGGCTGGGAACCAATGGAACATCCCCCATACAGTCCAGACTTATCACCCTGCGACTATCACCTGTTTGGGCCACTCAAAGAGGCGCTTGGAGGCCAGCGTTTCGAAGACGATTCTGCGGTGGAGACCTTCGTGCTCCAATGGCTCAATGAACGCCCGAGAACTTTTTACGAAGATGGAATTAAAAAACTTCCAATCCGGTGGGAAAAATGTGTTACTCGTGCGGGAGACTATGTAGAAAAATAAGTTGTATCAAGAATAATTTGTAAGTAAGCAATAAATTTTTTAAAAAATCAGTCTCGTTTATATTTGATCAACCCTCGTAGTTTCAAATAATACGTTACAATATACAAATAAAAATTAAGAATATTTTTGCTCTAAAATATTACACCTTTACTATGCTTAAATATTTTTCAAACCTATATTTTCCTTGGTTCGAACCGCTAAGATCATTTTCACAAGATTTTACAACGATCGATCTTATCAGTTACTGATAAGATAAGTAAGATGTGCATCACCGACAAATGGTCGACAGACTGATGTGCTCGCTGATTTTTAAGGGTTTTCTGCCGCCCTAAAAAACGATTACGCATAAGGATAGTTTGCAAAATAAATCCACCAATAGGTTTATATAACCAACCATAGTTTCGCACTATGAAAGTTTTAAGTAAACACAACCTTTAAATAATAGTAGTCGTTAAGGTGAGGGCGGTAGTTGGAAGGAAGGGAAACATGTTTAAAAAATAAATCGAAAAGCGATCGATAAATGCACGATGGAAAGAGAAATCACAAATATATTTGTGTAAAAACAGTGTCCAAAACATGTGTTTGGACAATAGTTTTGTAAAACCATTTGTATAGGTTTGTATGCCATCAAGGTGTGCGTATTTGTAAAGATTAAACAACTGTTTTGTTTAAATGAATAATCGTAGACTGCTAGTAGAAAAAATACTGCTTGCCAGATAATAAAGAAAACCTGTTGGGGAAAAATTCTTGTACTTATAAGAGTTGCTACCCAAAATGTTTTTATTGCAGTCGTTTGCACTAATACAGCATTGCCACCATGAATGAAAGCACTTCTCGAAATCAGCTGTAATTCTTGAAGACGTCTTGCTATTTTCTCCTCATACGGTTTCGAATCGACATCCCTTTTCTGGTCGTGGCTGTACCAGCTTTCATCACCTGTAATGACTTTACAAGAATTTTTGTTTTCTGCAATCGTTCGTTGGAGCTCAGTGTAAATTTATATTTTTCCCTCTCAGTTTTGTGGGAGCTGAATCATTTTATTGTGCTAATCGATCCTGCAGCGCCCCTCAAAAGCAATCGTGCTTCGTACTTACTACTGTCGTTGCTGCATCCTGGCTGATTGATTCCTCCGTTGACGTAGAAGTCCACATGTCCCACCTCTTCCACATTGCCCTGGATGAAGGAGTTGGTGTGTATCACGTCTACAAAAATAGCGTCGCTTTTGTCCAGTTTCCGGTCTTTGTCTCGACCGAAGAATAAAGGCATTGCTGGATCCAAACCTGCAAAAAAATACATAAATAACGCAAGAATACAAGATAAACTTTCTTGTACGTATCACTGAACTTCTTGTTTGCATATTACTATTTTAATTGTTGTTATTTGAAAAATATAAACATAACTAATAACACTAGAACATATATTTAAATTTCTTGGAATTATGGTACCATAATTCGTCAAAATACATACTCGCGGTATGGGTAAAATAAGCTTGCATACCAAAGAATGTTCAAACAAAAAAGTGGCCTACACAAGAGGGGAAATTGTTTGTCTACCGTGAGGACAGGCTAAGAGTAGGAGGGGATGAGGCGAAGAATTGGCAGTCCTCTTAAGTCTATTGTCAGTGATGAACTTGAGCGTAATTTTCTGATAACGGTTATAACAGTTACTGCTACTTTAGAATAACGAGTTATTTAAACCGTTAATTGTTTAATCATTATTTAATATGTTAAGCAGAGGCTTGGATATAGTTATGCAGAAGTTCAATTGATTATTTAAAAAATATATGTTATTTTCAAATTTTTATGGAGCATAGTATTATTTTTATACCATATTATGAACACCATTTATTAGATTCATATAAATATATATTAGACTTAATTCTTATTAGTAAACGAGTATAAACAAAATGTTTTTGGTTTTCTAATTTAATATAATTTAATTGCATTCATTTATAATGTTAAGAAATAAACAAAAATATTATTAAATTAATTGATTTTTTTTTAACGTCCAACTATTGTGCACACTTGGGCTAATGCAGACGATGGTATGATTTATAGCGTATGAAGAAAATGCCAAGCCCTCGCCGGGAATCGAACCCGGGTCCTCGGGGTGAAAGCCTAGTACGCTATCAACTAGGCCACCGAGGCGGCTAGATAGTACGTTAAAATCAACCTTCTTTTTAAAGTATTAAATGTACAATATAATATTAAAATGTCAATTGTTTATTGACAAAATAGTTAAAAATTCAGGTTATTTATAAAAAAAATAAAATTAATTCATTTAAGTTTAATAATTTATTAGTTATTTCTTAGTAATCTAGTCACTCAGAAACAATGACACCAGCAATAAAATTATACAAGTAATTGAACTTGAATTATCATTTTTAAATCGTTAGGCTTTAATTAACGTCAAGCTTTGCTCGTTGTTCGTTGCAATTTATTACATAACTTCAAATTAAAAGTTATTCCGTTCGTTCTTTTCTTTTAAGGTTATCTCAACGCTAGCGCCAGTAGTACTTAGCGACAAGACACTGTACAACTACTAAACGGTTAAATAAAACGGTATTGGGAATAACATCGTTTATTGGGTTTAACGTCGTTCTCATCGTGTTGATCGTTATTATACAGCGAGCCTGCGCTTGACGGAAAAGTTCCTTCGTTCTTTTCTTTTAAGGTTATCTCAACACTAGCGCCAGTAGTACTTAGCGACAAGACACTGTACTACTACTAAACGGTTAAATAAAACGTTATTGGGAATAACGTCGTTTATTGGGTTTAACGTCGTTCTCATCGTGTTGATCGTTATTATACAGCGAGCCTGCGCTTGACGGAAAAGTTACTTCGTTCTTTTCTTTTAAGGTTATCTCAACGCTAGCGCCAGTAGTACTTAGCGACAAGACACTGTACAACTACTAAACGGTTAAATAAAACGTTATTGGGAATAACATCGTTTATTGGGTTTAACGTCGTTCTCATCGTGTTGATCGTTATTATACAGCGAGCCTGCGCTTGACGGAAAAGTTCCTTCGTTCTTTTCTTTTAAGGTTATCTCAACACTAGCGCCAGTAGTACTTAGCGACAAGACACTGTACTACTACTAAACGGTTAAATAAAACGGTATTGGGAATAACATCGTTTATTGGGTTTAACGTCGTTCTCATCGTGTTGATCGTTATTATACAGCGAGCCTGCGCTTGACGGAAAAGTTCCTTCGTTCTTTTCTTTTAAGGTTATCTCAACGCTAGCGCCAGTAGTACTTAGCGACAAGACACTGTACAACTACTAAACGGTTAAATAAAACGTTATTGGGAATAACGTCGTTTATTGGGTTTAACGTCGTTCTCATCGTGTTGATCGTTATTATACAGCGAGCCTGCGCTTGACGGAAAAGTTACTTCGTTCTTTTCTTTTAAGGTTATCTCAACGCTAGCGCCAGTAGTACTTAGCGACAAGACACTGTACTACTACTAAACGGTTAAATAAAATTTTATTGGGAATAACGTCGTTTATTGGGTTTAACGTCGTTCTCATCGTGTTGATCGTTATTATACAGCGAGCCTGCGCTTGACGGAAAAGTTACTTCGTTCTTTTCTTTTAAGGTTATCTCAACGCTAGCGCCAGTAGTACTTAGCGACAAGACACTGTACTACAGTACTACTAAATGGTTAAATAAAACGTTATTGGGAATAACGTCGTTTATTGGGTTTAACGTCGTTCTCATCGTGTTGATCGTTATTATACAGCGAGCCTGCGCTTGACGGAAAAGTTACTTCGTTCTTTTCTTTTAAGGTTATCTCAACGCTAGCGCCAGTAGTACTTAGCGACAAGACACTGTACTACAGTACTACTAAATGGTTAAATAAAACGTTATTGGGAATAACGTCGTTTATTGGGTTTAACGTCGTTCTCATCGTGTTGATCGTTATTATACAGCGAGCCTGCGCTTGACGGAAAAGTTCCTTCGTTCTTTTCTTTTAAGGTTATCTCAACACTAGCGCCAGTAGTACTTAGCGACAAGACACTGTACTACTACTAAACGGTTAAATAAAACGGTATTGGGAATAACATCGTTTATTGGGTTTAACGTCGTTCTCATCGTGTTGATCGTTATTATACAGCGAGCCTGCGCTTGACGGAAAAGTTCCTTCGTTCTTTTCTTTTAAGGTTATCTCAACGCTAGCGCCAGTAGTACTTAGCGACAAGACACTGTACAACTACTAAACGGTTAAATAAAACGTTATTGGGAATAACGTCGTTTATTGGGTTTAACGTCGTTCTCATCGTGTTGATCGTTATTATACAGCGAGCCTGCGCTTGACGGAAAAGTTACTTCGTTCTTTTCTTTTAAGGTTATCTCAACGCTAGCGCCAGTAGTACTTAGCGACAAGACACTGTACTACTACTAAACGGTTAAATAAAATTTTATTGGGAATAACGTCGTTTATTGGGTTTAACGTCGTTCTCATCGTGTTGATCGTTATTATACAGCGAGCCTGCGCTTGACGGAAAAGTTACTTCGTTCTTTTCTTTTAAGGTTATCTCAACGCTAGCGCCAGTAGTACTTAGCGACAAGACACTGTACTACAGTACTACTAAATGGTTAAATAAAACGTTATTGGGAATAACGTCGTTTATTGGGTTTAACGTCGTTCTCATCGTGTTGATCGTTATTATATAGCGAGCCTGCGCTTGACGGAAAAGTTACTTCGTTCTTTTCTTTTAAGGTTATCTCAACGCTAGCGCCAGTAGTACTTAGCGACAAGACACTGTACAACTACTAAACGGTTAAATAAAACGTTATTGGGAATAACGTCGTTTATTGGGTTTAACATCGTTCTCATCGTGTTGATCGTTATTATATAGCGAGCCTGCGCTTGACGGAAAAGTTACTTCGTTCTTTTCTTTTAAGGTTATCTCAACGCTAGCGCCAGTAGTACTTAGCGACAAGACACTGTACTACAGTACTACTAAATGGTTAAATAAAACGTTATTGGGAATAACGTCGTTTATTGGGTTTAACGTCGTTCTCATCGTGTTGATCGTTATTATACAGCGAGCCTGCGCTTGACGGAAAAGTTCCTTCGTTCTTTTCTTTTCATGTAACGGCCAGCTACAAAGCACTACTACTAAACGGTTATCTAAGAGTTTATTGAAATAAATCTTTATTCGTTTCTTTATTTGAACGTCTTTCTCATGTTGTTGATCTAGGCGGAAAAGCATGATAGCCTACTGAACTATTGTTTGTTAGGCGTTTTAACTCTTTAGCCTAGTAAACGTTATTTGTTAATTTGTATAACAATTACTATAGAGTTACTTTTCAATATATGTTACTAGATCACTTACCCGTTATTCTAGGAATCTTGTATGGCGCCAAACTAAGGGCGAGGTAGTTACCGACATGCGCGCCCAAACTGAAACCAATAACGTGCAAATCTAACAACTTGACGTGACGACGTAAAGCAAGGATCAGCTGAGACAGGCACTCGCCCACGTGGCCGAGATTGTACACTGCGAAAGGATAACAAGGACCTTTGCAGAGGTTAGGCCAGTTTACCATCCAAACGTTATAGTCGCCTTGCTTTAGGTAAGCTGTAATAATGTTACACACTCTTCATCACATTATATTATTTATAAAACTATCATTATTCAGTAAATTAGATTTTATGAAATAATTCTACAGAAATGTTTGAAACGCTTTCAAGTTAGATTTTGTCTGGAACTGTCCAAGCGTAATTGCATTTTGAAACAAATGATGTTTTAAATCAGTCAAACCGTTGTAATTACCTGATTTTATTTCTATCAAGGAGCTTACAAACATGTCGGCGTTGTATCCGTGTATAATCAGTTTGTTCGGCCTCTTGGAGTCGAAGAAAGAAGATGTCAAGTTGTCTGATGTGGCGTCCAAAAACACGTACTGAGGTTCATCTGGATTCTTTCTAAACAAAATAAATCGTCATTGCCAATCGAAATCAGTGTTCCGTTCAGAGACTAGTGCCTAAGTGTCTGTTCCAGAGACTAGAGCCTACGTATCTCCTCCAGATATTAGAACCTAAGTGTCTATTACACAGGCTAGAGCCTAAGTGTCTGTTGCAGAGACTAGAGCCTACGTATCTCCTCCAGATATTAGAACCTAAGTGTCTATTACACAGGCTAGAGTCTAAGTGTCTGTTCCAGAGACTAGAGCCTACGTATCTCCTCCAGATATTAGAACCTAAGTGTCTATTACACAGGCTAGAGTCTAAGTGTCTGTTCCAGAGACTAGAGCCTACGTATCTCCTCCAGATATTAGAACCTAAGTGTCTATTACACAGGCTAGAGTCTAAGTGTCTGTTCCAGAGACTAGAGCCTACGTATCTCCTCCAGATATTAGAACCTAAGTGTCTATTACACAGGCTAGAGTCTGTCTGTTGCAGAGACTAGAGCCTACGTATCTCCTCCAGATATTAGAACCTAAGTGTCTATTACACAGGCTAGAGCCTAAGTGTCTGTTGCAGAGACTAGAGCCTACGTATCTCCTCCAGATATTAGAACCTAAGTGTCTATTACACAGGCTAGAGTCTAAGTGTCTGTTGCAGAGACTAGAGCCTAAGTGTCTCTTCCAGAGACTAAATGAGCGAAAGTGTCTGTCCCAAATACTAGAGTCTTTCTATTTGCCCCTGAGACTACAGCCTAATTATCTCTGCCAAATATTAGAGCATACGTTTCTATTCGACAGACTAGAGCCAAAGTGTCTAATGCAGAGATTAGAGCTTAAGTGTCTGTTCCAAAAACTAGAGCCTAAGTATCTGCTCCAAAGATTAGAGCCTAAGTGTCTGTTCCAGAGACTAGAGCCTAAGTGTCTGTTCAATAGACTATAGCCTAAGTGTCTGTTCCAGAGATTAGAACCTAAGATTCTGCTCCAAAGATTAGAGCCTAAGTGTCTGTTCCACAGACTAGAGCCTAAGTATCTGTTCCAGAGATTAGAGCCTAAGTGTCTAATCCAGAGACTGGAGCCTAAGTGCCTGTTCCAGAGACTAGAGGCTGTGTGCCTGTTCCATAGTCTAGAACCCAAGTGTCTGTTCAGAGCCGTAATATTGTGTCAGAGTCGTAGGGTAACAGTTTTTTTCAAATGTTGGTCAAATTGGGTAGAAATATTTATGTATTTATACCATAACATTCTTGAACAACATTTGCTGTGCGGTAAAAATTTACAAAGATTATGAAACTTCAAAGTAGCTAGTAGTAGAAAAACAGAGTAAAATTGACGTTTGCAAATATATTGACGGAATTAACTCAGATTTATAGGCAAAAACACGCTTTAATTTAGTGTAACTGAAATTTTTGTACAATGACCTAGTGGAGTTTAAGAAAACTCAGGTGTCTTCTTTCGTGGGTCAGACTATAGCACACTGTCAAACAACCGAAAGGGGACAAATTATGTCGAACAATTAATTCTCTCAATATTGTCCATATAAATTTTGTTTGCCATTACAATTTCCAATCATTTGAAAAAAATTCATACTTCAACCCGCCGCCATTTTGGATAGCGACAAAGTATCGAATTTCATTGGTACCACTTTTCTTATCAAAGAGTGTTGCCGTTTAAAATATCTGAGTTAAAACCCCTTGGCGCTCCAAAAAAAGTGGTTTGTATTTTTCTCTCACTTAAATGTTAGGGTAATTAAATATTAAAATTTTAAAGATGATGAGAGGTTTATATTCTTTTGATTCATATTATCACTCTAGTGTTAGGCTTTTCGATTTGAATTTTTGCACAAATATTGATTTTGGTTAAGTTCGTTATCCAACAAAGTCTGTTTCTTCGGTTTAAAATGACGCTAATCTGATTGTTTAAACATATATTTTACTCTCTTTTTAAATGTACATAAATTAGCATTTAATTTCATTGAAAAAAAGAAAATGAACTCAACAACGGCCACGGTTCATTTTCATATCCAATGAAATTTCAAATTGTACAGTATTAATTCTTGAAAGTTTAAGATAATAAAATTGGATTTATAAATGTTAGTTACACAGTTATATTTTTTAAATTTTGAATAAATTTCTCAAATTATTAATCGTTTGAGGTTAAGTGAACAAGAGAATGTTGCTGGGCTAAACGTGCCCAGGATTAGGACAGATTATAAAGAGTAAAAGTTAGAATGGCTACTGACCTTGTGTAAAGATATATGCGTATGTTATTTGTGTCAGGACAGGCTCCGTTGAGGACAAGAACACAAGACCCGAAGTGGATCTCATGTCCATTCACAGAACCTGAAAGAAAATGCATACTGTTTGGTATTTGTGGGTTCATAAACATTAAAATATGTGTTAAAAATATGTTAAAAACAAATATGTATTAGAATTATTAATAATTACCTAAATTTATTATTCAACTCAAAACCTATTGATCGAAACATGTAACAAATTCAGTACTACTTTTCCAAAACCATTAATAAGCTCAATAAAAAAAAACTGTTAGTAGTCTTTTGTCTAAATTAAAATTTGGTTAAACCAGTATTAAAATCAATACTAATTAGGCCCGCTTAAGCTTAATATTACGTTTAATTCCAATCACCAAAAATCACTATTGAGCCCAATTATAACTACTCAAATCTAATATTGAACTTAATATTAATTACCTAAGACCTTTATTACTTCAATTCCAATTTTCCTAAACCGTTATTAATGTACTGTTTACCCAAAACAGTTATTAATCCTAACCTAAAACAATCATTAAGCTTCGAATAAATTACTCAAAACCCCGTTAATACACATTGTAGTTCTGTACTAAACTAATTAATATTTCCAAAAACATTATTGAGCTCAATTATAACTACTAAAATCTAATATTGAACTCAATAATAATTACCTAAGATCAATATTATTTACAATTCCAATATTTCAAAATCGTTATACTATTTACCCAAAACAGTTATTAGTTCTAACCCCACAACAATCGTTTAAGATCAGTGTACACTTCTCCAAACGCAATGCTAATTACCCAAGACCATTATTACACTCAAATCCAATTTCCCAAAACCATTGGCACAATACTAATTATCAAAAAATATTATCAAATCTCGGGAAGAGCTCATATGACCAAAAGATTAAACAACCAAAAGTTCATTCGACCAAATTATACTTAAATATTTTGGTTGAATGAACTTTTGGTCATATGAACCATGTTTTTTACAGAGTGGTTCATATGACCAAAAAATCAAACAATCAAAGGTTCATTCGACCAAAAATGTGTAATAACTTAGAGATTTATTAACATCGAGGTTCGTATTTCCTTGAAAGGAGGATATTTTGTAAAACACGGTTTTTTTAAATATTCCATATAGATCAGTGTTATTACTGATATTTAAATTAATAATACACGCCATTACATTACATACCCAGACCAGTCATTTCTATATTGTTTTAGCGTTTAGGCCTACAGTTGAATATACTGTCAATATTTTATATATTCACTTTTTTTATTATTGTATATAGGTAAGTTTCAATACTAAATATTTAAATTAATAATACACGTCATTATACAATTAACCCTTGAATACTAAATAATTAAGTTTCACTGGGTAAGTAGTGTGATTACGTTTAACATAATTTAAAAATTTATTATTCACACCTATCAATATATAATACATTTGAATACTAAATAATTATGTTGGACTGAGTAACTAGTATGATGGCGTTTAAATTAATGTAAACATTTATTATTCACACCTACCAATATATAATAAATGTATAAAACGTCACTGTTATAGAATTAACACTTGAATACTAAATCTTATGTTGGACTGGGTAACTAGTATGATGGCGTTTAAATTAATGTAAGCATTTATTATTCACACCTACCAATATATAATAAATGTATAAAACGTCACTGTTATAGATTTAACACTTGAATGCTAAATAATGAAGTTGGACTGGGTAAGTAGTATGATGGTGTTTAAAATAATAATAAAAACATGGTTCATATGACTAAAAGTTCATTGGGCCAAAATATTAATATAGAATTTGGTTGAATGAACTTTTCGTTGTTTGATCTTTTGGTCATTACGACCCCATCGCTCAAATCTCATTCCGCTCAAAAGCGAATTCTCATAATCTTTAATAAACTGTATACTTACCAATTACTCACAATTATTACTAACTCAAATATCAATAATTACCAAAAATAATTATTAAATTCAAACACAATTAATCAAAACCATTATTAATCCGAATTATTTACCATTCATCACCAATCACCAATTAAGATGAATTCAAATTATATCCAAAACCATAATTAGGCTCAATATGAATTTACTCATAACCATTATTAATTTTATTTTTTTTGGCCTCGCCGGGAATCGAACCCGGGTTCTCGGGGTGAAAGCCTAGGCCACCGAGGCGGCTATAACCATTATTAAATCAAATAACAACTAACCACATTACACGCCCCAAATTATGTATGAATCCTTTATTCTTATCTATACAGTCATAGGTAGTCACTCACCTACTTATCGATATATCAAAATACACAGCCTCAACTAAATGTCCCTTGAGTATAAAATTTAACACACGTGTTAACGTGATAGTGGAGGTCACTAAGAACTTCAAAAAGTTTCTTAATTTTCAACACTTAAACAACTTCAAATACGAGTGAAATTTCAAAATTTGTCCGAATTCAACAAAACTTGGTATAATAGAGTTTTTTAGCGTGCTGTTCACAAATATGTCGAACAAGTTTAATTTTATATTTTAGGGGTTGCGCACATTTTCAAACGATCTAACTTCTTAGCATACCATGAACTTATTTATAGAGTATTTTCAAACCGGCTTACTCATTTAAATTTAAAATTATTAAAGTGAAAACACAGTACAATACCAGAACATTTGATTAAAACTACCTTTGCGCAATAAAAACTGAATTAAATAGATAATGTTAACTAAAATATCTATATGGTGCAGTTAAAGAAAGAGGTTCTAGAGGGAAACGGTTTTATTTATGCAACCCTTAAGAAGGTTCCTATGTTTATGGTAGGATTTTTAAAAACGTATTTTCATTTTTCCGAATTTAATGAAACTAGAAACAAAAATATTAGGGGTTTAGTCCACGAAATGGGCAGGAATATTCGTATATGACCAAAAAAATAAGACAATATAAACAACCGATTTTGAGAAATAAAGGATAATTTCCGGGATTTTTGTAAATAGCTTTTAACCGTGGGCGGTATTTTTTTTATGATACGAGTAGTAACATGCACTGTTTAATTAGGCGTCTAAATATTTCATTTAAAAAAATTAAACAATAAAATGTAACGTGTGTGAGTTTGTATAAGGTTCATGTACTGTACTGTATGTTTATAAACACTGGTAACTAAAGACTTACCAGATAACGCTATAAGGACTAACAAGGTTTCCAGCCACACTAGAGTCATCTGAAAATTAAGAAAACACGTTATTTTGATTTACGTTAGGTTAGACAACAAAGTTACGAGGGTTGATCAAATATAAACGAGACTGATTTTTTAAAAAAATTATTGCTTACTTACAAATTATTCTTGATACAACTTATTTTTCTACATAGTCTCCCGCACGAGTAACACATTTTTCCCACCGCATTGGAAGTTTTTTAATTCCATCTTCGTAAAAAGTTCTCGGGCGTTCATTGAGCCATTGGAGCACGAAGGTCACCACCGCAGAATCGTCTTCGAAACGCTGGCCTCCAAGCGCCTCTTTGAGTGGCCCAAACAGGTGATAGTCGCAGAGTGATAAGTCTGGACTGTATGGGGGATGTTCTATTGGTTCCCAGCCAATTTGATCGAGTTTAAGCCTCGTAGCATTCGCCGAATGTGGTCGGGCATTATCGTGAAGAAGAATGACGTTTCTCGCCGGTTTAGATTTCCTTTTCCTACGAAAATACTGTTTTGCGGCCTCTAAAACATCGCAATAATATTGTGCATTTATTGTGCGTCGTTGATGGAGGAAATCGACGTGAAAGGCGCCTTGATTGTCGAAAAATACAGTGGCCATTACCTTCCCGGCCGACGATCGTGATTTGGCCTTCAGGTTTTCTACTGCTTCCCGTCATTCGGCGAATTCCTTGTGCCAAGCAAAAACGCGAGCTCTTGACAGGGTCCTGTCCCCGTATTGAGCCGTCAATCTACGAAAGATTTCAGTCGGATTGACCCCTCCTTGGCCAAAAACTTAATAATAATTCTCTGATCCACGGAAACGTGCACGCCACTCTCACTCATTGTATAGTTTTATACTGAAGGGTCCGAACGGAAATGTTGCCCGTCTACGCCCGTCCCAAATCTCCCAGGCTACCTGAAACCCCACCCTTTAGAGTTCAATGTCCAACGGAAAAGTTTTTAGAAAGTCAGTCTCGTTTATATTTGATCAACCCTCGTATAATTTACCTCCGAAAATTAAATGCGAATTGAAAATATACACGGCACACAACTGTCTCGTTGACGTGATGGAAGTGAATTTCCAAATTTGCATCTTCTTTTTTTTCAAAATTTAATTTCATATCAAAAACAACAATAAAATTGTACGTATACGATCATTTTAAACTTTCAAATTACATCGAAAATACGAAAATGATCTCTGTCAAATAATATGTTTTAATACAAAAGATTTTGAAACATAAAATTGTTAATTTTATGTTTCAAAATCAGCGCAGTTTTTAACGCTGATTACGCTAGCGAACTCATATTTTCAAAAATATTTCAAACAAAAAAGTTATACGAATTTAAAGATTAGAAATGACCGTCATTTTGAAATTGTTAGACGATTTTTGCTGGTTAACGAACTTCTTCAAGCTATGAGATTGATGATGGCCTCTGCAATAGTTCATTTTCCACGATAAATTGGCTACCTAAGGCACGTGTGGATGTGTTTTTTTGTTGTTGATATTGTGTTACGGAACAGCTTATTTTTCGAATTGTTTAAAAGCGCTGAAATATGACCAAAAATTATACTTACCTAACCCGCTACATGTAAAATTTCATCGGTCAATTAGTTCAGTCTTAAATTGTGTACAGAGCAAATATCAGTGTAAAAACGTTTTTCCTACATTAGTGAGCAGTCTGTTTTGCTAAAAAAAATAGTGAGAAAACTTGAAGCTTGTTCACTATTTTTATTTTCCTTCAAAAGATAATAAAATAAAATTTAAATTCTAACAACACTACAAATTTGTAAGATATATTCTAAGATGAAGGTTATATGGTGTTTTCATGTTAAATAATATTCCGAATAAATTGTATATGTAAGCTACAATTTTAATATAAAACACGCAAGAAAAATTGCACGCAATAATTAAAGTATTGTATTTGTTAGAACTGAGGGTAATTTTTTGTTTTCTGTATTTTAGTTCCTTGATATTTTAAGAGGTCTTAATAATATAACCTCACATTGGATTAGAACTAAATTCATATTATTGAATTTTTTTCTTAGTACTTTTAGATGCTAAAGTATGAAAATGTTATATGCAATTCCTGCGTAAAATATCTGTTTTCAGCTCGGGAAACATTTGTATATCGTTTAAAAAGTGCTACTTTTTTCACTATTTGCACAAATAACTATTTCTATACTAAAATGATCGGAAAATGTTTAATGTGCATCAATCAACTTCGGTTTTTTGTTCGGTCGTAATACTTTCCTTATCTATATAGCAATCACACAATCACTGACATAAAAATATACAGCCTCAAACAAATGTTCATTAAGCATGAAATTTTAAAACACATGTCGACTTGGAGGCCACTAAAAACTTCAGAAAGTTTAATTTCTTTATATTAATCCCTTAAACAAAAAAAATAAATAAGCACATAATTTAAAAATGTGTCCGAAATTAATGAAAGTTGATAAACCAAGTACATTTTTAACATGTATCAAGTTTTAAGGTTAATTGTGAAGTTGGATTTTGCGTGATGCAAGCGTACAAATTTATATTGATATATAACAGTATATTTTGCAAGTCGCAAGTCTAATATTAAATAAATTATAATGAAAATTGCCTGTGTTTCCACCCGCTATCAAACCGGGGACCTTGCGCATGCGATAACCACTGCACTACGGAAACTATGAAGAAGTTTGACCGATGTAAATATATGAAATGAATAGTCAATTTATTTTTTATATTGGTAGTTATAGTAAAAGTTCAGTTGTTTTATATTAATTCGTAACGATCAGCTGATTTCATTGAACGATGATTTCATCGATCAGCTGATAGGTTATAATAAGTTTTAGGTTATGTCGTGTTTTATCGTAATTAAAATAAAAAGGAAAAGAAAACATGATACTTGATTTTTATTTTTGGTTCAACAACAGAATTTTTTGTTGTGTTGTTCACAAAACGTTTTTTAAATTGTATATTTTAGGGTTGCAATTTTTTAAGTGATCCTACCTACTCCTTAACATACTTTCTGCTTACTTTCAAAGTATTTCTAAATTGGTTAAGTTAAAGCAAGAATAACAAGAAAAATGCATTTATTTATAAACTACATTTAATGAACTAAGAGAGCTTAAATAAATAATGTTTAATAAAAATATACTGAAAATTAAAAATTCAGGATGAAATATTTTTAAAATTTTCATTTGTCCGAGTGTAATGAAACTTGGTATAGAGTAATACTTTTTTATAGTGTTGTTCGAGAATATGATTACACGAAGATTTGGCCAATGGAATATTGCCTACTTTGTAAAGTAAAATTTCTAAATTTTTAAACTATAAATATTACTTACTTGCAAAATGTTTCTGTTCTAATTAACACGCTAAAATCACAGCGCAAATTATACACAGCTGTTTTACAACTTGAAAGTCCAGTCTAATCTTAAACTACTATAACACATTCCAATGTTTGTGTGAGATAAATTTGTAACTAAACACACAACACGGTGATAGTCTAAGCTAAGAAGAACAGTAACAATAGAAAAAAAATACAAACAAAGCTTATCGACTCGATGCCTAACCTCTAACCATATTGTTGTAAACAGCTGTTTAGTTTTATACGCATGCGCGTTGGATACAATCAGCTGTTTGAATTTTAATGGCCACCGGACAAACCTGATTGTAAGTCACGTCGCGTAGACCTATTGAATGCTTTAGGCCACAGAGCCGAGGCAAAGCTGCGGCTTGAGAAGCCAAGGTGAAATTAAAATTATGTTTTTAAATTTTAGTAGATTAGTTTTAAGGTCTGAATATACAAAGTTTTGTTTATATGTGGCGTAAGTTCAAGTTTTTTGGCAGATTTTCTCAACAAAATAATGAAAAAAGTTCATCTTAACATCCAAAATTCACAAACATCTTTGAAAAATACAAAATAAAGTTTTTTATTTTAGTACAGTTGTAAAATATTACAAAAGACAGTACTTTTGCCGAATCTGAACTTATAATAATATAGCCTCTTTCCAAGATTATAGGGTAAAATGAATAAAACCTAGTATTTACTAAGACTTGCTTTTCCTTAGCTAACAGTTGTAACTAGGTTAGCTTAGACGCAGTTGTAGGTTAGAAGATGAAAGTGATACTGGATCAAGACGTAAATTGGTGAATCGGACTCGAAGAGGGGAAATGTTTTGTGTATGACCTCACGGAAGTATAGAATCACTGACCAGTGTTCCTATTTTGGCTATTTTCTCCTCCCTAAATTTGTATACATACAAAAAAATTCTGTTATTGAACCAGAAATAAAAATCATGTATCATGTTTTCGTCTCCTTTTTATTTTAATTGGGATAATTTGTTCGAAAACATGACAGATGATTTTTATTTTTGGTTAAATAACAGAGTTTTATTATTTTTTCCATAAAAATTATAATTACATGTATTGTATTTTATTAAATAATCTTGTATTTATTGTTATTAGTTGTTATTTTAAATACGATTTTTTTTCGAAAACAATAAATTAACATAGCTATTAACAACGTAACCTGAAACTTATTATAGCCTGTCAGCTGTTCAATGAAATCAGCTGATCGTTACGAATTAACACAAACGACACATTAACAAAGGTAGTTTTTAACAACATAACCTAAAACTTATTATAACCTATCAGCTGTTCAGTGATTGATACGAATTAATATAAAGCAACTGATCTTCTTCTTCTTTTCGTTTCACCCTCTTTGGGGTACGCTGAATCAATCATTTCTTGCGCGCTGTACTTTTCTTTGTTCCCAGTAGCTCTTCATTCTTTCCGATCTTCTTTTCCTCTCCTCTTCCGAAATGATAGGTTTAGGTCTTATTTTGGTTTTATCTTGGAATCTTATTCTTTCGTCCTTGGTACTTATCTTAGCAGTTTGGTCAAGCAGTGAATTTTCTGTAATTTTTAATTCTATTAGGTCTTTTTCAATTTCTTTAAACCAGTTCGGTTTTGTTTTACGATTATGGAAAAAATCAAACACCTGTTTCGTCAATCTATTGGAATTCATTCTAAGAAGGTGGCCATAAAAATGTATTCTCCTTTTTCTCATAGTATCTGACAGTTTTTCAATTTTTTTATAGATAGCTTCATTTCTTATATATACTACCTTATTATCCTGAAATTTTGTTCCTATAACAAAATTAACTGATTAACTGATTATTCTGATTATTAACTGATCTTCTAATATATCTACCAAAATTAAATTAACAATCCATTTCATATATTTACATTGGTCAAACCTCTTTGTAGATTCTGTACGTGGTAACTCTTCGTGGTTATGACGTGCGCCTCACACACGCAATGTCCCTGGTTCGATCCCGGGCAGAAACACAGAACATTTTTAATTATAATTAATTTAATGTCAGACTGGCGACGCGCAAAATGTACTATTGTATATCAATATAAATGTTCCTCACATTACGCGAAGCGCAAAATCCAACGTCACAACCAGCTCTAAAACATGATACATGTTGAGAGAGAGAGAGAGAGAGAGAGAGAGAGAGAGAGAGAGAGAGAGAGAGAGAGAGAGAGAGAGAGAGAGAGAGAGAGAGAGAACACAATATATATAGTGTCCTTTTTTATTTTTATGAAATTTTGCAGCCTTAGTTTTTTCATATTCATATAGTCTAATATTTGGAGAAGATTCAAGTTGTGAACTCCCACTCTTCTAATTTGTGACTTCAACAGCTCTTTTCTGTAGCGCTTGCTGATACCTGCTCTCCTAATTGCCTTTCAATTTTGTTTCTTTCTTTTGATGCTTGTAACAGAAGTTGTACTCTTTGTACTCTATTTTTGGATGGTACCCATCTAGATGGTTGTTGTGCTCTGAGATTTCACCCATTCTACTTTACATTCGTTGTTTACTGATATTGTTCTCACGAGTAATTAGGAAATGAGTTCAGTCCTTACAGAACACCACATGGAAGAATAAGGGAAAGATTAACTGGGAGGTCGTCAGATATCCCAGGACTTCGTCTGTTACACCGTTCACTCCATTATCAGGATCACTTTACATTTTAGAATTAGCCAAACGATGTAGAGTACTGATGTGTGTATGTGTCTTGAGTAGATGAGTGAGAGTAGTATGCTAGAGGTGCATCGCTAAAGCCATCAGCTGACCACCTAGTCGTATATTTATATGTTAGCTGTAGCGATAATGAAGAAAACATAATCTGCGTCAATTAAAGTTATGATGTAAGGTCGTCTTATTTTCGCATTGACCTAATAACATTTCACCCGTAGTCACAAGACATTCATATCATTGGTTTCAAAAATAGAACAATCTTTTCCTTTCTTGCCTATTTAATCAGTTGATATAAATTGCAAAATTTTAGATCTAATTATATTTAGAAATTGCAATCGTATTTAAAGTCTTTAAGTTCAACGTAACGTGTATTTTTTGTGCAATCAAATGTTTTCTGTTGTTAAAAGGTTAAGGAGATTATATACTTGTACACTGAAATTTACAAGAACGTTATTATTTTTAAAAAATTATGATCTAGAAAAAATCAAAATTTTGGCAGTTTTTCTTATATCATGTAAAAATTCCAACAAATATATTATTCATTTTTTTAAATTTAATAAAAGTCAAATTTTTATCAAATGCAGCTTTTAAGTAAACAGACAAAACGTAAGAATCTATTAAAAAAATGAATAATTTTTCAAATCGGTTTAAGATATTTTGCTCAAATTTTGCAATGGAGCGTGTATATTGTGGTGTCAGCCCTGCTCACGAAAATCTGAATATACATAAGGCTCACCGATATTGGGGAGTTCATAACTGGGTTCATTCTTTATATTTAGAACAGAAGATCACACAGTGTACTTTATACGCTGTTTTGCTGCCAAATGGTGCATCCACTGTTCCCCCGCGCTCACTCCACTGTTAGAGTCAGAGAAAGGAGAGTAACGCCAATGAATAGAGAATCTATAAGAAGGACACTTCTTGCATGGAAAAGTCAGCCCATTTTATTCGACCGATTATGCTACTTGGATTCCCCGTCAATAGGCAGCGCTGCATGTTTTTTTCTAAACTTGCAGCTCAGAGAAAGATAGAAATAGGGGTTATGGCATTCTCTGTCTCGCTCTTCCTACCAACAACTAACTGAGGGGTTGAGTGAAAATTGTTCGTGTTTACGTCCCAGGTCAACTTTCCTACAGTGGCTACAGTGGCACAACCTAATGCTGGACGTGCAAAGCTTCACCAGTCTGATTAACATCGTTTACTAGGGGGTTGTGTGTATATTCACTTTTCTGTGCTTTAAGCTTCGTTTTTTCCAGTTCATAGCTGAGCTCAAGCTTCTCCGAACAGCTGAGGTGGGGTTAGGTAAAGAAAACAACATTGTTGAGAAATAAATTTTGTTTTATATTTTAAACCGTTACCCTAAAGCAAATGGCGGACTCGCCGCAGTTTTCACAATGTACACGCCTTTTGATCTGAAACAAAAAGGCGAAATAGTTAATAAACATTAATATAATTTTTATGACATATAATTTATGATTGTGAGGCTTTTGCTTGCAGGAGGTTTTTGGTTTCCGGGACCCTAAGTACCAGTCAGTGGATTGCTGGAACTTATTAAGGTTACTAACCTGTTGAACTAGTATTTAAGAGGATTAAGAGATCCGTCGATCGCAGTGCTTGTTTTTTTACAATTTCTTCCTCTAAGTAAGCTTATGTATCTATTTATCTATGTTCTACCTAACTAACACATGATATTATGTAGTCTACTTATACAAGCGCTACAAAATTTAAAAAAAGTACTAATTAAACTTAAATATTTTTTACAAACTATAATAGAATAGTCTGCATAGTTTTGGAGGGAATAACAACG
The DNA here is from genome assembly GCA_022606455.1 of Callitettix versicolor. NCBI lineage: Eukaryota > Metazoa > Arthropoda > Insecta > Hemiptera > Cercopidae > Callitettix > Callitettix versicolor. The sequence goes on from CM040187.1 coordinate 10,790,919, forward strand.
TTTTCCCCTCCATCACGTTAAAGCATCACGTTACTCACCCTGCGATTACGAATTCCCCCATCCTTATTCTTTGCGCTTTGAGATTACTGTGTTCCGAGATGAAAGGGCACCAGCCCAATGCGTATTGGAAGTAACTTGGGCAGTAAGTCCCCCAGAACCCTAACTCAGAGACTACGGATTCGGCGAAGTAGGTCGGAGCACGCATGTGGCTGCACAAGGGCGGATCTGTAAAAATAGATCACTCATTTTTGTCATACTCTTTAAGTAGACAAAAGAGAGAAGTTAGGAATTATTTCCCGCTTAGTCAGTATGAGTGTTGCGCATCATTGGAGATTAAATCAATAGAGGACAGATTTTTATGAAATTTTCCCACATCTCGAGACCATTACGCATTTAATTTTAACTACAATATTTCGCTCAAAATGTACTTCTTAAATTCCCAAATAAAACATATGAACCATAATATCCCCCAAAAAATTGCTTAGGAAGCTTTGAAAAAACTGAAATATTAACACAATTAAAAAAACAGATTTACTGAAATTTACGATTCAGAAGTAAATAAGACAAAACGAAAAAACCCTCAATTGGAAGTTATTTTGTTTTTTGCGAAAAAAAGGTAGTTTTTTTACTTTACTGGTACAATGAATTCAGTTACTAAAAAAAATTGAACGATATCTGATGGTCTGACTTTGACAACATAAAACATATTTTTCGAATTTTTATCGTTAACTTCGCAACCGGTTTCCTTTTAATTTAGCACTTTTATTAGCTTACGAGTCAAAATGTCAGCTTATTTTTGTACTCACGTGACTTCACAATGATTTCGATGAAAGGGATGCAATTAATGTATCAACATTTTACAGGACTTACTCTTATGTTCAGAACATCCAGGCTGTGATGTTCCATCGTTGACGTAAAAGTCAGCGTGTCCTGTGGGCTCCATCTTGCCGAACAGTCCGACGTTAGTGTGTATGACGTCAACAAACATGGCGTCCCCTTTGTCCAGTTTCATGTCGTCTTTGAGAGTAGCGAAGAAAGGCAGAGCTGGGTCTAGACCTGGAAAAAGAACAAGTAACTAACTGGTTAAAACAGAACAATCGAGAAAAAAAATCATTTTAGTAAGATTTATTTTACAATTTTTACAATCACCTGCGAATGCAAATTACACTCAAGAAGGGAAGATATTAATTGCATGCATATACTGTATAGTTGGCGTAACTAGTCCAAGCTCTCATCTCTGCAGTTACTACCGTTTATGACGGGAGGTCACCAAATTCGGAGCGGAGTTGCGCTGAGCGGAGCAGACAACGCATTCAGAACCTAACCTATTGTTTTTAATGTAGGCCTAAGTGCGTCCCCTGAAAACGAAGTGGAGTCCAGAGACGCCGTTTGACTCTGCTCCGTTTTCAGTGGCTGCACTTACATTAAAAACAATAGGTTCGTTTTTGATTGCATAGTCCGCTTTGCTCAGCGCAACTCCACTCTGCATTTGGTGGCCACCCGGCCTTATAGTTTTTCAAGAAATATTAAAGTGGACATTCATCAGCTTTATGGAGATAGCTTGACGAATTTTATCAGAAAAGATGACAAAATAACAGCCTACGCGAGAATTTCTCGCGCATTAGGAGAATTCCCCTCCAGCTTTCTCCAACAGTCTAGGGACATAGTTTGCCAGTTTGAGTCTACAAACTATTACTACTCAGCGCTAGTGAAGGAAAAGGAGGGCGCATGATGAGAGAGTGGGGACTCAACCTCTCACTCGCCCATTTTTTCTCTCTGTTCAACTAGTCTTCTTAGCAGGCCGTTTTTTAAGCGGCTGACCTATACTGTAGTTTTAGTTGTCCAAGGTAAAAAGGCCAGACTATTTGCGTTAACTGTACTTCTGTCTCTATTGCACCAATATCTAAAAAACGTCGCCTTCTAATACATTTACCAATAATAATACATGCAGAATTTCGATAAGATTCAACTTATATTTTTTTCATTTTAAAACGCAGAGTGCAAAGTGTGTTTACCAGTTATGCGGCCGATCCTTCTTGCAGTGTTGTCCCTTATATAGTTACTGGCGTAGGAGGCAATGTGAGAGCCCAAGCTGAACCCGATAAGATGAATATCTTCAGGTTGATGTACGTTAGCCAGGGTGTGTAACATTTCCCCGATACAACGCCCCACCTGCCATGTGTTGAGGGTGGCTGTGGGGTAGCACGGCAATGTTGCTAAACGTCCCCAATCTACCACCAATACGTTATAACCTCCCTTACTCGTGTATGCTGCAAAAATTCACATTATCAAATTCAATTGTTACCCACAAAAGAGACAATTTACGCAAAAATTTCCAGAAATATAATCATTTCCGGTCAATATAATTTTACTAGAATCACCTTTCACTATCAAAGGCAAAATTTTGTAATCATTAAACAAAGCTACAGACTGAATTAAATTAGTTGTGTACCCAAATTGGTTTTCATAAAAGTTTATTTATTTTAAAATTAATAAGGAATAGTAATATTTACATCAAAATTATTAATTTTAATGCACATCCCTATACCGTAATAAGATTATTTAATTATTAAAAAAGTGATTAAATAATCACTTTTTATAGTAATTTTTATGGTCAAGATGCATAAAAAATACAAAAATATGAAAGATCCTGAAAAACAGGGATTTTTTCCAAACTAGGATAATATTTTTTTTAGATTTTTTTGACTATACACGTCAAAATTAGAGACGAAAAATAAAATTTGAATTTTTTTTAGAGGACTAACAGGTCTCTCTCTCTCTCTCTCTCTCTCTCTCTCTCTCTCTATATATTATATATATATATATATATATATATATATATATATATATATATACCCGCGCGAGCAAATACACACAGAATCATTATCACGTTTGTTGTCAGTAACACCCGACATTAGATAAATAAAAAAATCTATTAATATTTTAACCTTTAACTACCCTTAAATATTTTTCGTCATCAACCTCTTTATTTTTATTGGATTTAGGCCGCTACAAACACTATTTTTGCCAAATTTTAACGAACTTGATTGGTAACATCATTTATCAATTATACGTGCGTTACCGACAGACAGACAAACGGGTCAAACAGGAACCTAAAAATCAACAGATATTTTTGGAACACCAAATAACTTTCTCTGTGTAGGCCACTAGGTATAGTGAGAAAGTTGAGACCATTGATTTAGTTCCTTAATATCTTACTATTAATACTTAGGTGTTAATCAGTTCCTACTTGCATGTTAATCAGCTGATACTTGCACTTACCTTTACGGATATCAGCTGTTGAATCTGTGAGTATCTTGCCGGCGTATCCATGTATGATGACCTTGAGTGGCCACGTGGTGTTGTACCAGTCAGGCAGCTGTGGGTGGGTCTGGTTTATCTGGTACGGTTCCTGAGACCTGTAAATGCAAATTAAACATAAACATTTCCGAATCAAAACTACAACGAGCACGCTAAATCGATTTTTGACTTAATTTTGCTTTTTTTTACTTTTCCCTGGACTAATACCAGTTTTTTCAAAAATACTAACTTAAAAAAAGACTTTAATAATTATATGAAGGAGACAAAATGCCAATTATATATGATAAATAATAGTCAATTATAAAATGGATTATTTTTAAATTCAATAGGGTGCAATTAAGGATGTTATTTTTTAGCAATTAGTAATTTAAGTAATGTAAATTACGTCATTTTATGTTAAATTACATTTTTTCCTCTTTCTGTAGAAAATATATGCCACTTACAAATGCTTAAACTTTTCCATCCCCTAATATACCTCCAGAGTTCTTTTCTAAAAATTTGTTCCTCAACCTTAAACGATCAGGAAATCATTACATTTCGTCAAAGTATAAAACTCTTGTGAAACTACAGTACGTAAATCTTTGTCATCGAGTTTAAAATGACGGAGACAAGTAGATTAAAGAAAGCTTGAAACACATAAAGAAAGTATACGAAGAAATCCCAGAAAGAAGGAGATGTACAACACAAGGAAAGAACTTGGCATAAGAGAGTGGAATGGTTGTTTCGTTGTTCTGTGAAAGTCTTAACGTAACTAACTGGAAAATATTATGGTTCAAAAATTACAGGTAGGCCTACATCTTTTCAAAATTTAGAAGGAATATAATGTGGAAAAGAAGAAGAAAAATAGAAGAAGGAGAATGAGAAGAAGAAGGAGAAGGAGAAGAAGAAGGAGAAGGAGAAGAAGAAGGAGAAGAAGAAGGAGAAGGAAAAGAGTAAGGAGAATAATAATAAGAAGAAGGTGAAGAAGAAAAGTAAGAGCAAGAAGAAGTAGAAGAAGAAGAAGAGGGGTGGAGGAGGAAGAATTGGAAACCTTACCTTGGAAACATGAATGTATGACGTCGTAGATGGTAATAACAGAGGGGAATGAGGAAATTGATAAGGAAATCCTAACACAGAAGAGAGTGGTCGGTAGTTATCGGAGATCTTGAAGAGTTTGCTCGTAATGAGCAAGGTGACAATGACGTAATATGCACGAAGTGGATACATACCCTGTCATCAGATAATACATGATCTTGTTGTCTTCGGCACATGGTACATTGATCTCGAGAACACAATTGCTGACTGCCCAGTCAATTTTTGTGAACCTCAACAGCTGTTTGGAAACGGCCACGTCTATAACTGCATTATACACAACATATGCAGTATTGAGTATATTATATACATAAAAAACATGCGGATGTATTTATAGAAAATATAACCTACAATAAAATTAATTGTTTTTTGTATCGACGATCGTGTATTTCATTTAACATAACTAAAACGTCTCTCACTTTCTTACTAAAGAAACAGTTATAATAGTTTGCTTTTGGTTCTACAGCTTAAAAGTTTAATTTAATAGCCCAGAAAAACTTTGTCATTTTAAAATTAGGGTTTTTGTATCTTTAATTCGTAAATTTCAAATATTCATAATACAATTTTTTTAAATATATATTTGCTACACTGAGTGGGGTGATGAACAGATTTTGATAAAATAAACCAATTTTCCAGTTTTTTAAAATAATTTTTGAACTAGAATTTTGGTAATGTAGATACTCATACGATTTTTTTCTAATTTTAGAAATACATTCGAGCAAAATTTTTATGACTGATTTTGAGAGTTTAAGAGCACCTGGAAACTGATATACAGTAAAACCTCTTCACTGCGAATCTATTTTTAACGAAAATCTCTCTATAACAGAAAATTATGGTTGTCCCTTCCAATTTCTATAGTAAAAGTATGTATTGTGACTGTCTCTATTGAGAACAGCAAAATTCCAGGAATCTCTCTATAACAGAAAATTATGGTTGTCCCTTCCAATTTCTATAGTAAAAGTATGTATTGTGACTGTCTCTATTGAGAACAGCAAAATTCCAGGAATCTCTCTATAACAGAAAATTATGGTTGTCCCTTCCAATTTCTATAGTAAAAGTATGTATTGTGACTGTCTCTATTGAGAACAGCAAAATTCCAGGAATCTCTCTATAGCGACGAAACACGCACACACTTCCTGCTCTTCTACCCTATTTGTCAGTATGACGACACGTCATTCGAGCGGTGTGTAGTGCGTCACCTGAATTGAGTGTTTTGAATCTAGTACATTTTAAAAGTAATGCGTTACAATACAGTCTAAAAGGAAAATTTTGTCGTTAGATATAAAGGTAGATTACCTTTAATTTTTATAGAAATGACGCCTTTCTCTTTTGCGTCAGTTAGAGAAAGGTGTGAAGCAAGTAGATGTTTGCCGAAATATTAATTTAGCTAGTTCTTCTGTTGGCACGATATTGAAAAATAAAAATAAAATAAATAAGGTCTATAATAAATGTAGTAGCATGGAGGAAGCAAGGGAGCAGATTCTTGAATTGAAGAAACAAGCAGCTAAAATAGGTCTAAACATATCGTTTGAAAAGACCAAAATCATGACAAACAACAAATACCCAAATAAATACCTTAAAATCCAAGAACAGAAAATAGAAATTGTAAAAGAGTTCAAATATCTTGGTGAATGGATTAGTTGGAGTGCAGATGAGGGCAAGGCAATGGAATCCAGGAAAAACAAACTTTGATTGGCCTTCCAATTGACGAAAGAAACATACAATAAGAAATCCCTTTCTTGGGGGTCCAAAATTAAACATTATAAAACAGTGATCAAGCCGGAAGCACTGTACGCAGCAGAAACATTAACCATGAATCGCATAGGCCAGATAGAAAAGCTTGAAATAACGGAAAGGAAAATCTTAAGAAAAATTATAGGACACAAAATTTCAGGATAATAAGGTTGTATATATATAAGAAATGAAGCTCTCTATAAGAAAATTGAAAAACTGTCAGATACTATGAGAAAAAGGAGAATAAATTTTTACGGCCATCTTCTTAGAATGAACTCCAATAGATTGACGAAACAGGTGTTTGATTTTTTCCATAATCGTAAAACAAAACCGAACTGGTTTAAAGAAATTGAAAAAGACCTAATAGACTTAAAAATTACAGAAAATTCACTGCTTGACCAAACTGCTAAGATAAGTACCAAGGACGAAAGAATAAGATTCCAAGATAAAACCAAAATAAGACCTAAACCTGTCATTTCGGAAGAGGAGAGGAAGAGAAGATCGGAAAGAATGAAGAGCTACTGGGAACAAAGAAAAGTACAGCGCGCAAGAAATGATTGATTCAGCGTACCCCAAAGAGGGTGAAACGAAAAGAAGAAGAAGAAAATGTAGTAGCTAGAATTTGTGAAAATTCATGAAGCGGTTCCGCAGTAGTTTCGGTAAAATATTGCCTTTTTCTGACAATTACAATATTTTATTCATACAGTATTATTTAATAAATATTGACTTTAAATACTACACGTCATCAAGTTTTATTTCAATAAATTTTGAACTCAATATTTTAAGTTATAAATAGTGTATAACACGTTTTACAAATAAAAACAATTTTATAAACTGTTTGGTCGAGATTTCTCTATAGCGGAAATCTCTTTATAGCAGCGAAAAATAACGTTTAGAGAGATGCCGCTGTAGAGAGATTTTACTGTATCTATAAAACCAATAATACTTTTTAAGTAATAAAAAAACCCTATAAACAGTTTTACTTACTGATAAACAGTGCGATGCTGAACACCATGACGGGCAGTAACTGAGCAGACCAGTCCAAGATTGTCCCGTTAAGCCCTACGTGATGGCAATACCAAAAAACCCGTCCCGCTCCGCTCCGCTCCGTGAGCCTAATTAATAACTTGTGCTAAAACTAATCAGCAAATTGGAGCTCAGATATCTTCCACACTTAATTGATAAAAAATAAAACCCTAATATATTTCCTGTTTTCAAGGGAAGATTTTTAAAATAACTTAAGAAAATATTTTATAATTGTATCTTAAATTGTAATCTTAAATTTATCTGAAATTTGTCTGAAACTTTTTTATCTTAAACTTTTTAATCTTAAATTTAAATTTATTAAAGTTAAAAAATAGACTTTTTTGCAAAGTTTGAGCCAAACTGGTCTAAAATTGTAACTTGAGAATGCTAATACCCATTTATTACATTTTTTTCTTTTAAAGATACAGGAAAAAAATGTGTATGCAAAATTTATAAAGCTGACTACATTCCCACATACAATACTTTTAAAATGAGTTAACAAAAGTAATTTTTATCTTCGCAAACAGCGTAGTAATCTGTATCGTTAAATATCTTATAAGGAATATATTTAATATGCTCGATAAGATCAACAAACGCTGTCGGTAGAGTCGCGGCAGTGCAGACGACACTGAAATCAGCTGATCCATTCATGTTAACATGACATGTAATTTATTTTTGAAACAAGGCCCTTACGGACCTCGGTACGTGTTTACAAGCATGCGCTTGACCATTATATTGTATTTTACAACATGTGATACAATAAATTTTTCGCTAGGAGTTGAATATTTTACAATTTTTGACTAATGTGTTATTATTTAATGTTATTTTGTTGAAATGACTTCAGAAAAGGCACCGAAGTGCTCATGCAGGTAGTGTTAGATTTATATAACTGTATTTTTTCTATTCTATACTTTATGCCAGTCTTTTTTGAGAACGAAAGATCTGTGCTAACGGTAACTGTATTTTAAACCTTTTCTATTTTTAAACCGTTGTTTTTAATTTAAATATTATATCTATTTTATTTTATTTTTAAACCTTACTATTTTAAACCTGTGAAGTCAGCGAGTCGCAAAATTCTCAGTTGCAGTTATTTAAAAAAAAATTATTTGGAAGTTAAAGAAAATTTAAAAATAAGTTTAATTATTATACAGTTTCACAGATTATGATAAATTTATTGTCATATTAAAAAGTAATAAGCCGTGTGTGTGTGTGTGTGTGTGTGTGTGTGTGTGTGTGTGTGTGTGTGTGTGTGTGTGTGTGTGTGTGTGTGTGTGTGTGTGTGTGTGTGTGTGTGTGTGTGTGTGTGTGTGTGTGTGTGTGTGTGTGTGTGTGTGTGTGTGTGTGTGTGTGTGTGTGTGTGTGTGTGTGTGTGTGTGTGTGTGTGTGTGTGTGTGTGTGTGTGTGAGTGTGTGTACTAAATATGTAATATAATTTGCATCTAATATTTGAAATTTGCAACATGAAATTTGAATGTTATGAACAAAATTTAAGCAAATCCTGATGAACCGATTTTGATAAATTATGCCGGTTCTACATTGTTATTTATATAGATCCTCAAGTGGATTTTTTGCGATATAACAAATAGGTTTTAGCTTTTTTTTCTTATATACTACATTTGAACGAAATTTAATTTTAGCCGTTTTTTAAAATAAAATCCAGTTTTTAAAACTTTGACGCCCTGAAAATGGCCCCAATAACGCTTTTGAAACATTCAAAACCTTTCTCGGTATTTGGACAAACCAGAACTTTACGCTGAGTTATAAAATTGATCACGTAGTCATCCAGAAATCAGTTATATTCCAACGATATGCACAGAAAAACTATGACATTTTGTAGAAATTATTTAAGCTACATATTTAATGACTTGAGTGCGACAATGATTGTTCAGTTTTTTGCACTATTCTAACTGTATTACTGACAAAGTACAGTTTTTTGCACTATTCTAACTGTATTACTGACAAAGTACAGTTTTTTGCACTATTCTAACTGTATTACTGACAAAGTACAGTTTTTTGCACTATTCTAACTGTATTACTGACAAAGTACAGTTTTTGCACTATTCTAACTGTATTACTGACAAAGTACAGTTTTTGCACTATTCTAACTGTATTACTGACAAAGTACAGTTTTTTGCACTATTCTAACTGTATTACTGACAAAGTACAGTTTTTTGCACTATTCTAACTGTATTACTGACAAAGTACAGTTTTTTGCACTATTCTAACTGTATTACTGACAAAGTACAGTTTTTTGCACTATTCTAACTGTATTACTGACAAAGTACAGTTTTTGCACTATTCTAACTGTATTACTGACAATGTACAGTTTTTTGCACTATTCTAACTGTATTACTGACAAAGTACAGTTTTTTGCACTATTCTAACTGTATTACTGACAAAGTACAGTTTTTTGCACTATTCTAACTGTATTACTGACAAAGTACAGTTTTTTGCACTATTCTAACTGTATTACTGACAAAGTACAGTTTTTTGCACTATTCTAACTATATTACTGACAAAGTACAGTTTTTAATGGAAGCATTTTGTTACTTTTGTAAATGTCTGAACCAAAATTGGAACAACACTTTGTGAAGGACACGACCGTAGTCCCAGATAAGTAAAGAACTAAACAAATATTCCGAAGTAGCTTACCTTAACTTCGCCGTTTTTAGTTAATTCTCATTGAAAAATGATCAATTAGAAGCGGCTCTTTATAGTAAGGCTCAGATTCATGGGACTATTAAATGATCTTATCCTCGAAAACGGTTCGAGACGTTGTTAAAATTTATTTATGTGAATGCTTATACTCGCTCGTGTGTGTATCTTTGTTTCATTTGATTAAAAACTTTGGAGAAAAATCAAATTCAAACATCGTAATCAGTGTTAAATCCTTTATAAACAAGTAGATCAACGAACATTACCTCACAGTATATTCTTAATTAGTATACAGAGCGCTTCATGACAGAACTCGTAATTTTCTCCGATAACTTAATCGGTAACCACAATATTTACGAAAAATATTACTGAACTAACTATATTTGGAAATGTTATGTTCTTTCTCCATGAAAAAAGATTATAAGAAAGCTTGGATGTTCATAGTTCCATGAATGAAATTATGATTACTGCCGTTCAGCCAGTATTACAGAAATTAACCAGCAAATATACTTTCAGCCTTGACTCAGAACCGCCATCTTGAAACGGAAGTGAATGGGGAAAATCTTAAAAATACGTCTTTCGGATTTTATACAAAGTACCTTTGTATCAAATTTCAAAACAATCGGCTAATGCTTTTGATTAAAATTGCGTACACTAGTAATCGTTAAATCAGAGGCCGCTATACTGAAACAGTAAATAGGGGGAAATATTATACATACATCATTTGGGCTTTATATAAGATACCGCCGTATCGAGTTTTAAAACAATCGGTCGATACGTTTGGCCAAAACTCCGTACACTCATCATCGTTAAATCAGAGGCCACCATCTTGAAACGGAGTGTGTAGGGGAAAATCTTACACATACGTTGTTCGGGCTTTGTACAAAGTACCTCAGTACAATATTTTAAAACAATCGGTCAATGCGTTTGGCCAAAACTGCATAAAAAACAAACAAACAAACCAAACGCCAAATGGTCGAGTTGAAACAGAAAACCTGCCTCGCATGTTCAGTTAGATATTTTAGTTTTTCAGTTTCATGTAAATTACAAAAATAATTCAAATTTCGGTTTAAGATTGGAAAAAAAGATTGCAGTTAGCGTTATTTTTTTAATTTTATTGTAGAGTTCAAAAAAAATGTTTTTGTAATTCAATTGTGTAACTTTTTACAAATTCGTTTACATCAGGTCAATAAGTCGCAATTATTGTTAAAATCTTTTGTGCTTTGGTTAAAATAAAACAAAATTTCAATAAATACAGTTTAATAAATTAAAAATAAAATAATTTTAAATTATATACATTGAACGTATAAGAGGATTTTTTAAGGATTGTACATTGAAAGAGTCTGAAGGCTTCCTGAGGCTATAGTAGTGGTAGCTACTACTGTAGTGGCCACTCTGCGTGGTGGTTCTGTGGTGGTTATACTCTCTGTGGTGGTCTCTGGTTCTTCTTCTTCGTATTGTGCTACTGGAGGTACGCAACAGAGAGGGTTGCCAATCTCATTTCTTGACCTGGGGCAGTAAGGGGCATCCATGTTGGAGATGCAATACATACCCACAGCGCTGTAATTAGAAATTTAAAGTTAAACACACAGAAAATACCATATTATACATGATAAACTTAGGAAAAAATCAGATTTGGGGTTATGATGCACTGGTAGATACAACAGTTTCTCTCTCTCCTCTCTCTCTCTCTCTCTCCTCGTTCCTCTTTCTCCCTCTCCCTTTTCTTTTTTCCTCTCTTTCTCTCTCCTCTTTTTCTCTTTCTCTTCTCTCTCACACACACACACACACACACCTCGTCTCTGTTTCTCCCCCTCTCTCTATGTCTCTCTCTTTCATCGTTCCTCTTTCTCCCTCTCCCTTTTTCTTCTTTCCCCCTCTTTCTCTCTCCCCTCTCTCTCTCTCTATGTCTCTCTCTCTCTCTTTCCTCGTTCCTCTTTCTCCTCTCCCTTTTCTTCTTTCCCCTCTCTT
>CM040187.1:10807695-10810195 GCA_022606455.1 Callitettix versicolor
TTTAACAGGCAGTTTAGTTGCTTATTGTCTAACTTGAAGAAGACTTTTTCGTTCACTGACCAGTCGCTAAGAGCCATCGATGACGTATACATGGACTAATGCTGTCCACATAAATAATTCATAACTCATTTGCATAGGCCTAAATATAATTATACGTATTACTGAATGTTAGTACTCAAGTTGGATTTAATGCTTCGTGTGAAGTCTTATAGAGAAGCGGTCTATAGTTAATTAAATGAATGTAATAAGAATACATTTTTAATTACTAAAACATTTAAATCAAAATATATTTACAAATATTTTTAAACTGGTGAACATGGTTAACATATGTTTAGGAAGTGTACACGAAAAAACTGTTTTTTTATGTTTTCAAACAGTGTCTATCAAATTTACTTACTAATATTTAAACTTTATGTCACTAACTCACTCAAAAATTCAGTCCACGAATCTAACGACGAAAATTAGGAAATTTGCTTAATTTTTCAAATAGACTTAAATTTCGGTCTTGTAAAACGTAACTCAAAGTAGTGTTTATTTTCCTAATCAATTCAGTCTGAATCTTGACGATTTGTAACGAATTTGAAAAAAATTAATACTAACGTAGCTTGAGATTTCTTTGAAGTTTCTTTGACGAAATATTTTGAACAGAAATTGTTTGGACAAATGCGTTTAATGTGAGTTACGTTCTTTAATTGAATACAAGATTGTTTCTTTTTGCGTGAAGTAGAGGCGATGTTATTTTATCCTCTGGTCACCTCTTCTGTTAGTCATACAAGTCTCCGACCTTAAAGCAATTGTTTCCGGCATTTGTATTGGTGTATTGGTACTGTTACAGTTTACAATATATATGTTGCGCACGTAGCTACTTACCATGCTAGAGTGTTGGGTAACGGTAAAACTTAGTTACGTTACGTTACATTATGGTCATCCATGATTCAATGCTTAAATGCACTATTCACAGCCGAAAGCGCTCTGCAACTACAAAACTAAAGGTATACTTAGGGGCCAAAATAATGGGGGCACGTTACTGTCCCGCTGGCATGATAGAAGCGAATTTACAAAGTAAATTTCTTAACTTTTTGAAGTTATGATTTCACTATCGTAATCAACATTAAATTCTGCATGAAAGCCAATAAATTAAATTTCCTAATTACAACGGATTTTGAAAGTTCTAACTACAGAAAATGAAATTTCGTTAATGATATGTTTTTCTTAAACCCTCCCAGATTGTGTAAGTGTAGCAGATAACGATACTGCCTGATAAGTTAAAGGATACTGGATAGTATTCCAAAAAAGACTTGCGATAACGGCACACAATACTAGAAATATTTTTCTTTAAGTAAAAAAAAATTATATTTTTTGGAAAACTATTCACTGGTGTTTTAATAGAACTGTCCAGTTAACAACAAAAGAAATTTAAAAAAATGTATAGGTATAACTATAGTTAAACTGACATTGAATGCAAAATTATTTAGTTCTAATAAAAAAAAGGTATTCATGACCAAAAAGTATTTTCAACATTGTAGCGCAGACATTCTACAGAATGTCGGTAAATTAAAAATCAAATGATGGATTTTTTTACTATCTCCATACTTTCTATATATTCAACTTTAATTTCTCTATTTTAAGACAATATGATTATCGACAATATAGAGGTAAACGGAAATTTACTATTCACAAGAAAATCGAAAAAATAATGTAAACCCTGAAATATAAACTGCTTTCGAAAATAAGACAGATTTTACGATTTAATTAAAAAAATTTCCAAGCAAAATTTGTGTATAAAAAATTGAATATAATAAAAAGTTTGTGCTCTTTTGAACCATTCATTTTAAAATCGTGTAAATTTAATATAGTTGTTTAAATCATTTTCGATCGTTTAAAATTGTATTTATAATAGAGGAAGAAAATTAAATGGTAGAGACTAGGCGCCTGGTTAATGACCCTGTTTACACCGGTATCCGGGATCGACTTTATTTGCCCCCTTGTTTGTCAATTTTTCGTTACGTTACTCGCAATTTGATTTCACTGCACCACAAAATTTTAATATCATTTCAATTGAGGTTATGTTTATTGTTTTGCTTATATGAGTGCAATGATAGACAATTAATAATAACGATGTTTAATTTTTTATATTCATATGAACAGGAACAATAAACACAACCTTAATTGAAAAGATATTGAAGCAACAGCTGTTGTGCGAAATCAGCTGTTTAATTGAAATATGATTATCGGTAATATGAAATCAAAGTAATACAGAGGAATAGACTTGGTAATTAAGAGACGAAAAAAATACCGGTTTTTCGGTTAAAATAATTGCACCAAAACTTGAAAAAGTCAGAATCAGATATCTCTTATTATAGGGACAAAGGGAAGTGTTAAATTAATAAGTAATTAATAAATTAATAAGTAGTCACTCCCGCAGGGGGGATGCAGACTAGCTGCACCTATTGAGAGGATTTAGACGTCCCTCGCGGTGCCCGAGTCTAACACACACTTA
>CM040187.1:10817695-10867695 GCA_022606455.1 Callitettix versicolor
TCTAAAAACTTTTCCGTTGGACATTGAACTCTAAAGGGTGGGGTTTCAGGTAGCCTGGGAGGTTTGGGATGGGCGTAGACGGGCAACATTTCCGTTCGGACCCTTCAGTATAAAACTATACAATTAAACTCGATCAAATTGGCTGGGAACCAATGGAACATCCCCATACAGTCCAGACTTATCACCCTGCGACTGTCACCTGTTTGGGCCACTCAAAGAGGCGCTTGGAGGCCAGCGTTTCGAAGACGATTCTGCGGTGGAGACCTTCGTGCTCCAATGGCCCAATGAACGTGAGAACTTTTTACGAAGATGGAATTAAAAACTTCCAATCAGGTGGGAAAATGTGTTACTCCGGGAGACTATGTAGAAAAATAAGTTTATCAAGAATAATTTGTAAGTAAGCAATAATTTTTTTAAAAAATCAGTCTCGTTTATATTTGATCAACCCTCGTATTTGATCAATTTTTGACGACTTACGATCTAAAAAAAAAATATAATCCCTGAAGTGATAGAAGCGAATTTCCAAAAAGTAGTTTTAAAATCTTATACTTTTAAAAAAATTGAATCATCATAATTAGCATTAAAATCTGCATATATTAGAATTTAATTTTGAAAAATATATTGAAAGTAAGAAATGAAACCTGACCGTCGTCAAATTCAATTTTTTAATTTCACCGGATTTTACAAATTCAAAATACTAACGTGTACAGTTTTTAACGCTGATTATGTTCGTGAAATCATATTTTCGAAAACATTCAAGACAAAAAAGTTATAAATTATTTAAAAAATCGAAATGGCCGCCATTTCGAAACTGTTGCATTAATTTTGCTGGATAATGTTTCAAAATCAACTTTCAGTTGAAGTTTGAATTTAATCGAACCAAAATTATTATCATGAGAGATTCTTTACAATTATTCAAAACGTGATTGTTTATTTCAAGATAACGAGTTAGGGTCGTACCATAATCGCCCCTCAATAGCTCATTTTCAAATGGCAAATCGCTAAAACAATCTGTCGGTTGGTCACTATGACATCACAAATTATGTCATAGAACTCTAAAATTGGCGAACTTAAATTAATTTATTTCAAGATTACTGAAAATGAGTTGATGATAATTTTGATAAAAGTTTCATCTGCCTATAAACATTATATTTTATCAACATCAAATCATAAGTGTTTAAAAAAAAATTAAACATGTATGTACTAATTTCAAAACAATTGAATTAAATGTAATTAAAATTTAAAATTTGCATTTAAAGACTTCCAACGAAGATCAACTTTCTAAAGACTTGAATACAAAAATGGTTGTCGAAATCTTAAAATGATTTTTTTACATTATCAAATAATTTCTTATACTTCGTAAAGTGAGTAAGTAAAGTAAAATAAATGGTGCAAAACACTGCATAAACTTTCTCATTTGCCCGTTAAATTAATTCCTCAAAAAATCCGGTTCGAAAGCAATAAGCAACAAAAAATAACCAAATTTCTCAAAATCATTTTATCAGATTTTTCTTAGATTTTGTTTGTATTGCTGATTCAAATCAAATCAAATCAGTGTAACAAAAGCGGAAATGAAAGAAATTAACTGTTGGTTAATAAAAAAATAATTAATCCCTATTTCGATCAAAATTTATTTTCGAGTTTCGATTTATTCCCATGTCGTAAACTTGATTATTTCAATTTTTTTACATTGAGTGAATTAATGGATTTTCATACATGACAAAAGTAGTAAAAAAACTTTTAAGTCATATTTTAGTGGGTACAGGGTCGTGAGAGCCAATTTTGAAAAAAACCGATTTTATAATTTAGTCTTCCTTTTGTTCTTCTCACAATAAAAGTGTAGTTATAGTGAAAATAATCGAGCATATGTAATAGTTTTTACACACACACACACACACACACACATTACACACACACACACACATATATATATATATATATATATATATATATATATATATATATATATATATATATATATATATATATATATATATATATATATATATATATATATATATATATATATATATGTGTGTGTGTGTGTGTGTGTGTGTGTGTGTGTGTGAAAACTGTTACATATGCTGGACTATTTTCACTATAACTACGCTTTTATTGTGAGAAGAACAAAAGGAAGACTAAATTATTTCTTTTAAAAAGACAGGCTACTAAATTTTAGTTTTATTACATTCTTATCATTAAGTAGGATTAATAAAGACACACAAGTATATAAATAAATTTTATTTACATACAGGCCTACAATAAATCTTTGGGCTTACATCAAATTTACAAGTTACCTAATCGTATATACACTGAATATATATATATATATATATATATATATATATATATATATATATATATATATATATATATATATATATATATATATATATATATATATATATATATATATATATATATATATATATATATATATATATATATATGTATAAGGATTTTCTTAATCGAAAGGGCACTGTTTGGAGTCGTCCATTCTGAGGCAATATGTTCCCCTGGCTCTGTAACACAAGCACAGTAATAATTGCACAAACTTTCTGAAACAAATCCAGATTATATTAACCATTTAGTCCTCAATTTAAAAATTAAAAACTAAAACAAAACATAGGTTGCTTTCAAGAAATTTCTCTTAAAGGCTATCAGTGTAACACGATTTTAACAAAATGTCAATCAAATTAGAATCTAGTTTGATAGTTGATTAGTTGAATTTCCGTTTCACCACAGTTAACTTGATCGTACGTCAAACTTTCTCAGATTCATTCGAGAAAGCCATTTCATAAAATTACTTCGTTCAAAATGTTCTATTTATTTATTGTTAAATATTTCTGCATCATCAACTGTTTATAACAAGAACATCAACAATAATATAATAATTAAGCGAGAGATTGCTTTGTATAACTAAATCTAGAGTTTCACAGAACCGATTTTCATATGTGACGTTTCAATGGAACAATTAACTGCGCAGATTTACAAATAATGAAAGTCAAATAGTTTTAATGAGTGTGGGTGAAAAAACGAAACATATTTGTCTTGGAAATTCATTATTTTGCAAACATTTTACTTCCGGACAAAATGTGGGTAATTTTTTCCAATAAATACATAGAAGTACTTTTTTGGAAAAATTACGAGCTTTATGGATTTAGCTCCAACGCTTTTAAAAAAATAAAACAATTACAAAAATTGCATAATTCTTACCTTTGATATTAAGTTGGTACATGTATATGGTATTTGTATTATATGAACAAATGAAACACCTGACATTAATTTAACAGCTGATCAAAATTTCTTTGCGCACCTTAACGTCACATTAACACTCTTCCTATTTTTAAAACTGAATTTAAATGTTTTAGTAATTAGGATTATGGCCTATTCTTTCCGTCAGTGGTCTATCAACTCACCTCGTAACGGCTACCGCGGTTTCGAAAGTCTATTGTTTCATCTTCCGTGATACAAAATGTTGAATCCCTCTGTCGAGGTCGTCACAAACACTGAACACAATTACACGATTAAAATACGTACGATGAAATTTGGTTTGGCCATGACCATGAAATTTGTTCGTACGATGACGATAACAATGTATGTCGTTACATTCTCGACAGAGGGATTTAACATTTTGTATCACGGCCTGAAGATGAAACAATAGTTTCGAAACTGCGGTAAGCCTTTACGAGGTGAGTAGATAGACCACTGACGGGAAGAATCCTAATCCTAATCCTAATTACTAATTACTAATCCTAATCCTAATAGTAATCCTAATTACTTAAATATCTGGTCTGGTGGCTATGTTGCAATAATGAAATTAAATATTTTTGTGCATTCGTGTGTTCTTTTATATAATTAATAGGGTGTAAGCCTATTTAATAAAATATTCATATTATTTTTCTGAAAACTTTTGTGTTTTCAAACATAACTATACTCATAGTTACTGAATAAAAAACTAATTCTTCCACATACGCAAAATATAAAAAAAAAATCATACAAAATTAAGCAACTAATTAAAAATAGAAGTGTTAATTAACCCTTATATATGCAAGTAATATGCATTACTATTTTTATCCTTTCACAAAATTACTTCTATTAACATTAATATTTTATTTGGAACTATACACACGTACCACTTGCACAACAACCAAATGATATCAATGTAATATGAAAAATAACATTATTATTATGAATTATTTATAAGTATCAAATCTTCAGTAATGTTGGTCCAGAAAGTTTCTAATCCAATTCTGCAAATTCGACGTGGATTTAAAGTTTTATTAAAAATTGTTCTGACTAGTGGATTCGGGTGATAACATGAAACCTTGTGGAAATCCGGTTACAATTTTTTTGTATTTTCGAATAGGCTGATCCTGACGGACCAAGAAAAATCGATCTTCCAAGAATGGCCTTAATATGTTGTAATAATTGTTATAAAGAATTTGTTTTAACTTGTAAAGAAGACCTTCATGCCAAACTTTATCAAATGCTGCGTTAACCAATTGAAGTAGGCTATAATCGAGGACTCTATAAAGTTGTTGGATTGTTGACTGATATTTTCCAAATCAGTTTTTTAATAAATAAATAAATAAAAATAAAAAAATTAATTGTGACAATCTGAAAGATCTGAAATTCTGTTTGATAGATATGTCTCGTTTTAATCATTCGTGTACAAAAATTGCGTCAGTGTACACAATTTGAAATAATAATAAGTTCCGATTTAAAAACAAGTTCTAAACATCCCTGAAAATAGTAGGTTACAAGGCAAGTTTAACTCCCTGGTAATAATATTATGTTTTGTTTATTTAAACATTGATGACGTAAATGCTTGGTTAAGAAAACTTCATTTTATAAAATACTTTCTTCTACTCAGTCGTGTACAATTGCTTGCATACTCAGCCTATTGCAGGATACACGTGAAAGTTTAAATTCGTGTGGATTACTACTGTAACGCTACTGTAGATGATTTACTTGTTTACGTGTGTATATCTATACTCTCTCTCTCTCTCTCTCTCTCTCTCTATATATATATATATATATATATATATATATATATATATATAAATATATATATATAATTAAATATATAAAGACTCCTCAAAACGTTATCTATAGGTCAGATTTCGTGCTCATTTTAAGATTCTGGATCTGTATATTACCATGATGGCCGCTTACATAGCATGAAAATTCATTAATACTATCCTATTCTGGATTAAAAAGTTATCCATAAGATTTTTATCTTTTACTACCCCAAAATATATTTTGCCATCAATCTTTGAATTTTGTCTAATTTTGAGCCGCCACAAAGATCATTTTTGCCAAATTTTATAGTGACTGATCACATCGTTTACGAGTAAGTGGTACGTTACGACAGACAGACACTGGCCTTGCTTACGATCTAAAAATAATTATGACCGTCGTCAAATGTAAAACTTTAAACAAAATGTGATTATACTACCTTATAAATATGATTAATTAGCTTTGAAGCCTGCAGAAATTAGTGTTTAACGTTTTCAAATTGCATCTTTCACATAGGCCTATTGTTACAATAACCATTACTATCGGTTTTGTACCAAAAATGAGGACCAGCGTTATTGAAACTACATATACCGGAAACAAAGTTTATTGAACATAACGTTTCGTCAGAACACCAAGGAACTCTCATATCTCATTTTTCATTTTAAGGCTTTACAATAAAAATATAATTAAATTAAAACCGATACAAGATCTGTGAACAAAATTTCAGGAGAAGTATAAAGTGTCCTCGTGAGAGTTCAGCACAATAGTTACATTGGTGACAAATAATTGTGTATGTACCAAAAAAGCTGATTGTTAGAAAAACATTGTTGAAAGTAATATTTAAATTATTACTGTATCCAAGACTTAATTATTGACCGAATCAGTTTTTAAAGTAGAATCGGTAAGACAATTTACTTATTTATTAAGAATATTACTACCATATTATTTACAATACTGCAGCCTAAATTAGGTATGTGATCCAAAACCCGATTGTAGTAGGTTTCTTTTTTAAATATTTCACTAAGGCACAATGTAAGAATTTTGACATTAATATTATCTTATCTAATTCATATTATATTTCTGAAAGTTTGTGTGTTTGTTTGTATGTTTGTTTGTTTGTTTGTTTGTTATTCAATCACGCTTTAACCACTGGACCAATTGAGATGAAATTTGGTACGAATATGGTTTAAGTATCAGAGATACATATAGGCCTATTCCTGTTTTACAAAACGTCATTATACTACTTACCCAGCCCAAAATAATTATCAGTTTTTAGTTTTGTGGCATGTGTTAATTGTAGTTATTTACTGGACCTGTAGTGGATTTAGGTACCTGAGATGAACATAGATTCAATCCTATTTTAAGAATCTTAATCTGTGTTTTATTTATTGTAAAATTATTGCTTTTAATGTAACATTTTCAATATATTAGTTGAAATTTTTTTTCAAAACCGACTTTAATTTGTTACTTTGTGTTGAATTTTCAATATTAAATGTAAAAAAATCCCTACACAGAGTGCCAATTGTAAGGTAGTGTATATATTTGTGTAATTACATTATGGTAAACATGCAGTGAAGCATATCCTTATTTTTCAATATTTTTGTTACTAAAATGCTTTATTATGTGCCCAAAAACAAGAATCAAAAATATGAATGCACGAGAAGTACGATAAAATCGAAAATAAAAGTGACCAACATAACCTCAAAATTGCTACCCGGCGAAAAACAGTAACGTGTTGTAAATCGGTAAAACAATAAAAATACGTCTAACACGGATTTTGGGTGATAAGAAACCAATTTTTTTAAAAGAATACAGCATAACCAAACTGACATGGTTGTTAGGCCTAACAAAGTGATACGTGAAAAAACCTTTATATTTTTTAAAAAAATAGCCTACTATATATCCTGACATGGTTGTTGGGCCTATCACGATGATACGTGAAAAAAACCTTTATATTTTGTTAAAGACTACTACATATCCCAACTGACACGTTTGTTGGGCCAATCATTGTGATGTGTGAAAAAAACCATTTATTTTATTTTAGAATACTACATAACCTAATTTACACGGTATTTAGGCCTAATACGGTGATGAGTGAAAAACCTTTATATTTTTTTAAAGAATACTACATATCCTAATTGACATGATTTTTAGGCCTAACACAGTGATGCGTGAAAAAACCTGTATATTGTTTTAAAGAATACTACATAACATAACTGATACGGATGTTGAGCCTATCACGGTGATGTGTGAAGAAAACCTTTAATTTTTTAAAGAATACTACATAACCTAATTGACACGGTTGTTAGGCCTAACACGGTGATGCGTGAAAAATCTTTATATTTTTTTAAAGAATACTACATATCCTAACTGACACGATTGTTAGGCCTATCTCGGTGATGTGTGAAAAAAACCTTTACTTTTTAAAGAATACTATATAACCTAATTGACACGGTTGTTAGGCCTAACACGGTGATGCGTGAAAAACCTTTATATTTTTTTAAGGAATACTACATATCCTAACTGACACGGTTGTTGGCCCAACAACGTGATAGGCCCTATCACGGTAATGTGTGAAAAAAACTTTAATTTTTTAAAATAGTACTGAAAACATTAACTGACACGGTTGTTAGGTCTAACATGGTAATGCGTGAAAAATACTTTATATTTTTTTAAAAGAATACTCCATAAGCTAACTAACATGGTTGTTATACCTAACACGGTGATCCATTAAAAAAACCTTTATTAATTTTTTTTAAATAGTACTTATAACCTAATTGACATGGTTGTTGGGCCTAATAAGGTGATGCATGAAAAAAACCGTTATATTTTTTTTAAAGAGTACTCCATAACTTAACTAACACGGTTGTTAGGCCTACCACAGTGATGCGTGAAAAAACCTTTATATTTTTTTAAATAATAATACATAACCTAATTGACACTGTTGTTAGGCCAAACTCGGTGATGTGTGAAAAAACCTTTATATTTTTTTAAAGAATACTACATATCCTAATTGACACGGTTGTTAGGCCTAACACGGTGATGCGTGAAAAAAACCTTTATATTTTTTTAAAGAATACCACATATCCTAACTGACATGGTTGTTGGGCCTATCATGGCGATGTGTGAAAAAACCGTTATTTTTTTTAAAGAGTACTCCAAACCTTAACTGACACGGTTGTTAAGTCTAACATGGTGATGCGTGAAAAAAATTGTTATTTGTTTTAAGGAGTACTCCAAAACTTAACTGACACGTTTGTTAAACCTAACATGGTGATGTGTGAAAAATGTTTATATTTTTTTAAAGAATACTCCATAAGTTAACTAACATGGTTGTTAGGCCTAACGCGGTGATGCATTAAAAAAACCTTTATTTATTTTTTAAAAAAGAATACTCCAGAACCTAACTGACACGGTTGTTGGGCCTAATACGGTAATGCAGGAAAAAAAGCCTTAATTTTTTAAATTCTGATTTTGAAAATCGACTATAAATTTTATTGCTTACATTATAATTGCATGCAAAGCCGTGACGGGTAACAGCTAGTCATATTATATTTCTGAAAGTTTGTTTTTGTTTTTTGTTTGTTATTTAATCACACTTTAACTACTGGACCAATTGAGATTAAATTTGGTATGAACACGGTTTAGGTACTTAAGATAAACACAATACTATTCCAGTTTAATTGTATAATAGTGATTTTTTAATAATACTGTATTTTATTAAAATATGACAGGACCCTGTTTTAGAGTATCGAGTAGCAAAAATGTATATGTCTTGGCCGAAAACCATAAATCGTATAATATTGCATATAGAAATATATTAAAATGAAATGAACCTATTCTGATTTTGAAAATCGACTATAAATTTTATTGTCTACATTATAATTGCAAGCAAAGCCGCAACGGGTAACAGCTAGTAGGTTATAGTTTTAAAAAGGAAAGTAGAACAAATAAGGCCTATTGTATTAAATAACCTAAATATGATGAATGTTATTACTAATAGGTCACATAAATATTAAATATAACTATAACGTCTATTTTATCAGATGTTCATGTTGACAAAAATAGTAGGCCTATATGTTTTGCAACGATTTTACTTAGAAAGATATGTACAGAAATCTTAAAATACATGTACTGAATTAAAGGTTAGTGTATTATAAGTAATTAAATACCAGCCAACGGTAGGTCCTATTATTTGAACTTTTTTGTTTACAGAATTCACATATTTTTATGTTTAATTATGGATAACGATTTCACAAAAAAAAATGTCCTAACCTCTTTTCCTTTTCGTTCATCTAACTACAAGGGAAGTTACGAATGCCACATATTTCATAGGTCGTATATACAGGATGTTTGAAAAAGAACTCCCTGTGTTTGTCACAGAAAATTATGTGTAAAATCATGATGAAATTAATGAAAAATTACATCAATGAGTACACACAATGAAAGAGAATACCTTCAAGTTTCTTTTAATGTTAGTAAACTTTAACGTGGGATCCATTTGTTGTCCTACACACGTCGAAACGATATTCCACTCCTCGCCAATTATTCACCAACATAGAAGGTGTAACTGTCTCAACCGCCGCGATGATTCTTTCCTGTAAATGGTTTTTATGTGTCCCAAAATACATTGTTGTACATTATTCGTTTCTTCTTCTTCTTTTCGTTTCACCCTCTTTGGGGTACGCTGAATCAATCATTTCTTGCGCGCTGTACTTTTCTTTGTTCCCAGTGGCTCTTCATTCTTTCCGATCTTCTCTTCCTCTCCTCTTCCGAAATGACAGGTTTAGGTCTTATTTTGGCTTTATCTTGGAATCTTATTCTTTCGTCTTTGGTAATTATCTTAGCAGTTTGGTCAAACAATGAATCTTCTGTAATTTTTAATTCTATTAGGTCTTTTTCAATTTCTTTAAACCAGTTCGGTTTTGTTTTACGATTATGGAAAAAATCGAACACCTGTTTGGTCAATCTATTGGAGTTCATTCTAAGAAGATGGCCGTAAAAATTTATTCTCCTTTTTCTCATAGTATCGGACAGTTTTTCAATTTTCTTATAGAGAGCTTCATTTCTTATATATACAACCTTATTATCCTGAAATTTTGTTCCTATAATTTTTCTTAAGATTTTCCTTTCCG
Organism: Callitettix versicolor; assembly: GCA_022606455.1. NCBI lineage: Eukaryota > Metazoa > Arthropoda > Insecta > Hemiptera > Cercopidae > Callitettix > Callitettix versicolor. Next base: position 10,827,853 of record CM040187.1, read on the forward strand.
TTATTTCAAGTTTTTCTATCTGGCCTATGCGATTCATGGTTAATGTTTCTGCTGCGTACAGTGCTTCCGGCTTGATCACTGTTTTATAATGTTTAATTTTGGAACCCAATGAAAGGGATTTCTTATTGTATGTTTCTTTCGTCAATTGGAAGGCCAATTCAAGTTTGTTTCTCCTGGATTCCATTGCCTTGCCCTCATCTGCATTCCAACTAATCCATTCACCAAGATATTTGAACTCTTTTACAATTTCTATTTTCTGTTCTTGGATTTTAAGGTATTTATTTGGGTATTTGTTGTTTGTCATGATTTTGGTCTTTTCAAACGATATGTTTAGACCTATTTTAGCTGCTTGTTTCTTCAATTTAAGAATCTGCTCCTTGCTTCCTCCATTGTTTCAGCAAACAAGGCCATATCATCTGCAAATGCAATACAGCTAATTCTGAGATTCTTCTTTTTGTAACCCAATCCTATTCCACTTTTTATATTTTTCTTCCATTCCCTGACTACTTTCTCAAGTGCACAATTAAACAATAAAGGGGAGAGCCCATCCCCCTGCCTGACTCCCGTTTTTACTTCAAATGAATTCGATAGTTCACCCATAAATTTAACTTTCGAAACTGTATTTGTTATAGTTGCTTTTATGATATTAGTTGTTTTCTTATCCAAATTTAGTTCTTCTAGTACGGATATAAGAGATTCTCTATCAATGGAATCGTAGGCCTTTTTAAAATCAATAAAAGTAATTACATATGTTTTAGCTCTTATGTACAAATTATATTATTATTCGTTTCTTTTTGCCATTAATTGCAAAAAGTCACAAGGGCTACTGGTTGTAAATTAACTCTATGTTTGACTTACGTTTCCGGAGTGTGTTGGCCCATGGATATAGCCCTGGCAGTCAGACGGTAGTTCGGCACTCCCCGGGTGCACGCAGTGGAGCAAGGTACGCCCTTATGAAGACTGCCTCGCTCACTCACTGTAGCGGCGAAGAAACAAGCACTCATGAAATGACTGCACCTGGCCTGTCCTGCAATTCCGCAAGGAGAGATAAGCGGCCCAGATACTCACTCAAACTTTTCCACATTCTACTCAATTATTTAAAACAACTTCAAAGGATTTATTAAAAAAAATCGTATAAATTTCTTTTTCAAAAAAACCTGGTTTGGAAGGTATATTTATTGTAATAATTAAATCAAGCTGACGAGATGGAAATGCCAAAAGTCATTTTTTAATCTTATCGTCCTTTCTGAATCTGACTTCACCAGCATTTACTATATTATAACCTGCACATATTTGCATTTTAAACTTTTAAATTGCTTTGAAAATACAAAACGCACCCTTACCAAGTCAAATTAACAACCGATTTTGAAAATTAAAAATGCTGATTTATACAGTTTTTAACGGAGATTTCAATGGTGAAATCAAGATTATCTGAAATATTTTTGAAATGCTCGCAATTTTGAAATTGTTGCACGAATTTTTCTGGGTTAAAGAACCAAAATCAAATATCGTACCAAGTTTGGTACGAATCAACTGAATCAAATCAGTTGAATCAGACTAGTTTAACTTGTTTTCTTGAATATTTAAAAAAATATATGGTTTCATCACTCTAACCAGTGTTAAAAACTGGAATTTTTAATTTTCAAAATCCTTTTAAATTTGATTTGACGGCGGTTTCAATGCAATTTGAACGTTTAAAATGCTTATATATGCAGATTTTAATGCTGTTTATGATGGTGAAATCATTGTTTCAAGAAGACAGTAAGTTAAAAAAATATTTATTGAAAATTTGATCTATTACGTCAGAGAGATTATTACAGAGACTACGTGCCACAATTATTACATTTCACTGAAAACTTACTTATTCGTCTCCCTTCTCGCCTACATCCAGGCTGCATGGTGCCTCCATTAACACAGAAGTCTACATGTCCCACTTGGGGCGCCTCCCCTAGCAGTCCTGCATTGGTATGTATGACTTGTACTATATGCGCGTCGTCCCTTGTTAAACGGAATGCGTTATTCCCGTAGCGGTCGACAAGAGGTCGGGCCGGGTCCAGACCTGAAATGAAAAAATCCGTATGCATAAGTCTTTAAATTAAAAAATTTAATTTCATGGGCATTTGACCATTTTTTAAGCTAAGGCCAAAAAATTCAAAAGCCACAAAAGTTCATAAACGCTGATTTTTTAAAACAGATTCTAACGATTTTTACCAAAATTTTCATAAATTTGGTCCATAAGTTCTTAAAAAGAATGCTAGGTTACAAAAAAATCCGGTGTTAAAGCTGTGAAGCAAGGCTTACCAAATTAAAAAAGAAAAAATATCGTTTAGGAATAAATAAAAAACATGGAATCAGATGTTTTGTTTTTGTCAATCTACTCTTTAACGACAAATTTCTTTTATTTTAAATTTGTTACATTTTGTTGAAACGACAAAAAATTCGTGAAAAATGTAACGAAAAATAAAAAAAGTTTATTCTTAACATAAATGCGCAGACTTTCACTTAAAAAACTGCGTTCATAGTTTTAATTTTTATGCGCACCTCAAGGCTAAATTTTATGCTTTCTTTAAGAAACAAAATTTGAATGTCTACTACTTCGTGTGACGGTACTTGCACCGTTTATTTGGCGGACTTTCTCTTTCTAATTCTTCTGAAACACGAACGCTTGCAAACCCAATTACTTCGGACAATAAGTAACAGTGTTCTGTCCCCCCCCATAATTACACGCACAATACATATTGTCCCCGAAATATTTATGCGATACGCTCTATTTATGTGTTACCAATTTCTTGGTACAAAATCGTTAATGTATGGAAAACAAGAAATTTTATGAAATGAAATGAAATACATTTCATTCTGTATTCGTTGTAAAAGCTCTTCAAAAGCCTCAAAACCAAAAAAAAAAGTATACATTTAATGGCATGTTTGGATTCAGAAAGGAATTTTCTATTTATTTGATACCCCCGTAGCACATTCAGATTGAAACCTGAAACTCCAAAATTTACTGGTTTTCCTCTTTGAAAGCATAAATTCAAAAAAATATAGCATAACATTTTCAATATGTATGTTCAAAGCCCTAAGATCTTTAATTCCAACGACATATTAGAACTCGGCGCAAAAATTTCTCACTCTTACTATCCTTTCAACATTTTCACCCCTTTTATAATTTTTCGCTAGTCCCTGCAATATTTGAGCAATAGTGAAAAACAATAAGATTTTAAAGAAACGGTTTTGGTTTAGTGTTATAAAATTTAAACTAATTTATTGATCCTTTCTTGGTTATCTTGCTTACGGATTTCGTGACACACAAATAAAAGACGAAATTTTGATTTTTTTAAAAATCCTAAGCATATATACAAACAATTTCCATTTTGAGGCATTTTTAACGATCGTCCAAGATGACGTTAGTCATCAGAAGTCTATCTATGACGATTAGTGTTTATTAACGAATTTTTATTTGCCAATATAGTAAGATCCAGACCCGAAACCTTATACTGAGCACCGATCCTGACTCCTAGAACACTTTTTGAGGGGTTGTTTAAGAAAAACGTTCCTATGAATGTGTTCTAAAATGCTTAGTTTTCCATCCGTCTGTTTTTTGTTTGAACTCAACCTTTCGGCGTTTGGTTTGTGTGTTTGTTACGCAGTTCTGGCCAAACGGATTGACCAATTTTTTTTTTTTTTTTTGAAATTTGGTACAAAAATACCTTATATGAAGCCCAAACGGCGTGTGTGTATTTTTTCCTATTTACTTTCATTTCAAGATGGTGGTCTCTGGATTCAACGTTGAGAGTGTAGTTGCTCTTTATTATGCTATAATACTGGCTAAGACCTATCATAATTTTAACAGCTTCATGGATATACAGCATACAATTTCCAATAAAGTAAGTCCAGTAATACTTTTAGTAAATATTACGGTTACCGGTTAAATTTGCGGAAAAAGTTACGCTTTAACTTTTTAAGTTTAATTACTAGTACGAGGGTTGATCAAATATAAACGAGACTGACTTTCTAAAAACTTTTCCGTTGGACATTGAACTCTAAAGGGTGGGGTTTCAGGTAGCCTGGGAGGTTTGGGACGGGCGTAGACGGGCAACATTTCCGTTCGGACCCTTCAGTATAAAACTATACAATGAGTGAGAGTGAAGTGAACCTTTCCGTGGAGCAGAGAATTATTATTAAGTTTTTGGCCAAGGAGGGGGTCAATCCGACTGAAATCTTTCGTAGATTGACGGCTCAATACGGGGACAGGACCCTGTCAAGAGCTCGCGTTTTTGCTTGGCACAAGGAATTCGCCGAAGGACGGGAAGCAGTAGAAAACCTGAAGGCCAAATCACGATCGTCGGCCGGGAAGGTAATGGCCACTGTATTTTTCGACAATCAAGGCGCCTTTCACGTCGATTTCCTCCATCAACGACGCACAATAAATGCACAATATTATTGCGAAGTTTTAGAGGCCGCAAAACAGTCTTTTCGTAGGAAAAGGAAATCTAAACCGGCGAGAAACGTCATTCTTCTTCACGATAATGCCCGACCACATTCGGCGAACGCTACGAGGCTTAAACTCGATCAAATTGGCTGGGAACCAATGGAACATCCCCCATACAGTCCAGACACTCTGCGACTATCACCTGTTTGGGCCACTCAAAGAGGCGCTTGGAGGCCAGCGTTTCGAAGACGATTCTGCGGTGGAGCACTTCGTCCTCCAATGGCTCAATGAACGCCCGAGAACTTTTTACAAAGATGGAATTAAAAAACTTCCAATCCGGTGGGAAAAATGTGTTACTTGTGCGGGAGACTATGTAGAAAAATAAGTTGTATCAAGAATAATTTGTAAGTAAGCAATAATTTTTTTAAAAAATCAGTCTCGTTTATATTTGATCAACCCTCGTATATTTATTTAACGAAACCTATTTCAGTTCTTAAAGACTACGTTTGCGCAAATCGTGATAAAAACTAAAACTACAAAAAAATTCTTTTTATTGGTAAAAGAAAAAACTAAAAATAACCATAAATTATTTCGTGATTTTATACAATCTTTTTTAATTATTATTACTTTTATTTACTCTGAAACAGTACGAAAATCTGATGAATCTATATTAAGAAATTGAGGATTTTTTTCCAGAATCGTATTTTAATTCAAATTATAAGATCGAGAAAGTTTCAGCAAAGTTTATGAATCATTTATTTCTGCAGCGAGATTCAAAACAATCTAGGCCGCTGTAAAGACTGCACTTCTCTGTTACGCATTACTTGTAGGTTAATGGAGAAGTTCTGTATTGGAGAGTTGGCTAACCTGTTTATGCCGATGCAAGTGTTGCAGTTCTACGTTTTAAATGCAATTGAACAGACTTTCTGTTATCAAAATACGCTGTTTTGTTCCGTACTGTTGGTACTGTTTCCCATGCTTTAGAAGTTGGCAAATGTCAGAAGAATATATGTTTTATTATTTAATTAATGAAACTTGACTTACAAAACCTGTCATAATCTGTAATTGGTCTTATGCCTTATTGTTTAAATAAAACAATACTTTACGAAAATATCTGGAAAAATTCAATTTGTTGTACTTGTCATCGGAACGGAAATCATTCGAAACATTTACTAATTTACAATGGTAAACATTTACTCTGTGTTAACAAGATCAGTATGGCTTCCATTTGGTACAGTGGCTATACACACGAGAGTAATGAAGTATTTATAGAATGAAGGAGAGGTTGTTAGAGTTTAGTCGATGATAGAAAGGAGCTTTGATCAAAAAACTTTTGAACATTTACAAAAATATGATTTTCGCAAAATTAATTTTAACGTTCTTCAAGTATTCAAAGAAAACTTATAAAATGCCATCTGTATTTACAAGAAAAAATAAAATTTGAAAATTTAAATATTGCTCAAATCTGAGGTATGGGTCTGCTATATATACGAAGTGTGTAGGGGCCTAAATCACATAATGAGACTAATTTTGTAAAATGTTTTTATTCGAATAAAATATACAATCAATATTTTGTCCCTTAAAATACCTTCCTTGGAAAGCTACACTGAGCTGGTTTTTCCACTTCTCATAGCAATGCTGGAACTCGGAGACTAAAATAGCCTTCAGCTGATCAGTCTTTTGAATGTTTTCGAGTGTTCCTAAATGACGTCCCTTGAGACGATTTTTCAGTCCCGGGAAGAGTAAGAAGTCACAAGGATTCAAGCCATGTGAATAAGTGTACTGAGGAACCACAGAAATGTTTTCGAGTGTTCCTAAATGACGTCCCTTGAGACGATTTTTCAGTCCCGGGATGAGTAAGAAGTCACAAGGATTCAAGTCATGTGAATAAGTGTACTGAGGAACCACAGGAATGTTTTCGAGTGTTCCTAAATGACGTCCTTGAGACGATTTTTCAGTCCAGGAAGAGTAAGAAGTCACAAGGATTCAAGTCATGTGAATAACTGTACTGAGGAACCACAGGAATGTTTTCGAGTGTTCCTAAATGACGTCCCTTGAGACGATTTTTCAGTCCCGGGAAGAGTAAGAAGTCACAAGGATTCAAGTCATGTGAATAAGTGTACTGAGGAACCACAGGAATGTTTTCGAGTGTTCCTAAATGACGTCCCTTGAGACGATTTTTCAGTCCCAGGAAGAGTAAGAAGTCACAAGGATTCAAGTCATGTGAATAAGTGTACTGAGGAACCACAGGAATGTTTTCGAGTGTTCCTAAATGACGTCCCTTGAGACGATTTTTCAGTCCCGGGAAGAGTAAGAAGTCACAAGGATTCAAGTCATGTGAATAAGTGTACTGAGGAACCACAGGAATGTTTTCGAGTGTTCCTAAATGACGTCCCTTGAGACGATTTTTCAGTCCAGGAAGAGTAAGAAGTCACAAGGATTCAAGTCATGTGAATAAGTGTACTGAGGAACCACAGGAATGTTTTCGAGTGTTCCTAAATGACGTCCCTTGAGACGATTTTTCAGTCCCGGGAAGAGTAAGAAGTCACAAGGATTCAAGTCATGTGAATAAGTGTACTGAGGAACCACAGGAATGTTTTCGAGTGTTCCTAAATGACGTCCCTTGAGACGATTTTTCAGTCCCCAGGAAGAGTAAGAAGTCACAAGGATTCAAGTCATGTGAATAAGTGTACTGAGGAACCACAGGAATGTTTTCGAGTGTTCCTAAATGACGTCCCTTGAGACGATTTTTCAGTCCCGGGAAGAGTAAGAAGTCACAAGGATTCAAGTCATGTGAATAAGTGTACTGAGGAACCACAGGAATGTTTTCGAGTGTTCCTAAATGACGTCCCTTGAGACGATTTTTCAGTCCCAGGAAGAGTAAGAAGTCACAAGGATTCAAGTCATGTGAATAAGTGTACTGAGGAACCACAGGAATGTTTTCGAGTGTTCCTAAATGACGTCCCTTGAGACGATTTTTCAGTCCCGGGAAGAGTAAGAAGTCACAAGGATTCAAGTCATGTGAATAAGTGTACTGAGGAACCACAGGAATGTTTTCGAGTGTTCCTAAATGACGTCCCTTGAGACGATTTTTCAGTCCCGGGAAGAGTAAGAAGTCACAAGGATTCAAGCCATGTGAATAAGTGTACTGAGGAACCACAGAAATGTTTTCGAGTGTTCCTAAATGACGTCCCTTGAGACGATTTTTCAGTCCCGGGATGAGTAAGAAGTCACAAGGATTCAAGTCATGTGAATAAGTGTACTGAGGAACCACAGGAATGTTTTCGAGTGTTCCTAAATGACGTCCCTTGAGACGATTTTTCAGTCCCGGGAAGAGTAAGAAGTCACAAGGATTCAAGTCATGTGAATAACTGTACTGAGGAACCACAGGAATGTTTTCGAGTGTTCCTAAATGACGTCCCTTGAGACGATTTTTCAGTCCCGGGAAGAGTAAGAAGTCACAAGGATTCAAGTCATGTGAATAAGTGTACTGAGGAACCACAGGAATGTTTTCGAGTGTTCCTAAATGACGTCCCTTGAGACGATTTTTCAGTCCCAGGAAGAGTAAGAAGTCACAAGGATTCAAGTCATGTGAATAAGTGTACTGAGGAACCACAGGAATGTTTTCGAGTGTTCCTAAATGACGTCCCTTGAGACGATTTTTCAGTCCCGGGAAGAGTAAGAAGTCACAAGGATTCAAGTCATGTGAATAAGTGTACTGAGGAACCACAGGAATGTTTTCGAGTGTTCCTAAATGACGTCCCTTGAGACGATTTTTCAGTCCCAGGAAGAGTAAGAAGTCACAAGGATTCAAGTCATGTGAATAAGTGTACTGAGGAACCACAGGAATGTTTTCGAGTGTTCCTAAATGACGTCCCTTGAGACGATTTTTCAGTCCCGGGAAGAGTAAGAAGTCACAAGGATTCAAGTCATGTGAATAAGTGTACTGAGGAACCACAGGAATGTTTTCGAGTGTTCCTAAATGACGTCCCTTGAGACGATTTTTCAGTCCCGGGAAGAGTAAGAAGTCACAAGGATTCAAGTCATGTGAATAAGTGTACTGAGGAACCACAGGAATGTTTTCGAGTGTTCCTAAATGACGTCCCTTGAGACGATTTTTCAGTCCCGGGAAGAGTAAGAAGTCACAAGGATTCAAGTCATGTGAATAAGTGTACTGAGGAACCACAGGAATGTTTTCGAGTGTTCCTAAATGACGTCCCTTGAGACGATTTTTCAGTCCAGGAAGAGTAAGAAGTCACAAGGATTCAAGTCATGTGAATAAGTGTACTGAGGAACCACAGGAATGTTTTCGAGTGTTCCTAAATGACGTCCCTTGAGACGATTTTTCAGTCCCAGGAAGAGTAAGAAGTCACAAGGATTCAAGTCATGTGAATAAGTGTACTGAGGAACCACAGGAATGTTTTCGAGTGTTCCTAAATGACGTCCCTTGAGACGATTTTTCAGTCCCAGGAAGAGTAAGAAGTCACAAGGATTCAAGTCATGTGAATAAGTGTACTGAGGAACCACAGGAATGTTTTCGAGTGTTCCTAAATGACGTCCCTTGAGACGATTTTTCAGTCCCAGGAAGAGTAAGAAGTCACAAGGATTCAAGTCATGTGAATAAGTGTACTGAGGAACCACAGGAATGTTTTCGAGTGTTCCTAAATGACGTCCCTTGAGACGATTTTTCAGTCCCAGGAAGAGTAAGAAGTCACAAGGATTCAAGTCATGTGAATAAGTGTACTGAGGAACCACAGGAATGTTTTCGAGTGTTCCTAAATGACGTCCCTTGAGACGATTTTTCAGTCCCAGGAAGAGTAAGAAGTCACAAGGATTCAAGTCATGTGAATAAGTGTACTGAGGAACCACAGGAATGTTTTCGAGTGTTCCTAAATGACGTCCCTTGAGACGATTTTTCAGTCCCAGGAAGAGTAAGAAGTCACAAGGATTCAAGTCATGTGAATAAGTGTACTGAGGAACCACAGGAATGTTTTCGAGTGTTCCTAAATGACGTCCCTTGAGACGATTTTTCAGTCCCAGGAAGAGTAAGAAGTCACAAGGATTCAAGTCATGTGAATAAGTGTACTGAGGAACCACAGGAATGTTTTCGAGTGTTCCTAAATGACGTCCCTTGAGACGATTTTTCAGTCCCGGGAAGAGTAAGAAGTCACAAGGATTCAAGTCATGTGAATAAGTGTACTGAGGAACCACAGGAATGTTTTCGAGTGTTCCTAAATGACGTCCCTTGAGACGATTTTTCAGTCCCGGGAAGAGTAAGAAGTCACAAGGATTCAAGTCATGTGAATAAGTGTACTGAGGAACCACAGGAATGTTTTCGAGTGTTCCTAAATGACGTCCCTTGAGACGATTTTTCAGTCCCAGGAAGAGTAAGAAGTCACAAGGATTCAAGCCATGTGAATAAGTGTACTGAGGAACCACAGGAATGTTTTCGAGTGTTCCTAAATGACGTCCCTTGAGACGATTTTTCAGTCCCGGGAAGAGTAAGAAGTCACAAGGATTCAAGCCATGTGAATAAGTGTACTGAGGAACCACAGGAATGTTTTCGAGTGTTCCTAAATGACGTCCCTTGAGACGATTTTTCAGTCCCAGGAAGAGTAAGAAGTCACAAGGATTCAAGCCATGTGAATAAGTGTACTGAGGAACCACAGGAATGTTTTCGAGTGTTCCTAAATGACGTCCCTTGAGACGATTTTTCAGTCCCGGGAAGAGTAAGAAGTCACAAGGATTCAAGTCATGTGAATAAGTGTACTGAGGAACCACAGGAATGTTTTCGAGTGTTCCTAAATGACGTCCCTTGAGACGATTTTTCAGTCCCGGGAAGAGTAAGAAGTCACAAGGATTCAAGTCATGTGAATAAGTGTACTGAGGAACCACAGGAATGTTTTCGAGTGTTCCTAAATGACGTCCCTTGAGACGATTTTTCAGTCCCGGGAAGAGTAAGAAGTCACAAGGATTCAAGTCATGTGAATAAGTGTACTGAGGAACCACAGGAATTTTTTTTCTAGTCAAAAGCTCGTTGACTGAAATTGTTGTGTGACGCGCATTATCGTGATGCAAGAACCAATCGTTCTTCACGTTTGGTCTTTTTTTTTAAGTCTTTCAAGAAACTCTCGATAAAACTGTTGATTGACAAGAGTATAAAGCTGGGGAATCCTGGCTATCCAAAAGCAAATCAGCATGGATTTAATCTTCGTCTTGCTCACTACTATTTTTTGGGGGCTTCTAGATCTTAAAGTGTGCTATTCCATGCCCTTGAACATGGTTTCCGGGTCGTACTGAAACACCCAACACTCGCCACCAGTAAAGATACTTTCCAGAAAGTGGGCATCATTTTCAATCATTTACAAAAGTCACTTTTCTCTCCTGATATTAATTTAGTCTTGCGAAAGGTTTTTGTGCAGATTTTTCTCATCCCCAATTCATTGGTAAAAATCTGATAAACTGTAGTGTGAGTCAACCACTATTCGCCGATCATTTTGACCGTCAACCGACGATCTGAACGCACAAGATCAAGGATTCTGTCGACACTTTCTCGAAGAAGAAGGCTTCGTGGTTCACTCCGCGAAAAGGTGGTTCAATTGAATCTCTTCCTTCCAAAACTGCCTTAAACCACTGAAAAATCTTAGGCTCTTGTTAAGAAACTGTCTCCGTAGGTCTGCTGAAGTTTTGCAAAAGTTTCCGTTGCACTGTGCCCAAATCCGAAGCAAAACTTTATAGTATCACGTTGCTCGATATATATATCTCGCTCATTTTTACAACGCGCTAGAAAAAAATGATTCACGAAAGCAATCGCTACAGGCAACCAAATCACTCTGTGTTTTTGTGTGTGTGTGTGTGTGTGTGTGTGTGTGTGTATTTATGTATGTATGTATGCTGCAAATTTTGTTAGGTAGCTTAGTGATTTTATTTTAACTCTCTTTTAAATTATTTAATTAAAAGTGTAAAAATTGTAAAAATTGCACTTTACTGAAATATGAAGACTTCAGTTTACCGAGTGTTAATTTTGTAACGCGCGTGAAAATACAGTTTTTTATGAGAGTCAGTAGACGTACGTTACAAACTGTAAAGCTCTACTCACCAATAATTTTGTACATTTTCTGCGACAAGTGGTTACTCATCATGCCGCAGATGTGCGCGCCCAAGCTGTGGCCTACGCAGTGTGTGTCCTGCGCGCGCGCTCCGTTGGCCGTCAGGTACGAGTAGAACTGCGCAGCGCACTGGGCAATCAAGCGAGTGTTGCTTAGCGCCGACAGGTAACACGGAAACTGTGTGAGGTCCTCAAAGTCTACGGTGAACACGTTGTAGTCACCTCTATTCAGATAGGCTGCAAACACAAAGAACTCGGTGAAAATCCATTAAAAACAAGGACGGGTTAATGGGGGGGGGGCGAAAGGCGACCGTCCCTCCCGAGACAAAATAAAATATGTAAAACGTCCAATTTGGCTTTCTTAAAGTGGAAGTATCGCAGCTTCGAGGAAAAGAGTCAAAGACCTCTGAGGGTTCCGAATCTCATTACTTCAACTTTGTATGTAGATGAAGTTTTGTCTGTATGTACATATTTTAGCACAAACCTTTCTTAAGCCCAAATGCTGAATTTAAGATTGTGTGCACTGTTGATTTTCTAAATTTAGTTCTTCAGCTATCATTGGACAGTTTTTCGGCGATCAGTAAGGACAAGGCGCCGCCTACGATCAATGTTTTCATGCACACAGAGGTTGAAAGTCGTCCAATTCTTGCATCATCCGTGGCGTCTTCGACCTTCTTTTAAGCGCTTAATCCACTTGAAAATGGCTGTTTTCTTCATGCGCATTATCACCATAAACAACTCTCAACATTTCAGCAATTTCTTGGTAATTTTTACCAAGCTTTACAAAAACTTGATGTTAATTAGTTTGTTCAGTGAATTGGTCAATTTCCATATCGACGAACAAAAAAATAATGCAAAACTAAAAATAACTCTCTACGCAAGATCCGCTGCAGCGTAACGTTCTGCCAAGCACTGATGGCTCATTAGGTCCCCCAGACAACACGTGAGGCCAGTGGGCGTGGCTTAACTGATTTTATTTTAACTCTCTTTTAAATTATTTAATTAAAAGTGTAAAAATTGCACTTTACTGAAATATGAAGACGTCAGTTTACCGAGTGTTAATTTTGTAACGCGCGTGAAAATACAGTTTTTTATGAGAGTCAGTAGACATACGTTACAAACTGTAAAGCTCTACTCACCAATAATTTTGTACATTTTCTGCGACAAGTGGTTACTCATCATGCCGCAGATGTGCGCGCCCAAGCTGTGGCCTACGCAGTGTGTGTCCTGCGCGCGCGCTCCGTTGGCCGTCAGGTACGAGTAGAACTGCGCAGCGCACTGGGCAATCAAGCGAGTGTTGCTTAGCGCCGACAGGTAACACGGAAACTGTGTGAGGTCCTCGAAGTCTACGGTGAACACGTTGTAGTCACCTCTATTCAGATAGGCTGCAATCACAAAGAACTCGGTGAAAATCCATTAAAAACAAGGACGGGTTAATGGGGGGGGGGCGAAAGGGCGACCGTCCCTCCCGAGACAAAATAAAATATGTAAAACGTCCAATTTGGCTTTCTTAAAGTAGAAGTATCGCAGCTTCGAGGAAAAGAGTCAAAGACCTCTGAGGGTTCCGAATCTCGTTACATCAACTTTGTATGTAGATGAAGTTTTGTCTGTATATACGAGGTTTGTCCAATATATACGCGAACTAAGGTCATAAAAACTTTATTTTACAAAATTTCATCTACATTGATTTTGTCCCCTTCAAAATACTCTCCATTCACTGCTATGCACTTATCCCATCTTCTTTTCCACTCTTCAAAGCACCCTTGGAAGTCCTCGGAAGTCAGGCTTTTCAGTCTCCTCGTCGTTTCTTGTTTTATTGTGTCCACATCTTCCCAATGCTGCCCCTCATCACATTTTTGCATTTAGGGAATAGAAAAAGTCGCAGAGGGTGAGGTCCGGTGAATAAGGGGATGATCAAGGATGCTTTTGTGCACTTTGAATTGCTTGTACTGAGGATGAGAACGGGTTAAACAATTAGATAGTTTATGTTGTTCTCTCTTCTCATCCTACGTTAACTGTAACAGCAGAAAGATCTTTCTCGACCCTAAAATTGATCAAAACTTGTTTGAGAAACGGTTGTGACGCTTAACTGGACTCGATTAGGCGTTAACGGTAAAGAAACTGAATTACTGCAACTATATATAAAAAATTATGGATAGATACATTGAGAAGAACGGAAGTCATGTAAACAGAGCAGTTTTGCAGAAGTTTTAGCAATTAGGAATCTTAAAGAAATTAAGTAATTTTTTCGTCTAAAATGGAGTAAATGTTTACACTTATTTTATATGCGTGTTAAGTCTCAAAACAGATTAATACTATTTTTTGCTAGTTTTTGAAGGTACTATTTAAAAAATTGTCATTCCCTAGGCCCTCTTTTAAATTGAATCATCCAACTAACCGCCCCCACCCTCAAAATTGCATCCCGTCAGTGATTCAAGCATATATTTGACAGTTTTTTTAAATTTTATGGATGAACAACTTAAACTACGCAACCATAAACCTAGCAAAGACTTTTATTAACCTGATAAGATCCTAACTGATCAAGCTACTTATTGGACAAATCCTCACTACGTCAAATCAAAGGATGCTAACCTAACCTAACTTTTCCATTCAAGTAATGGATCTATATTGTTCATATCTTCAGTATAAATGGTAGTAATGAATAGAACAAAATGGCTATACTCATAATCCCTCGCGGGTTGTATCGCATACATAGAAGAAGACCATGTTTGTTTAGTAATCAGGCAATACGTAATCAGTAATGGTCATTCGGTATTATGGTCTGCTTGGTAATCATACTTAGGATTATGAGCTTTAACGTCATGAAAGTAAAGTATTGTCGGCATTGTCTGAAAAGTAAATTAAAGTCGAAAATCGCTTCCTCTCTAACACGATCACTGTACAGCTTTGAAGGTTATCACAATGGTTACTATAACTAGTATTTCAAAGAAGAGTAAACCTCGCAGTATAGTCTTAATAAATATACAGAGCGTTCCATGACAGCACTCTGACGCGCCCTTTTAACCGTAATATTTAGTGAAAACGTTACTGGATCAATTTATTTTGAAAATTGTATTCACTTTCACCAAAAAGCGATCAAAATTATGATAGGTATTACCATTCAGCCAGTAATAGAGGAGTAGGCAGCAAATATACTGTCATCATTGAATCAAAAGCGTCACTCTTAAATGAAAATAAATGGGAATCTTACTCAAATACCGTTTGGGATTTATAAAAAGTACAAATTTCAAAACAATCGGTAAATGCGATTGACCAAAATTGTGTAAATTCGTCATAGTTAAATAAGAGGCCGTCATCTTGAGCGGAAGTGAAAAACACATAAGCCTTTAAGGCTTTAAAAAATGTACCTTTACACCAAATTTCAAAACAATCGGTAAATGCTTTTGGCCAAAACTGAGTGAGAAACACACACCAAAATCCAAACGATGGAGTTCAGAAACCTCGCTTTTTTTGTCAATTCAGGTATTATCATTTGGCTCAAAAACATTGTATTTGTATTCTGTGAACCTATCAGAAGAATACTTAATCTATTAGTTCTTTCAAGTTCATCAGTTGGTTAATTTACCTAACTTTTCCCCAAGCGTAGAACAAAACTCTCTACGCTTCCTGTGATCTCTAAGAAGCATAGAATGCGAACTACCCAGTGCGGATCATTCATCATTACTTGCTAATGTTGAATGAAATCAGTAAGTGAATAACAGGTTAGCTCTCTGCTAACAGTGCATGTTAGCACTGTTCTCTTCTGGAACCTTTTACCACCATCTCTCTCCACTTTCGGAAGTGTCTACGTCTTATAAGCTTTTCTTGTAAACAACCTGATATTGTTCCATAATCATGAAACAACAATATCCTTCAACAGGACATTTCCACATTATTCCTACATGATTAAGGATCCAAACAAGGTTCCCCGCAGGGGGTGCTGACTAGCTGCACCTATTGGGAGGATTTAGACGTCCCTCGCGGTACCCGAGTCCAACACACTTGCAACACTACACTTACGACTTTAACACTTTGCACTCACACTTACATTTAGGAGGCGATAATAGCCTCAATGTGCTTTTCGCCTGAATATATTTTTAAAAATCCAAGCAACCTGATGATGCAATTGACATTCCTGGGCCAGCGTTTATAGCTGCATGACTACCGACAAATCTAGCTCCTTTGGTGGTACCGGAGGCCACTAACCGGTTTTCTTAAAATTATCGGTAACTACAGAATTATCTCTACTAAGGAAACTGTGCTTCTATAAAGTATTAAATAGCCAATGAAAATTCTCACCATCCACTCACCATCTCTTATAATGGTCATTGGAGATTTGGTCTCCGTTCCGTTGAACCCGTGTACTATTATGACGTTTCTTCTGTGTTTGTCCCAACCTTTATACGTTAGCGGAAGTGGACTTCTGATATCTATTCGCTTCCGGTACCTATATTCACTGTAAAATAGAAATAATTTAAATTATTTAGTGCCAACTGAAAACTCGTACTTTGCTACGTTAATATGTATCGTTGATCCAATTTAAATTTTTGAGATTATGTTAAATTGAACAAAAAGTGCGTTATAGGTAAAAAACAGAAAATCATAGGTAAAATTACCTATTATTACCTTTTCAGTTTATCCCAAACAATAAATTTATTTACCTTAAAATTTGATACCGAGATTTAGTAATGCATTTTATAACCAAAATTTATAACCAAAATTTGAGCCGATTTTGTGACATTACGTTTTCTTGATTTTTTTTCATTTCAGAAAAGTTCCAAATAGCACTTTTTATGGGGATAGAATTCATGTAAGAAAGTTTGTGTAGATATTTTACTATTTATACTTACGGAGTATATATATAAAACTGTATATCAGGGTCAGGACAGTATTTGGCATGCTTGATTTTGCATCTCCAGTAACTAATGTCAAAAGCGTTCCACATCAAGTTCAGGCTACCTGCAAACATAAACACAGATATATATATATATATATATATATATATATATATATATATATATATATACGAGGGTTGATCATAAACGAGACTGATTTTTTTAAAAATTTATTGCTTACTTACAAATTATTCTTGATACAACTTATTTTTCTACATAGTCTCCCGCACGAGTAACACATTTTTCCCACCGGATTGGAAGTTTTTTAATTCCATCTTCGTAAAAAGTTCTCGGGCGTTCATTGAGCCATTGGAGCTCGAAGGTCTCCACCGCAGAATCGTCTTCGAAACGCTGGCCTCCAAGCGCCTCTTTGAGTGGCCCAAACAGGTGATAGTCGCAGGGTGATAAGTCTGGACTGTATGGGGATGTTCCATTGGTTCCCAGCCAATTTGATCGAGTTTAAGCCTCGTAGCGTTCGCCGAATGTGGTCGGGCATTATCGTGAAGAAGAATGACGTTTCTCGCCGGTTTAGATTTCCTTTTCCTACGAAAAGACTGTTTTGCGGCCTCTAAAACATCGCAATAATATTGTGCATTTATTGTGCGTCGTTGATGGAGGAAATCGACTTGAAAGGCGCCTTGATTGTCGAAAAATACAGTGGCCATTACCTTCCCGGCCGACGATCGTGATTTGGCCTTCAGAGGCGCCTCTCTCTCCCTCTTCCGCCACTCCATACTTGCCTGTTTCGACTCGGGAGTGTAATGGTGAACCCATGTTTCGTCACAGGTGACAATCCGGTTTAATAATGCCTCACCATCTCGTTCAAATTGGGTCAATAGTCGCTGGCAAATCTCCAAACGATTCCTTTTGTGAACGTCGGTCAAAATTCGTGGAACCCACCTTGCAGATACTTTGCTGAGTTCCAGGTTTGATGTAACGATTTTTTGAATGCTACCATAGCTCAACTGGAGTTCATCTGCAATAAATCGCAGCGATATACGTCTGTCTTCGTCCAGGAGCTTCCGAACAGCATCAATGTTTTCGTCCGTGACGGAAGTGGTCGGGCGACGATCATGGCTGAGGTTTTCTACTGCTTCCCGTCCTTCGGCGAATTCCTTGTGCCAAGCAAAAACGCGAGCTCTTGACAGGGTCCTGTCCCCGTATTGAGCCGTCAATCTACGAAAGATTTCAGTCGGATTGACCCCCTCCTTGGCCAAAAACTTAATAATAATTCTCTGCTCCACGGAAACGTGCACTTCACTCTCATTCATTGTATAGTTTTATACTGAAGGGTCCGAACGGAAATGTTGCCCGTCTACGCCCGTCCCAAACCTCCCAGGCTACCTGAAACCCCACCCTTTAGAGTTCAATGTCCAACGGAAAAGTTTTTAGAAAGTCAGTCTCGTTTATATTTGATCAACCCTCGTATATACATTTTCCTTAAGGGTTATTTAATAATAATATCAAAACAGTGCTTTTTTATAACCTGTAGTTGAATCATTATGTCAAGAATTCATAGGTAAGTTGAGTAGAAGTCAAACTGAGTGTGTGCCCATCGCCTCCAGTAATTGTTGCTTCCCAGATAACATCATCCGTGCTGTTTACGTATCTACATTTATAAAAACATATATCGTAATCGCAAACATTTCAAAGCCGAATTAGAGTGAAATGATAAATATTATAAAAGAAATTGGTTCATAAATCATTAGATTTATAACAGATATTTTATATTTAAACAAATATAATACTACTGAGAATATTTACTTTGAAGTAAATGTATTTAGCTAGGATAGTAGCACATTTAAGAAATGTAGATATGTCCTAAACAGCACGGATGATATTACCTGAAGGAAGACAACGCATGAGCACCTCTCAGTTTGTCAGTAACACACCTTTTACGTGTAAATTCATGCGCGCCCTCCAATTTCTTCGATATGTTACGTCAGGAAAATCCTGAAAATTTTATTATTTGTTTATGAAAACAAAAAAAAGTTTTTTAGGAAGGTTTTGTACATATTTTGAATATGTGAACTTCAACGAATGCGTGTTTTAAAAAATTCGCCAACAACTTAAGAAGGTTCTTTTTACACACTCGACTTTTTTAAGTGTCGGTGAAAGAAAGCAGAACACGATTCAAAAGTCATTTTTATGTTTGAGTATCAAATACTTTTCAAAAAGAGCATTTAAATAGTAGTCTAGCATTTAAATAGCCCGTTTCGCGGCAGTGCAGACGATACGGAAGTCAACTGATCCATTCTTGTTAATATGTAGTTTATATTTGAAACAAAACGCCTAGGTGCTCAGGTCGTACTTTATAAGCATGTGCTTGATCATTTTCTTTTACTTTCTACTTTCATATAAGAAAATAAAAGTGGATACAGTGGAAGATTGAATACCATATGGCGGAAATTTCCTCTGGCCTATGGCACCTGCGCGAGCTGTTTAAATGGTTTCGTTCGACTTGACCTACTGTTCCGCTGGCAACTGGTCTATTTACATAACCGGTCTGTTCTTTGGTATGGTAGAGGATGACACCCAGTCTCCAGTGGAAATAAGGAAAGTGGACAGGAGGTATGCTGAAAGTGGAGTGTTCGATTCTGGGCGACTTTCAAAAACATTGCACAAACTCTCACTTTTAATTAATAGCGAATTTCTGTTGAATCCGAAATGGCATCACGCGTTCAAGTTTTTTGTTATGCCCTATTTATTCCAAATATTGTATAAAATTATTTCGCTGTGGTTTTGCTACCCCATACCGCTAGCATACTTACTTAACTGCAGTCTGACCTACGAAAGAACATGAGTTTAGGACGTTATATCGTTCCAATCACTTATTATACAGAAATTTCAAAAAGACGAAGTTAAAGCTTGTTATTTTGCCTATAAATCTATGTTCATTTCGTTAATATAACTTAAAATTTCAATTTTATATTTTAAATTTTCTGAAAAACAATATTTTCACGCAGTTTTTTTACTACTAGCTACATTGAAGGTTCATAACTTTGCCAGTTTTTACTTCACAACAATGCTGTTCAATTATGTTATAGTATAGACTTTCTTTAATTTTTTTTGCAAAATTTGAACATCATTTGACAGAAATTGAAATTATGGTGAATTTCGTTTTTAAAAAAGTGCTCATTTTGTTAGCAGCAACTTTATTGACATAACTCTTTAGAAGTCTGTAATTTTACAACAGTATTTTACAACAGATCTATGTTAAATCAAATTTATAATTGTGTTTAATGAATAAACGTAAAGTTATTGAAACAAAATTTTAATTAAATTTTAGTAGCACTCGCTATTGTGTTGCACCCAGAGACAGTCGGGTGGTTCTCGCTATTGACCTACAGAGCGTGACAACAGTCCCACTTTATTATTTAAAATTTACGTGACTACACTTCTGGTGAGCCAGCATAAATTTCGTTTAATTAACTTTACATTGACGCATTAAAAATAATTACAAACCTGACTGAAGGATCCACACTGCACGAGTAGAAAATTAATAGAGGAATATGATATTTGGGGACTTGAAGTAAACCTAAAGAAAACTGAGTGCATGCGCATTTGAAGGAACAGTAGGAATCTTCTATTGTGTCACGACACATAAATCAATGTGTGTACAATTTACAAATATTTGGGAATGACAATTACTAGCAATGGACTCTTGGACACAGCGATAAAAGAACGAAACACCTTGAGAAGAAGAACCAGGATACTGGACAGCATCATATGGGATCAAAACATATCAAAAATAAATAAACATAGAATACATAATACAATTATAACAAGCATAATCTCATATGGAAACCAGGTATGGCCACTGAAACAAAAAACAGAAAAATATCTTGAAGCTACAGAAATGGACTATTGGCGAAAAGCCGCAGGACGGTCAAAACAAGAAAAGCTGGATAATGTAAGAATCCTTGAAATCATGGATGTCGAGCACACCATTGCAGACGACATTAAGACAAAACAACTTCGATTGTTTGGTCATGTCCAAAGGATGGACGAAAATCGACTTCCCAAACAGATTTTAAAATGGAAACCAAGTGGTCGCAAAAAAAAGGAGGAAGACCGAGACTTAGTTGAAGAGAAGGAAGAGGGAGGGGATTTTGGATAATGATCGTGGAATGAACGGGGGCTAATGGAAGCCAGGAATCGGAAGACGTCGGAGAACGTTTTAAGCTAAAAAGAAGAGATAAATCTGACTGAATATAAGACTTGATAATACTGTTGTAAAATTACAGACGTCAGTTAAAGAATTATTTCAATAAAGTTGGAGGTAACAAAATGAGCACTTTTTAAAAATAAATTCATTATTTGTCAAATTTAGCAGAAACATTTAACAAATATACGAGTATATGCCATATCATGCTTGAAAGGCATTGTTTTGAAGTAAAAATTGACAATGTTATGAACTTTAAAAGTAGCTAGTGGTAGAAAAACTGCGTGAAAATTGTGTTTTTTGAAAAACTTCTTGAAATATAAAATTGATGTTTTAAAATATACTAACGGAATTAACATACATTTATAGACTTAAGAACACACTTTACTTTGGTGTAAGCCAAAACTTCTGTACAATAACCGAATAGAACTTTATAACTTCCTAAAGTCAAGTGTTTTTTCTTGGGCCAGACCATGGTATGTCTAGTGAATTCCAAGTTGAATGTTTTCACACTGAATTCAGTGAACGATGCAATATTTCAGAAAGAAATTCGCAAAATGTATTCAAGGTTAGCGATGTTACCTTCCCAGGCGTGGAGGCGCTTTCACTGCGGTTACTCGGACTCTCGGCCACAGTTCGGTGCCCAGTGCGTTCAAGTAAGAACGTTAAACGTACCGCTCAAAGGAAGTAGTTATTATTTGATACTGTTTTTCCTTTTTAATGTTCTCCTATAGTAATAATCGCACACAACTGTCTTGCTGATTTAATGGAAGCGGATTTTCAAAAAGTAACATAATTAACGTTTTATTTTTACATATGATCTTTCTGTATGTAAAAATCATAACATTTTGAAAATCTCATCTCATTTAAAATCAGTTTTTTAAATAATGTGTTTTAAATTTTCAATGACGTGAAAATTAACAATGCATAGTGAAATTTTCAAAACAATTTAAGATGAAAAAAGTTATGAACTTTTAATATTTGAATAACCGCAATTTTTAAACGGCTTAACAGATTTAACTGAGTAACGAACTTGTCGAAAGTGTTGCTAAATCAATTTTTGTGCCAAGTTTGAATCAAATCAGACCATCGTTAAGAACAGCATTGTCACGGGTCTGGGTCTTACCATAATGGCTTACCAATAACTTATTTCCCAATAAGTTATTATAGTTTCAAATTACTCCCCGCAGGGAGTGCGGACTAGCTGCACCTATTGAGAGGATTTAGACGTCCTTCGCGGTACCCGAGTTTAACACACACTTACACTTGCAACACTACACTTACGACTTCAACACTTTACTCTGACACTTACATTTAGGGAAGCGATAATAGCCTCAATGTGCTTTTTGCCTTAAAATTAAATAAAAAATAAATTACTACAGAACCATAGATAAACCATAACGTCTAGTTTCTACATATAGTATAACATGTTTCTAATCACTCTGAACACATCGCGCAGACTGCACCGTTTGTAGCGTACGATTAAATTGCTATTTTAAACAAATTTCATGAACCAAACATAAAAATGACTTCTGAATCGTATTATACTCACACGAACAAGGTCGAGCGGTGTAAAAAACCTCTTTTAATGTTAGCGATTTTTTTTAAAGAACACTCTTTTGTTTAAGTCCAAAAAATATGAAAACTATCGGAAAGTCCTGAAACAACTTTTTTTGTTTTTATTTAAACTAGGTTTATACATTTTTTTAAAGATTTTTTTACTTAAATAAATGTTTTTACTTGGGGAGTTGAGAGTTCTAACTTTTGAAGAGATTTACTTACGTTCTTTATAAAGGTAAACGTAACTTAGAACGTTATTTATAAACGTAAACGTAACTTAGAACGTTCTTTATAAACGTAAACGTAACTTAGAACGTTATTTATAAACGTAAACGTAACTTAGAACGTTCTTTATAAACGTAAACGTAACTTAGAACGTTCTTTATAAACGTAAACGTAACTTAGAACGTTATTTATAAACGTAAACGTAACTTAGAACGTTCTTTATAAACGTAAACGTAACTTAGAACGTTATTTATAAACGTAAACGTAACTTAGAACGTTCTTTATAAACGTAAACGTAACTTAGAATGTTATTTATAAACGTAAACGTAACTTAGAACGTTCTTTATAAACGTAAACGTAACTTAGAACGTTATTTATAAACGTAAACGTAACTTAGAACGTTCTTTATAAACGTAAACGTAACTTAGAACGTTCTTTATAAACGTAAACGTAACTTAGAACGTTATTTATAAACGTAAACGTAACTTAGAACGTTATTTATAAACGTAAACGTAACTTAGAACGTTATTTATAAACGTAAACGTAACTTAGAACGTTATTTATAAACGTAAACGTAACTTAGAACGTTCTTTATAAACGTAAACGTAACTTAGAACGTTATTTATAAACGTAAACGTAACTTAGAACGTTCTTTATAAACGTAAACGTAACTTAGAACGTTCTTTATAAACGTAAACGTAACTTAGAACGTTCTTTATAAACGTAAACGTAACTTAGAACGTTATTTATAAACGTAAACGTAACTTAGAACGTTATTTATAAACGTAAACGTAACTTAGAACGTTATTTATAAACGTAAACGTAACTTAGAACGTTATTTATAAACGTAAACGTAACTTAGAACGTTCTTTATAAACGTAAACGTAACTTAGAACGTTATTATAAACGTAAACGTAACTTAGAACGTTCTTTATAAACGTAAACGTAACTTAGAACGTTCTTTATAAACGTAAACGTAACTTAGAACGTTCTTTATAAACGTAAACGTAACTTAGAACGTTATTTATAAACGTAAACGTAACTTAGAACGTTATTTATAAACGTAAACGTAACTTAGAACGTTATTTATAAACGTAAACGTAACTTAGAACGTTATTTATAAACGTAAACGTAACTTAGAACGTTATTTATAAACGTAAACGTAACTTAGAACGTTCTTTATAAACGTAAACGTAACTTAGAACGTTCTTTATAAACGTAAACGTAACTTAGAACGTTCTTTATAAACGTAAACGTAACTTAGAACGTTATTTATAAACGTTTTAAGGGTTAAATTCGGAATCAGTAACCATTTTAGTTTCACATGGTATTACACTTTAGACAATAAAAATTAAATGTTTATCCTTGATATTTCACCCCTTAACTATTTCTAAATAGTTTTTTCGTCAATTCCTATATTTTTTTTCTGGTTTTAGGCCGTTACATTGAGTACTTTCGCGAAACTTTATAGCGATCGGTCACATCATTTGCGAGTAAGAAGTGAGTTACCGACAGACGGACAGGTAGACTTTATATAGGGTGTCCTTGATTTCGCGGACCCTAAAAAGTGCTCCAGTATATCGCCGTACGAGTAGATAGCGAATATACCACCGAATTGTTCAATAGTCTACTACATATTCAATAGTACAATTCAAGACTGTGTAAAAATATTCAAGGTAGTACAAACAAAATAAAAATAATGTACTAAAATAATTGTTTTATTTCCGCTACGTACTGAAGATGGTTTAATACCAAAACGCGTATGTTATAATATTGTAAAAATGAAATGCTAACAAACATATGTGACCGACGATCTTTTTAACGTAGGTGAGAGTCGGGAAAATGAAACCTGATTTATTCAAGAACGAATAAACAACCACATAAACGGATTAAAACTGGTTCCGTGTTCCTTCATATCCGAGTATCTTTGGCCGACTTACCCTCTGAACTTGTCTTGAGGCACTACTTTATCCAGGATAAAGAAGTCCTTGACTGCAAACGGTTTTGCAGTGTTGTTACCGCCCTGCAAAGGATAAGGAAGAAACAAAATCCATCATGCCAAACTTAAATTAAACCGCTTTACATTTTTATTGTACAAAGTATAAAGAAAGTATTGTACTAGCAAAAATAGATTTTTTGATTTTGATGGTTTTTAACGCTTACCTTTGAGTCAATGAATGAATGAATTACTTTCTAGAATTACGATTGCTCTGCGATCTGTTTTGATCTATTGTGCCCTCTTTCTATATTCATGATGTGCTCAGTTACAACGTCTTCTCCAGCACTAGTCTCTTTTTAAGTCTAAAATTTGGAGAGGATTTGAGGTGGGTATCTCCCACACTTCTAATTGGTGACTTCCCAATTCATTATTGAGGTGCTTGCAGATATACTCTTTATCCTTATCACGGAATTTGTGCTCCATTTGGCTTTTTGTTGTGCTGTGATTTTCCGCTCATTCTATTTTACTTTCTTACTCTTATGAACAAGTGTAGCTAGGGAAATTATGTCCGCACACACAGAGCTCCTCATGCTTGGGCAAGGCTAAGGTGCACTGGGAGGTTACTGATAATGGTGTATCTAGAGCTCTATTTGATACACCATTAGGCCGGTGTCATATATTCCATTAGGGCCTCTTTACACTGTAGACTTGAGTTAGCCAGGTTATGTAAAGTAGTGAATGTGTGTGTGTGTGTGTGTGTGTGTGTGTGTGTGTGTGTGTGTGTGTGTGTGTGTGTGTGTGTGTGTGTGTGTGTGTGTGTGTGTGTGTGTGTGTGTGTGTGTGTGTGTGTGTGTGTGTGTGTGTGTGTGTGTGTGTGTGTGTGTGTGTGTGTGTGTGTGTGTGTGTGTGTGTGTGTGTGTGTGTGTGTGTGTGTGTGTGTGTGTGTGTGTGTGTGTGTGTGTGTGTGTGTGTGTGTGTGTGTGTGTGTGTGCGTGCGTGTGTGCGCGCGCGCGTGTGTGTGTTTAAAGTGATGCGTGAGAGTAGTATGAGTTAGAGGGTACGATGGGATAACTAAACCCATCAGCTGATTTCTCTGAGTCAAAAAAGTGGTTTTGTTTGTCTGACCGTCTGTGATTTTTGCAGTGAAAGTCAATCACTTGAGTCTAAACTGATTGACGAAATGCTTATGAAGTTTAGCATGTAGGTTTGGTTTACCGATATTTAGACAACATTTTTTTTTTAAATATGTTGTCAAAACTATATTTTTGTTGAAAAAATTTCGAAACAATAACGAAACTCGATATTTTTCAATTTAAGTACCTTTTTTGTTATTTTAAGGCGAAAAGCACATTGAAACTATTATCGCCTCCCTAAATGTAAGTGTGAGTGTAAAGTGTTAAAGTCGTAAGTGTAGTTTTGTAAGTGTAAGTGTTTGTCAGACTAGGTTACCGCGAGGGACGTCTAAATCCTCTCAATATGTGCAGCTAGTCTGAACCCCCTGCAGGGGATGTAAGTACCCATAGAAATATTTTGGAGGATACCCATAGAAAAAAATCGTAATATCGTCCTAATTTCTCAAATAAATTAATCAATATTTTTCTCATAAATGATGTTATCAAATTTGAAATAAGGGAGTAGACCTAAATTCAAAGAAACAAAAGTAAACCCTGACCGCCGTCGGTTGTCTATAATATTACTTTTACATTCTATAGACGTATTGTTTTTTTTATATTTTCTACCCATTTGTTTGTAACAATAAAGCTGAATTAATCGCCAATTTAAGAGCTATTAACTTCGAAAGTAGCGTGACCGAATTACTTATAAACTACAGCAGTCAATTTATGTTAATTTTATAGTTTTACAATGTTTACTGTTTGGTTTTTGATCATAAAACAATTTATTGTTGTCTATAAATCTAATACGAAGTTATTTATGAAGGTCCTGACCCTACACAACAGTGTTCGCTGTAGACGCCTTCCATATTGGACAGGACTTTCTAAACTCCAGTTTTAATTACCGCTATTGGCAGTGTTTTTATACCGGTTGTTTGTTGTCTTCCAGTCATCGTGTTATTAGCTTGTATCTTTGTACGGTCTTTGTTTTTATTAGCGAATTTAAATTGTAAAACAATCTATAGGAATCAAGGTAAGACCCAGATCCGGGACTTTAAAATGAGTACTAATCATTTTCTCTGAAACTTTTAACTGCATATTAGTACTACAATCGTTTTGTAGCTTCAGATTTCAATGGAAACATTATTTATCAATTGCCCTTTGATTTAAAAAAACGATGAATTTCTCTCGATTGTGTGTGGGGGTGAGTTCGTGTGTATACTGGAATTACGTTTTTTAGGATTTAGTTTTTTTCACAAAATTTGGAATGTCGATAAACTTTGTTTATAAATCTCATAATTTTCTTTTAAAATGACAAAACAGATTTAGCCCATTTTGAGTCAAAATAAAATGAACAATTTTATTCTGTACGAGAAATAAAGATTTCAATGCGTGGTCCCCGCAGGCATTGACTAGCTGCAGACTAGCTGCACCTATTGAGAGGATTTAGACATCCCTCACGGTACCTGAGTCTAACACACACTTACACTTACGACTTTAACACTTTACACTTACACTTACATTTAGGAAGGCGATAATAGCCTAAATGTGCTTTTCGCCTTAAAATAACAAAAACAATAACAAAAATCAATGTGTGGTATGTTTGACCTGACCAGAAGGAAACAAATGAAATGTGATTTTCCTACAAAAATAACTACTTTAGAAAAAATGTTTACTTTAAGAAAAATATCGCAATATGCTTCTCACAAAAATTAAGCCTAAATGTTTACAGAAAAAATTAACGCCGTGTTGAAATGTTTCAAAACTTTTGGCGCTTTACATAACCTGAACCCAGTAGTCCTTCAAAATTAACATTTGTTTCGGTGGTTGTTAATTGTTTGGTAAACGTTATATGTGACGCAATAATGACACGTTAAGTAAAGCAAAGCAAAATGAGAAATGTTTTCTGGTCTTGTATAATTTTTAGGATAGAATATCATGAAGGTAACGATTACAGTAACTGTTTGGAACTGAAAGAATCGTGTTTTAAGCCCTTTTAATGTTTTTTACAGCGTTTTTCCGTTGTTTGTCGTTAACGGACCGTTAAAGTTGGGAAGGTATGAAAATTGGTAGTTTAATTTCCGAACTCAAATCTAGGAAATATTTAGATTGTAAATGTTAATTATTAATAATACAGATTACTTCGCTACTTGTATGATAAAATTCTGTTTTATATTAAATTTTTAAAGTCTTGTATGTATGAACATTTTACATTTTATGTTTTTACGTATCTTTGCTGCATCTATAAAAATATAAAATATAGAAAAAAGTAAAAAACGTAAAACGTAATTGTATCTTAACAAATAATGGTGTAGAATATATCGTTAATTAACATTCGTTTTTTAAGAAGTAAATTCATTATGGCCGATAAAGTCCAAAGGTCTTTAGACTCTCAAACATTTGAGTGAAATTTAACCAAAATCGTTAAAACGTATTTTGAAGAAATGTGATTTTTAATTTTTTATCAAAGAAAGGCTTTGAAAAACAGTTTTTTAAAATTTGAAATAGTCTTAAGAATTGGAAAAATCACACCTACATAGAAACATAGAGTAATGCTTAGATATCAAAACCATCTTTTTTTAAAAGAGTCAGTAGATCTGGAAAATATAATATCCGTCAAAATATCCAGATCGATTTTTTCATGGCATACTGCTTGCAGTAAAAAAGGTGAAATTAGAAATTTACTTTGGAACTCGCCAGCGAGAGAGTTTAAATTTTCAGAAACATGATTCACAACTGGAACGTCTGCACGACAATGGTTACGTGAGATTTCGAAAATGTGTCTTCCGAAAAGAAAGGTGAAACCGAGTAAGAGATTTTGGAAAGCTGAGACTAGTGTTTCGCGAGGAAGAACCAGTTTTGGGTCCGACGTAATAGTCGCTTTCATCCATTTAAAAGTCTGCCAAGTTTGGCAGTATTGTTTGTTGAGACGTGCGACAAAAACATTATAAACTTACTTCACATAAAAATCCAGAAGTTTCAGGTCAGGTTTTAATTTGTGAAATAGTAGACTTGGGCAAAACTCATCTGCATTTTAGAGCTTTTTAGAAACATCACTTGAAAGATAAATTTTCTTATGGACAGCTTTAAAAAAGTAAAATATAAACTACAACTAAAAATCACGTTTAAGAAAATCAGCATAAATAAATAAGTGGTGTTCATCAATAGCGACCGTTGCAAATATAAAGATGGAATCATTTTGCAACCAGAACTCGCTTTGTCTAAGTGACTTAGGTCACGGAAAACAGGAAACCCGGAGTTTGCCAAGTCTTCAGTGGTGTAGAAAGACTTGTGTCCTAAGTGGTAGCTGGCGCACCTCTAAGGGCTCACCCTCGGGATTCGCAGTATGATAACTAGAGAAATAGTGTCGTGGAAGTAGTGGTATTTACCGATTTTATTCTGGATTGGATTATAATGCATTACTTATTGAAACTGTATTAAACTGTCTAGGTGATTGGTGTAGGAGCCATCAAGCCATTGAGATATACTTTAACCACACTGTGTATATGGACACTAAGATCGCTTTACATATTTTATGAATATGATACAAAAATGTTTAGTTATTTTTGAGAAAATGTATTATTTTTATGTTATTTATGTTAGTACATCTCTCTTTAATTGTGGTAATACATCAGGGGTCATTTCTGGGAATAAATAGTTTATTGGAAAAGTTCATCAAGGATCAATTCTGGGAATATGTAGTTTATTACAAAAGTTCATCATGAGTCAATTCTAGAAATACATAGTTTATTGGAAAATTTAATCAGGGATCAATTCTGGAAATATGTAGTTTATTGACAAAGTTCATCAAGGATCAATTCTGAGAATATGTAGTTTATTGCAAAAGTTCATTAGGGGTAAATTCTAGAAATACATAGTTTATTGGAAAATTTAATCAGGGATCAATTCTGGAAATATGTAGTTTATTGACAAAGTTCATCAAGGATCAATTCTGAGAATATGTAGTTTATTGCAAAAGTTCATTAGGGGTAAATTCTAGAAATACATAGTTTATTGGAAAAGTTCATTGAACAAATTCATAGTTTATTGAAAAAATTCTGGGAATATGTAGTTTATTGGAAAAGTTCATCAGGGGTCAATTCTGGGAATACATAATTTATTGGAAAAGTTCATCAAGGATCAATTCTGGGAATACATAATTTATTGAAAAAATTCTGAGAATACGTAGTTTATTCGACAAGTTCATGAGGGGTCAATTCTGGGAATACATAATTTATTGGAAAAGTTCATCAAGGATCAATTCTGGGAATACATAATTTATTGGAAAAGTTCATCAAGGATCAATTCTGGGAATACATAATTTATTGGAAAAGTTCATCATTAATCAATTCTGAGAATACGTAGTTTATTCGACAAGTTCATGAGGGGTCAATTCTGGGAATACATAGTTTATCGGAGAAGTTCATCAAGGAAAGAATTTTTTAAACTTATACCCAAATTGGAGCAGTATTGTTTGCTGTAGATAGAATGACCTACTTATCTGAATGTCGGGAATGTTTGTTAACGACAATGTTGTTAAAACTGTAAACGTATCAAGAATTTAATGCCATTTTAAATCTTCTGTTCATATTGTGGCCCAGTTTTTATTATGATGATACCGAATACACTTGTACCAAATAAATTCAAAGTCTAGACAATAAAACGGGGGCCGAAGTGACCCGGTAATTACCAAGGTAGCACGAGTGGATCATTACAAAGACGCGGTCTGCTACGTCGGACCAGCCCCCAACTGCTTTCACTGCCAGACACGAAATGAAAGAACCGCTTTTGTTTTCTGCTTTAGTTTCAATGAAATATCAAAACAACATTAATACCGTCTGACTATCTGCAAATTCTCGGGTCTAAACGGTAAGTCAGAATAATACGACTGTGTTGTTTCCTAACTGCAGTGACATCTACCTGAGCTATTGAAGGTAAGATCCAGATAACCTCAAAATGGCGGATCATTGAAAAATCGTAAATTATAACTTCCTGTTTTGTACTTTTTTTGAAAGCTATATTTTACTGTCGTAATCAGAGTTTGAAATTTGAACCGCTGAATTTTAACGCTGTAAAGTGAAAAACATCACCATTTTGATAAAGGGATTTTGGGTAAAACACTTGTCTAAGCATTTACCAAAAGCGTTTACTTATTGCTTGTTTTGAAGATATTCGTTACCATCATGTCAGCAAGACAGCTCTGTTCGAATTTTTCTCATTTTGAAAAATAGAGTAAAAAGTAGTAATCAAACAAAATATCCCAGCACAAACTTTTCGACATCAAAATTCAGTCATTTAAAATAGATTTGAATAAATCACTTAAAACTTTAACCGAAAATCCAATTCTGAAGTTTTACTTTAAAAATATACAGAACTTTTACTGTACAATACGTGCACTTATACAAGTGAAAACATTCTCTTTGAATACGCTAGAAATCGCCTAAGTAAAAGAGAAAACAGAATGAATGTAATTGTTCAGAACATGCATTTCAGGCAGTTATTAGACTGGAAAATTTAAATAGAATAAATTAATTTATAATTTTGAATAATTAATGAAAATCCGTAAACAGTGATAGATAAACAATTCGATTGTAAAACTTTCTCTCTTAATATAGAACCAAATAAATTATTAAAACATTATTAGCGCATTTCTTTTAGAACATGAACTATTGCAAAACATTTTTATCATTAATACCAGATGATAATTTTATTTTGTTTATATTTATTTTGTGCAATGATGAAATTGTTAAGTGAATTTGTGTTCACATTTTTATCTGCACTTAGAAATAAGGACAAACGGTGGTACGAATGGACTTTGGATTTTCATTCGATTTGATTTACCCTAGCATCAGTTATATGTAATAACTACAACTCAAAATTGACACCTTACACTGTACGTAAGTGTTGGGTCAGCTGGGACTCTAGTATCCTTAATAAATCCTTGATAACACGCTTTCAGTTTGTAATCCTGAATTATGTCTTCAGTGTCATTTCAAAAACTTTGACAAAACACTTACGTCAGAATTAAACTGTAGAAAGTTTGTGCAAGATAAGCACGTGCTGCTACTATTGTCGGTTATGAATCAATAGGCTAAGTGAATTTACTAAGATCAACACACGCTTTCCTCTTATGCAACACTTAAATGTATGTGAAACAGTATAAGAAATCTTTCAAGAGTATTCTTAAAAACAAAATATATTGTTTGGAAAACAATGTTCACAAAAAAGAAATTACTGGACTTTGCCACAAAAAAACTTAAATTTTCTCTTTAACCTTTTCTTTTAGGTTTTTCTTAAACTTTTAGAACATTTAATTAAAACGTAAATTTGACTTTTCCCCCCAAATTATAGACGTTTTGGAGATTTTAAAGACAAGTAATAAATTTTAAATAACTAATATATTTGGGATTTTGGTTAAAAAAGGATTTTGAAATCATTTTATGGGAAAATTTAAACGTGATTTTAGGAATATATACGTGCAAAATTTTTTATATTCGGTTAGCTCACGATGATGAGCATAAACATACAGACATCAAAAAACGCAAGTATTTTTTTTTTTACTTAGGCGACATAACTTTCTCTGTAAATACCAGAAAGTAAAATGTTTGAACTCAATATAACCGTTTTAAAAGATAGTGCAAATCTGGTTTACACAAACCGCTCCTATGATTCTGCCGCTAGTGTCCAGGAATATTCGAATTTATTATGAACCA
The DNA here is from genome assembly GCA_022606455.1 of Callitettix versicolor. Classification (NCBI taxonomy): domain Eukaryota; kingdom Metazoa; phylum Arthropoda; class Insecta; order Hemiptera; family Cercopidae; genus Callitettix; species Callitettix versicolor. The sequence goes on from CM040187.1 coordinate 10,859,999, forward strand.
TAATAATAACCTTATCTTTATCAATACATAGTAAAAGTATAATTATAATTGTTCCAACGATTTCTGTGGCAAACCAATTACAACCCAGCTGCACTGTGGAGAAAGTACAATAAGTCCGACTTACAAAGTTAATAATTGGTTGTAATTAAATTAGTAAAACTCGAGCGTGAAAGAAAAACAATAAGTAATCAAATAATTTAACGACTCATAATTGTTGCAGATTTTTTGCTAAGAGACTTCCAGTATTGGCGTCAGTGAAAGGATTAAGTTTCGCCTGCTTAATAATTACACACAAAAAATATTATAACCTTTTCCTGCACTGGATTCTACATGCAATCTCTCACTTAAAACACAGATGAAATCACCATTAAACCAATCGACGAACTGAACAAAGTCATGCAAATCTTATTATTCTTGCAACAATAATTATGAACAGTTTTAATTTTTTTTAACAGAAGAATGTTTTTACACTGTATAAGCTATTTTACCTGGTATACAAACGAACATCAAACAGTACCACAGAAGCTGTTTGGGTGTGGTGCATTGCTTGAAGAAACATCTCATTGTCGACTACGTTACTATGGCAACCAATATCAATATCACTGGACGACAACATTCATCAGCTGGTGTTGGGAACCATCTTTAACCTGCAACGTAAATGGCAGCATTAAACAGTACCACAAAAGCTGTTTTGGTATCGCTCACTGATTGAAGAAACATCTCATTGTCGACTACGTTACTATGGCAACCAATATCAATATCACTAGACGACAACATTCATCAGCTGGTGTTGGGAACCATCTTTAACCTGCAACGTAAATGGCAACATTAAACAGTACCACAAAAGCTGTTTTGGTATCGCTCACTGATTGAAGAAACATCTCATTGTCGACTACGTTACTATGGCAACCAATATCAATATCACTAGACGACAACATTCATCAGCTGGTGTTGGGAACCATCTTTAACCTGCAACGTAAATGGCAACATTAAACAGTACCACAAAAGCTGTTTTGGTATCGCTCACTGATTGAAGAAACATCTCATTGTCGACTACGTTACTATGGCAACCAATATCAATATCACTAGACGACAACATTCATCAGCTGGTGTTGGGAACCATCTTTAACCTGCAACGTAAATGGCAACATTAAACAGTACCACAAAAGCTGTTTTGGTATCGCTCATTGATTGAAGAAACATCTCATTGTCAACCATATTATTATGGTAACCAATATAAATATCACTAATAGTTCAAAAAATAGTAGACCCCCTAGTATATTTTTAATTAATATACAGAGTGCTCCACGACAGCATTGGTAATATTTCCGAAAATTTACCCGGTAACCATAATATTTTCGAAAAATGTTACTGGACCAACTTTATTTGGAAATTCTGTGCTCTTTCTCCATGAAGCGATCAAAATTATGATAGGTTTTGCCGTTCAGTCAATATTACAGCAAATAGCTAGGATCTACACTATCAACGTTGAATCAAAGCCCTCCATCTTGAAACGGAAATGAATAGGGAAAAATCTTACACATACGTCTTTCGGGCTGTATAAAATGTACCTTCTTATCAAGTTTTAAAAAAAAAAATCTGCCAATGCGTTCGATTAAAATTGTATACACTTAGGCCTATCGTTAAATCAGAAGCCATCTTCTTTAAAAGAAAGTAAGTAGGAAAAAATTGTATATATACGTCATTAGGGCTTTATACAAGATATTGTCATACCAAATTTCAAAATAATCGGTCAATGCGTTTGGCCAAAACTGCGTACATTCCTCATCGTTAAATTAAATGTCGCCATCTTGAAACATAAGTTAAATAGGGAAAAATCTTACACACAAATCATTTGGGTTTCACACAAGGTACCTCCTACCAAATTTTGAAACATTCGGTCAATGCGTTTGGCTAAAACTGCGTACATTCCTCATCGTTAAATTATATGTCGCCATCTTGAAACATAAGTTAAATAGGGAAAAATCTTACACACAAATCATTTGGGTTTCACACAAGGTACCTCCTACCAAATTTTGAAACATTCGGTCAATGCGTTTGGCCAAAACTGCCTATAATCTTTATTTTAGATCAAATTCCGTCATTTTGAAACGAAAATTAATAGGACAAAATCTTACACGTACTTGTTCAGAAATTATACGAGGTATTTTCGTACAAAATTTTAAAACAATCGGTCAATGCGTTTGGCCAAAACTGCATAAAAACAAACACACAAACAAAATGCCGAACGGTCGAGTTGAAACAATGACCGAGAAAACATTCATCTGGTGTTGGCCAATATCTTTAATTTGCAATATTAAACAATACCACAAAGCTGTTTAGTATGGTTCATTGGTTGAAAAAATATGTAACTGTCAACTATATTACATTGGCAATAAATCAATAAATATCAATAACACTAGACAACACCATCCATCAGTGGATGCTTTTCTACATCTTTAAAAGCGAAAATATAAGAGTCAATGACTTTATACAAAAAAGTACTTAACCACACAGTATGTGTCCATAAGACATTCACAAATACTTTTTGTACTTTTTAGATGTTTCACGACTTGGTTGAAAGGATTCGGCACCTCGAAGAACCCTCTTACAAGCCGGGGAAAGTATTTTGACAATGTGAAACGATACATCGTTCGTGATGATATCATTGCCTTCCAAACCGGTCACGGAGCTGGTTTGCTGAAGTGCTTGGACGCGAATTCAGTTGAATAATTTGATGGTCTGTTCGAGTACCTGATGCTAAAATACATTACATGCTATAAGTTAGCCTACATTTCCCCAAATGTCGCTTCTGAACCGAATCGTGTCCAGTGGGTACTTGGTTTTGACGAAGTTGATCATCTTTGGAGTTAATATCTCAAGCGAAAATTCTCTGCACTGTGTACAGTTATTTTCTGGATGATGAATAAGTTTTATCGGTTATGTTCGGAAGTGAAAAACTCTTCGGTTATTTTCGGAAGAAGAGAGAATTAAAACCGAGTGAAGGGTATTGTTAGAGTATTCCTTACTTATAAATATATAAAATTTCACTAAATTATAGTTAGAGAAAGTATGGTGTTAAGAACAAAACCGTTTACGATTTTATGTTTTTGCGCCGTTTATATTGACTGCAGCATATTTACTTTCGATTAATGCATTTCTCTTATTTACAATTTATTAAACTAAATTGTGTTATAACTTTTCGTAATAAAAGAAAATCCGCCAAAACTGTTTTTTTTATATCATCTAAAACGTATTTTTAAGAAAATAATAACTAGTTATTATAAAAAAGTACACCTTGCAGTCTATTTTTAGTTTAATGTTTGTAATGTAATCACAAGGTTTAGCCAATGTATGATAAAAATTGTTACTAGGAACACTAGATATACATTCAGCCATACTTAGGCATGTAAAGAATGGCCTTTATGAGTTGTGGGTTTAATTACGAGGGCTATTCAGAAAGTGGATCACGTTTTTGGATAAAAAAAAACTAAGTACAGGAAAAAAATTTTATTATATACATTTGAAAGAGGAACTAAAATACTATTTTTCGACATAATCGCCAAACAAATTTAGACATTTGTCATATCGGTGAACTAGCTTTGAAATTCCCGTGTCGTAGAATTCCGCCGCCTGTGACGCCAGCCAGTCAGTCACGCCCGCGCGGAGATCTGCGTCGTCATCGAAGCGCTGTGTTGCAAGCCAAGTCTTCATCTTCGGGAATAAGTGGAAATCACTAGGAGCCAGGTCCGGACTGTAGGGTGGATGAGGGAAAATCTCCCACTTGAAGGCCGTCAAGACGTCTTTTGTTCGATTTGCCGTGTGAGGGCGGGCATTGTCGTGCAAAAACAACACTTTTGCACTCAGTTTTCCTCTCCGCTTGTTCTGGATAGCTCGTCTTAAATTTCGTAATGTTTGGCAATACCTTTCTGAGTTTATGGTTGCTCCACGTTCTAGGAAGTCAACCATAAGAACACCTTTCCTGTCCCAAAAAACGGTCGCCATGATCTTCCTTGCTGACAGGGTTTGCAAAAATTTCCTCGGTTTTTGGGGAATTTTGTGCCCCACTCCATAGACTGTAGTTTTGTCTCACAGGTAACGTGCTTAACCCAAGTCTCATCTCCCGTTACGATGCGATCAAGAAATGATTCACCATCTTTGTCGTAAGATCTCCGCGCGGGCGTGACTGACTGGCTGGCGTCACAGGCGGCGGAATTCTACGACACGGGAATTTCAAAGCTAGTTCACCGATATGACAAATGTCTAAATTTGTTTGGCGATTATGTCGAAAAATAGTATTTTAGTTCCTCTTTCAAATGTATATAATAAAATTTTTTTCCTGTACTTAGTTTTTTTTTTATCCAAAAACGTAATTCACTTTCTGAATAGCCCTCGTATGTAGGCGACTGAAACAGATAAGAAAGGAAAACTAAGTTATAAATATAGTATTAAATAGGGTAAAATTTAAAAAATCCAATACACTACACACTGAAGAAATAACTACATTTGCGATAAACTGTTTATGTGTACTAGGCTTTCCTAAGCGCAGCTCCACAAGAGTGTTCTAACGCTCCCGCAACCTTTTCTGTAGCCTATATTTAACCAGTAATCGTTAGATTTACGAAAAATATTACTCGACCAACTTTACTAAAAATTGTATGCTCTATTTTTAAGACGAACCGTTCAGCCGTTAGTGTGAATAACCACCATCAACACTCGTCAACGCTAAATCAAAGAATGAAAAAATTATATCCACGTCGTTCGGGCTTTACACAAAGTACATTTGTATCTAATTTTAAAACAATCGGTCAAAGCGTTTTGCAAAAACTGCTTAACAAACACACATACAAACCAAAATCGAGTTGAATCAGAAATCTTGCTTCACTCGGTCAATGCCGGCGGAGGCAGCTGAAATGAGCAGCTGATGGGTTTAGCAATCCAACCGTACCTTTTAGCTGTACCTACGCTTACTCATACACTCAAGCAACACATATACACACATTCACTACGCTATATAACCTGACTAACTCTAAAGTGTAAAGCAACTGGTGGAGTGTATGACTGACCTAATGGTGTATCAAATGGAGCCCTCGGATACCTGGCAAACTCCCAGTGTACCTTAGCCTTTGAATGTACCCAGTGTACCTATGAATAAAAGGCTCTTTGTGGGCGGACATAATTTTCCTAGCTACTCATGAATAAAAATGTAACTATGAGCGGGAACTTGCCAACAACAAAAAGCTGGCCAACCTTCGTGATAAGGTTGAGTAAAGGGGAGAAATTGAAAGGCAGTTAGCAGAGCAAGCATGTGTAAGTACCTCAATAGTAAATTGGGAAGTCACCAATTAGAAGTAAGGTGTGAATCCACTTTGAATCCACTTAAAATCCTAGACATTATGAAGAGATTAGGACTGGAAAAGGCGCTGGAACTGAGCATTTCAGGAATACAGAAAGGTCTACAAGATCGCAATGCAATAGTAACCTGGAAAGTCATTCATTCATTTATTCATTCGGTCAATTAAATTGAGAAGTTTTGTAATGGTTTTGCACAAATTATTCACTTCGTTATGTATATTGGTCAAAACAAAAAAGAAAAACTGAAAATCAATTTATAAAATAATACAAAATCATAATTTGCTAAAATTTTGATAATTTATAGAAAAAAAAATTGTTAATAATAATTGATAAATAATCAATTTAAAATAAAAGGAATTTATTACTGTTTTCGGTTCGGAGAATACTCGTAAATTAGGAAAACTAACATGAATCCTTGGACGATGTTTTTATTTATTTATTCTCAAACCGAAAATTCTTTATATTTCAAATTTATTACGCTCATATATGTTGTAAATGTGCATATAATTTGACCCTAATTTGAGCAAATCTGGCGAATCGATTTTGAAAAACTGTATTCCGATTTTTCGTCTGTTGCAAAAATAATTAGGTTCCGTTAGTTTTGCAAAACGGTTTGACAAAATCTTCGCAAACCAAAAGTCAAACAATAAAATTTTCCAGTGCAAAAAACCATAAATAAAATGATTCTAAGTTGAATACATCCTACTGTTTAACTTAAAGAGGTTATTAAGCGTAATTTGTACGCACAATCGTGATTCAGTCAGCATAGCATTCCGACATGCGTAATTAACTGCCTGTATAATAGCTAGGCCTACCTGATACAGAAGGCATTGTAAAATTAACGGCGTGTAATCATGTAGTTTATACTTCACGCCCAGTAGATGTACACAGACAATGCCTTCTTTAATTAATTAACGACTGATTTGAACAGCTGACTCGTCGGTCAGAATTTATTTTCTGTTTATAGTTTAACTAGCTGTAGCTGAGGGTAACTTTCTTTCTATTCCTATTACTTGAATTAATAATTAACTTAATAGAACATTTTTTTAAAATTTGATAATCAGGGTTGTCAGAAGTGATAACTTAAATCGAAATACATTGTTGGATTGTATTGGTCCAATTATATTACTAATCTTATTGTTAAAGTAAAATTTTACACAACTTATATTAAAGAAAATAATTACTTATACTGAACTAAATTATATAAAAATATTAAAATCAGTCTTGTACAATACATCCAATTGTTAATGCAATAATAATTGAGATGGTTGGGCTGGTTATGTAGTACTACGGCGCTCGTTAATAGTTTAAATATTTTTTTATTTTTATTTTTTTAAGGCGAAAAGCACATTGAGGATATTATCGCCATCCTAATTATAAGTGTGAATGTACATTGATAAAGTTGTAAGTGTAGTGTTGTAAGTGTAAGTGTGTGTTAAACTCGGGTTCCGCGAGGGACATCTAAATCCTTTCAATAGGTGCAGCTGGTCTGCACCCTCCTACGGATTTATTAATTAAATTATTTTAAAACTTATAAAATATGGAAAGTATATTTTACTGTAAAAGTTCTAAACCTTAAACAATTTTGTGCTAGATTGATCGGTTATGTAGTATAATGGCCTTAATTATAATTTATTTTTTGTTATTTATAAACATTTTTTGTTTATCAGCTCACTGGTAGACTTAAATTCACTTCAAGAATATTACTAATGTGTATACGGCAAGAGTGACTCTTTATTTAATAAAATAATTTTCTTTGTGTTTTGTGTCATCTCGAGATTATATTTTCCCCTCGTTCAAAATGTAATACAGTATGTTCTAAAAACTATTGTAAAAAAAACCGGTAAATTAGTGTGATTTTCTAACACCAGTTCATTAGATTCTGTTCATCTGTAACAATCCATAAAGTTCATTCCGTAAATCAAGATCCAGATATTTACAACTCTTAATAAATCAGAAACACAGCACTCGTTTATTTTTATTTTTATCGTTTTACTGTCGTACCGCTGTCAGGTATACACAGAGTGGGTAAAAAGTACGGATACCCCTCATCAACTTTAAAACTGTTACAAATATTACAGTATAACTTTCAGAATAACTTACTGGTATACCGTATACCATATTTTCAAACACTTTTTAATTTGTTACATCATTTTAAAAGTCTCTTAGATGCAAAAAAAAACTAAATAAAAAGTTTCTACAATTTTTGCAAACAAAATTTTGTGGGTTAGATTTTGGATTTTTGTAAGTCAAAAATATAAATAACGCTGATCAATTTGATACTGATCCAGACGGAATACAGTAATTTTCAGAATAAATTATCGACCAACAACCTAAATTTT